>NW_023590973.1:1634783-1944656 GCF_014843425.1 Jatropha curcas
TGACCGATGATAATGACGACTGATAGTGACTATAATGATTAATAAATTCAAAAATATGAATTTATAAGATTTATCAATATCCGGAAAATGTTTTACTCTTCTCAAGAATTGTAAGTTGTTTTCCTTAAAAAATGACTTAATTTTCCTTTGACCAGAAAAATATTTTCCATGGACTTATTTTTCTGAACGCCCCAAATAAAGGAAAGTTATGAAAAATATTTTTCTACAAGTTATTTTACAGAAACAAGCTGAGCCTTAATATTAGCAAATTTTTCAATATATGAATGATTAACCTTAACCATAAACAAAAATAAAGCAAGATCTTAATACGTACAAGACAAAATTACCCTCTGCCATCTGATTCTCCTTCGTTTAATTTGTAAACAAAACCAAAACTGAAATGCATTTACATCAACAAATCATAGTTATCCAACGAAAACATAAACAAACCAGCTATCTATCTATCTATTTTTCTATCTTTCTACAGTGCCTGAAGATAATGAGGACGACGAAGCAGAGAATGGCGAGGCAGGGGTACCCGACGAAGTAGAGAATGACGAGGCAGGGGTACCCAAGGAGGAAACACGAGGCAAATTTCGACACAAGGGGCATGTCGCATTCATTTTAAGCCATTCATCAATGCAATCGGCATGGAAATAATGGTTACATTCAGGTATAGTCCTTAATGTTTCCTTGGGTTCATACTCACATAAACATATAGGGCAAGTATTGTCATTAGGTTTTGGCAATCTTCGACTTTCACCGAGTAAAGTCTTTGGGTATAATTCTATGGTTGGTAAGTCAAGACCTGCCGCCGCCATTCTTGGTGGTGTTTCCAGAAATGTGATGGGAAGTTGTGTGGCGGAATGGCCGCGGCTGCTCCTGCTATAAGTTCTGATTCTGCCACATAAGTAACAAACAAGCCCAATTATGCACAAGAGTCCTGGTATTCCAGCGCCTATTATTATCCCATATTTTGCACTTCTTGGGAGTCCTGTAAGGGCAAATTGCAAATTCAAATTATCTCCAAAGAATTCTACCGTAATGTAAATCCAAAATGCTAAATTTGAAATACATAAAGCTGAAAGTTTTGGAAATGAAAGAAAAGTAAGCAAATGCCATACAAAGAATAAGAAAAATTCTAAATAAAAACTTGACGCCAAAAAAAGAATTGCAGAATTTCCACAGCACTTGCCAGGATTTGACAATTATCTCATGTCAAATAATGAACATGTAATGCCCCATTTTTCTGTGTATGAAATAGTAATTTATCGGTCTGTGCATAGCACCATCGATCCGGGAATTGGTATTAGTTTATTTACTATATATGTTTTATATTTCATTTAATATTTTTGAAGTATGTATACATGATTTTTATGGGTAGAAAGTAAGTAATGAATTTAATTGTAGAGAATTTAGATAATTAGTGAATAGTGAATTATGATATTATATCAATTAAGAAAATTTGAGAAATTATTTTTATGGAGTAAATTTAAGAATTTTGAGAAGATAAATAATATTTTGAAGTAATTTAATTAGAGAATATTTGTAGCCATTAATAATATTTTGAAGTAATTTAATTAGAGAATATTTGTAGCCATTAGATTAGATTACTATTGACTCAATCCTGGCTCTGCATAATAGAGTCAGTTTGAGTGTTTCAGCCATAAGTTAAGCTATATGTCTAAATTGGATACAAGAGGAGGGGTTAGAAGCTAAGAAGTATACCTAGAACTTTTATGAAGGGTTCATACACAGATGGAAAATAAAAATGATCGAAAAATAGTCTTTAATCTCACCCAATAACACATTTCCCCAAATTCAGCTTACTTTAGTAATGAAAAATAACATGAAAGGCAAAAGATACAAGGTAGAGATTTTTACCACATACTAAATACTCATCAAACCTCATTTTTAGAGCATAAACCAACAAGGAAAACAAGAGAAAACTTAAGCCCTTTACCCCTAATAGGTTCGACCACTCTTGGAAGAAGAAGAGGAAAATGTTTTCCTCAAAAATTCAACATATAAGCATGCTTAGAAAACACCCAAAAACACATTCATACAACAAAGGTTCAACAAACAAATCATTTCATACCAAATTCTCAATTTTCACAAAGTAGCACAAACTTCACAAAAAAAAAAAAAAAAACAAAAAAAAAAACAATAAAAAAAACAAACTGTCTATAGGCATTGTAAAAAACATCTTTACAAATCAAAAGATTCTCTTTACATATATATGTTGTGTGTGTGTGTTGTGTGAAACAGACACACTTTGATGCAATTTTCTCAATATTTCCATAATTCAAAAGATATAAGATTTTCAAATTAAGTAACATTGGCCCTGCTATGTTTTATAAGACATAACTTGAGTTATCAGGTCTGCAAATTGAATGAAATGTAATTTAATTAGGAAAGCTAAGACAAAATGCTTACAAATATTTCATGAAGGAACCATAGCAGATCAAAACTGTAAAGATGGTAAACAAAAGCTAGGAACCACAGACCAACAGTCCAGACCGATTCAGGCAGAACCAAGTCCAATATTTATTTTAAATTCCTACTGGTATCCAAACATTCAAATTAAAACCCAATTCCCAAAATCAGGAAAGTCTTAAGACACAAGGGATGGTAAACAAAAGCTAGGAACACAGACCAACAGTCCAGACCCGATTCAGCAGAACCAAGTCCAATATTTATTAAATTCCTACTTATCCAAACATTCAAATTAAACCAATCCAAAATCAGGGAAGTCTTAAGACACAAGGAAACAACTTTCATGAAGAACTCAGAACTTAATCTTGCCATTATAGTGGTCAAAATAGACACTAAATTCAAAAATATATAAGTTTTGTTGTGTAGCTTAGTTGTTATTGGAGTTGTTGAGAATTGGAATTTGGATTAAGAAGTGTTTTGGTATTCACATTTGGTGAGCTCAGTTTAAGAGAAACTCTTGCAGCTAATCTGTAGGATTTTTTTTTTTTTTCCAAATTGTTTTTCATAAGTTATATATATATTTTAATAACAAAAAAAAATTACTTGCTAAACTTGTGAATAATTAATCACTTCTAATTCATAATTTGATTTTATGATTTATATGTTAAATTAGAACAGTGTCTCCGGTACCGAATGTGGCATCTGCAGTCTCTGAGGACTAGGCCGTGGGTGTTACATAACACATCTCGCAATTCCTAATTCATGTGATATCTATTAGAACATATAGAAAATGCCAATAATCTTTACGTCAATAGCAAGCTGCAATCTTCTCTAATTATTTTTTATACCATGTCTTCCTAGTTCGTATGGTTAAGTCTAATACTGTTCACAGGACGTTAGGCTCATAATTGAATAGCACTCTCAGCTAGAATTTTTTGTAGATTTTTTCCATCTACAAAGATGAGACGCTCTACGACCTTTCTTCTCAAACTAACACATAGATATCTGTTTTTTTTTTTTTTTGACCACCAAAGTTCAATTATTCTAGTAGCAGTATATTAAAAAACAAATTTTCTTACTTTTTCCACTTTGCATAAAGACACCACGTGTCACTGCCACTATAAGACACATATGTCTACGTGGTTGCGCCAGCACGATTGTTAAAGAAAAAACAATGCATTAACGGGACCCATCATCCATCAACTCTCTCTGACCGTTATTTTGACTTTAATAGTATCATTATCATATTGATATCATGTTGACTTTGATTTGGGACCTTCGTCTTCCTTCATCCCAACATTTCATTTTTTACTTGGGGCGTTGGATTAACAGGAGTTGATTACTCTTTGAGATAGATTTAATCGCCATCATTAGAAGAATTTTACTAAAACTCTAAGAAAAAGACCCTACCTTTGATATTGTCAATCTTGAACTCAGATTGAGATTTACTTCTCTCTTTGATTCAATTATGATAATACTATCTTCTCTTCTTAACATGAGACTATATATACAAATCATAAATTGATAAACTAAGATAAGAGTTGAAGCTAAATAAATGTAATTAAATGAAAATTTAATTGAATGATTGATGATTGTTAACTGTTAAGCATGAATTTGGATTGAAAATTTCGAAATGCGAAAAATTTGATCAGATGGGGATAAGAGAACATACCACGACGTTTGTTGCTTGGTAGATCGTAGCACCCAACGTCAGGCCTGGCATCATCTTTGTATCCACAAGTCCCGCCGCGCTCTTCGCATGCTCTACAGTCCGGTGTGCTCCACACCAACATAGTATCCTCATCAGTCCAAGGATGCCATATGACCGGAACATCGACGATTGGCTTAATCACCTTACAAGACGGAATCGACGGCACAAATCCGTCGTAATTGGTGACAGGTATAGCGAAAACGGTGAAATTACTTTTGCTAAGGCAAGGAACCAGCCGTGACAAAGGAGGCAATGAGGAGAAAGGAAAATACGAAGAGCAATTAAGAAACGAGAAGGCCGGATAATTTTCAGCCATAAAAGGTGATCCAGAGAGACTGAAATTGGAGAGGAAACGCTTAGGGAGGCAATGTTCAGGGTCTCTGATATATATCTCTTGAGTTTCATAACGGATGAATTTGACGATGAAGTCGCCGGAGCGAGGGAGAGTGAGGATTGTGTCAGCATTTTTGTTGCAGGAGAGATTGAAACCTGGAAAGCTGCATCGATCGTTGTTTTTAAGTCCGAAAGGGAATCGAACTGTTGGACCGGAAACGCCGCAGGATCCTTCACAGATTTCAAGACTATCTGATTTTCCGGCGAAGAAAAGAAAGAAGAGAATTAAAACTGCCATTTTTGCTTTGCTTTGGGCAGAAACGTTACTTAAAAAGAATTGATTTGCATTTGTTTGTCTGTCTAGTGTTTAGCAATTGGAATGGCGTTTGAATATGGGCATTGTGACAATCTTTCTACTGTCCGTCTCTATCCGTTGATTGACTCCTTCTGTCTGAAAATGGAGTCAAAGGTTTACAAAACCATTAATGAAAATTGAAAAAGAAAATCATTTACTATGGTGAAAATAAAAATGACAGCGATTCGGTTTCTAATCAAAAATTGAATCAAACCGATTCATATCAGCCAAATTCGAATAATATGCTAGAAATATTATTATCAAGAATTGTTTAATTTTCAATATTTAATTCAATTACCGTATTAACTAATTCAATTTGGTTAACCTGATAGTGTTAGGTTCAAACACTAATCTAACATTTACATTTTAATCTAATTTTAAAAAGATTCTTTCTCACTCAGATTAATTCCACCGGATTACTTATAATTATTGTAAATTTGTAATTATTTATATATGCAGTAATAATTTTATTTATAAAATATTCCACGCTTATATTAACTATATGACTGTGATTGAAATATATAATTAATGTATTTTAGCTTGACTAAAAGTTTATTATTTTAATATTCCTTCTGTTTACTTTTATGGATTGTTTGAGATAAATAATTCTGTATATCAATTTAAGAAGATTGAAAAGTATTAATGTGTCTACTAAACATGATAATTATTATAAACCATTTTTTTAATATCCATCAATAAAAAAGATTTGAATAATTAAATGAAACATATATAATTTAATTTAATTAAAAAATATATTGATTAACATGGTTCGTTTTGGTTGGTAAATTATCTGATTTATTGGTCGATTTCTTAAAAATGTAAATTATTTTAGTTTTATTTATTTGTAAATAAATAATATAAAGAAAGATTCAAACCGTACAACTCATGGGTCTCTTTCTCATTGCTGGTCAGGGAAGAGGAAAATGTCAAAATTTTGTTCAGAATAACATTATGTTGCTATTAAATTAAATAATAATAATTGCAAAGAAAGATACTTTCTGGAATCATAGAACGAGTCAAGTTGGAAAATAAGAGAACCTACAAAATAAATAAATAAATAAATAAAAAGGAAAATAGTTGGCGGGCCTTTCGTACTTAGATTGAAGCCCACGGAGTTATCAATGGGCTAAACTAATGAGAACGGGCCTAAGTTGGAAGAAATAGTTGTTGGGCCTTTTTGTCAGTATGGATTTCCTGTAATTGGAGGCCCGAAAAACATCCATTTTTAACTTTTAAATATAAATTGAATGAAAAACAAGTGATTAATCATACTAACACATTTCTACACTTAGGATGGAGTTGTATTCGATTTTAGGTTTCTACGTATAAATTTCACCTGAGGATATAATTTATTTATGTTATATCCCTGAAAATACATCCATTTTTATACTTTTTAAAATATAAATTTTGAATTAGTTTGAAAAACAAGTGATTATCATACTTAACACATTTCTACACTTAGGATGGAGTTGTATTCGATTTTCATTGGTTTATCTAGCCGGTGCTACTGTTAAATTTCACCTGACGTATGATATTAGATGTCATTATATTATGTTCATCCATATATATAAATATATATATATATATAGGTATATATAATATATATATATTTTTTTTTTTTTTTTTGTTTTTTTTTGGGATGGCGCATGCGCACATTCAGCATCGACGTCGCGCATGAGTCCACCACTATAATCGACAGAGCTTGCCTATAGGCTGGTCGGGCTCGTTTAGTTATAGTAACGGAAAGAGGGGAAAAATACACGAAAAGAAACTTAGAACGAAATGGATAATAAATAAGGGCAAATTCAAAAAACAACTCAGATTCATTGGAGGGAACGGACCTGAATCTAATTACTTGGGACACGCACCCACTAAAACAATCCTGGCGGGAAAATGTCCGTGCCATTCCTTTTCACTCTCGTATAAAACCCTAATCATTTTCATCACCCCTAACGTTATATCACATCCTCTTCTCTCTTCATTTTCAAACACCTCTTATCTTGGTCGTATTTCAAGTCGATCCCTTACCACTTTCAAACCCGCTATTAATTTATCTGGAAATGGGTCTACTAAAACTGCGTTTTCGGGTCACTGCTTCGCCACACGACGGCGAGGAGACTCATTGCCGCCAACGTCTGTCCTGCAAATTAACTACACCAGACATCTGCCGCCAACACTCATGCGAGGGATTGGTGGTTCCCTTTTTGGACAGCATCGTCCCTTATTTATTTTCTTGTCTTGTTGGGCATATTTTTAGGGTTTCTTTATTGATTGGAACGCACTTTAATATTCCCAATGGAAAGATTTTCCGCTCTTTTGAGCAAAAATTTCCACTACTATCTTGATTTCTTATTGAATTTTTCACAAGGTAAGGGAGCTCACACAATTATTTGGGAATTTATTGGCGTTCTCACTGAGTGCTGACTTTATTGATAACTTATAGTTGCTATTGGAGCAAGGATCTGCCTTTTGATGAGACGAGAATGAGCAGAACTAATAACCATCGATGGGATCTTAACAAAGGTCGAAATGCTGAGGAGGTTTGGTAGATTCTCCACTTTTCTTTACTCCATGCATACAATTTAGGGTTTCACTTTATATTCTACTTTTCTTAGATATTAATTACGTGATTTTGCTTGTTGTCTGAGGACAGAAGAGATCGAAATGTTAGGGAGTATCTGGTTATTTTGTGATTCTATGTTTTTTTTTGTTAGTAAGAGGAATACGAAAAGAACTAGAACGAAATGGATAATAAAAAGGCAAATAAAAAACAACTCAGATTTGGAGGGAACGGACCATGAATCTAATTACTTGACGCACCCACTAAAACAATCCTGGCGGGAAAATGTCCGTGCAGTCCTTTCACTCTCGTATAAAACCCTAATTTCATTTTCATCACCCTAACGTTTCATATCCTCCTCTTCTCTCTCATTTCAAACCTCTATCTTGGTGTATTCAAGTCGATCTTACACTTTAAACGCTATTAATTTATCTGGAAAATGGTCTACTAAACTGTTTCGGGTATGGTGGTCATTTGAACATCTCCTCTTATTTTATTTTCTGTTTTTGGGCATATTTTAGGGTTTCTTTATTGTTGGAACGCACTTTAATTTCCCCAAATGAAGATTTCCGCCTTTTGAGCAAAAATTTCACTACTATCTTGTTTTGCTTTATTGAATTTCAGGTAAGGGCCTCAAATTTTGGATTTTTTGGGTTCTCTGCTGCTTTATTGAAAAACCTTAAGTTGCTATTGACAAATGGATACTGCTTTTGATGACGAGAATGAGCAGACTATAACCATCGATGAGTATCTTAACAAGGTCGAAGCTGAGGAGTTGGTAATTCTCCACTTTATCTTTCTCATGTACAATTTAGGGTTTCCTTTTTCTTTTTAGATATAATTACTGATTTTGCTTGTTGTCTGAGGACAGAAGAGATAATGTTAGGATTTGGGTTATTTTGTGATTATGTACACAACTAATGTTTGTAGTAAGCACGGATGCGTATGCAGTTTTTCTTGTGTCAAACGTGGGATATTGAAAATAGAGGCCTACAAGTTATTGGCTAAGTTTATTTAGCAGCTAAAAAGTGTCGTATTTTATTCCTTCCTGTTGGTTGTATACCATTACTGAATAAATTATGCCTCAGCATTTGATTTTCTTCAACAAGAATTCCTTTCTTGCCTTTCTATGTGGACATGTCAAAATTGAATGAGACTCATTTTGAGTTTATTGGCAATATGATAGGTGATGTAGATTATTGATAATAGAATTCAGCTTTTAATTAGATCTGTGAACTTCTTTTAACTAGTGCTTCTGATTTTCTTTGGGTATTACTTCAAAGGAAGCGGATTTGGTTCTGGGTGGAGATGAGGGCAAAGAGTGCACTTATACTATGGGCTATATGAAGAGGCAGGCTATTTTCTCATGTCTGACGTGTACTCCAGATGGGAATGCTGGAGTTTGCACTGCTTGCAGTTTGTCCTGTCATGATGGCCATGAGGTACTCTTTCTGGACTTTCTGTTCACTGTGGTTCATATGATTTCAGTATGAGGCCAAAAACTCAATAACAGAATTGGGATTGTATATCCAATGTTAAGAAGAAAAAAAAAACGCTTATTCATTATTCCGGTTCCTAGTTTCCACTGTCATCGGTAATTTCCACCTGTATATTTGGGATTGGATGGATCACAGGTTCTGTTTGTGGTTTTTACTTTATTACCGTTTGTGCTTGCAAAACTTAATTGCTTTGGATAGTTATTTTTATTTTCTCAATTTGTTTTGGTACATTCTAATAACTAATAAAGTAAATTATGGACGTATATGATTCATGTTGCATACCCTGTCTGAATTTTGGAGAGCAGTGATGTCTGATTTGCTGGTAATTGACGTGTCAATCTTAGTGATGCTTAATTAAGCAAATGGTTCATTTTGGTCAATGTCTTGTTCATTATACCGTCTCATGATTATATAGTCTTGTTAGATTTAGTTTGTTTGTTCATATTTAGTGCTGATTTTCATGGTTGCTACGTGCAAAAGGTTGTGGAGTTGTGGACCAAGAGAAATTTTCGCTGTGACTGTGGAAATTCAAAATTTGGGGAATTCTTCTGCAAGCTTTTCCCAAAGAAAGATGTTGAAAATGCAGAAAATTCATATAATCATAACTTCAAAGGTTTATACTGCACTTGTGGTCAGCCCTATCCTGATCCAAATGTTGAAGAACAAGAAGAGATGATACAGTGCATTATATGTGAGGACTGGTTTCATGAGGAGCATCTCGTTCTTGAGCCTTCCAAGGAGGTTAGTTGCTTGGACTATTTACTTATTGGTTCAATGTTTTCATGAATTTTTTCAATTCATACCATAAATCATAAAACGCAAAAAAAAAACCCTAAAAGCAGGAGTTGTACTTGATGCATGAAATATTGAAGAGTAGGACCATCTTCAGAGTTCCTACGACGCTAGTTTTCTGATATGTTATTGTTTTATTCATGATTGAAGCATTCTTTTGTTTCTTGCAATGCTGACTGGGTTTGATATTGAGCTGCTGATGTTGTCTTTGCATTACAGATTCCAAGAGATGATGAAGGGGAGCCTCTCTATGAGGATTTCATATGCAAGAAATGCTCAGCAATTTGTTCTTTTTTGACACTATATCCTCAGACTATTTGGGCAACTGGGGGACAGAGTGGTGATGTTACTGTTAATACCAGTAAGGATAAAAATGTGTTAGAAGATATAAATTCAGGCTCTGGATCTGGAAAGGAGGAGAATGATGGTTATTCTCATGGTTCTTTTGAAGAGAATAATGATAATGGTGATTCTGCATCTGTTGCTGAGACATCTGTTGTTGGAGAGAGTTCTGAGAAGAATATTGTATCAAATCAAAGCATAAATGAGGCCAACCTTCAGACTACTTGTGTTCTTGGATTAGATGCAGTGACTACTATGCCTATTTCAGAAAGCAAACCACTGTTTCTTTCCAAGAATTGGAGGGATATCCTGTGCAGATGTGAAAATTGCTTAGATATGTAC
The DNA here is from genome assembly GCF_014843425.1 of Jatropha curcas. The sequence continues at coordinate 1,645,154 of NW_023590973.1, forward strand.
AACCAGAAGTGCATAAGTTATCTGCTCGATAAAGAGGACTCAATTGCTGAATATGAGAAAGTGGCAAAGCAGAAGAGGGAAGAAAAGTTGCAGCAGCAGGAGGGTGCTGAGCAGAACTTTTTCAATAAACTGGGTCATGTAGAGAAGATGGAGATATTGAATGGCATTGCGGATGTTAAGGAGGAATTTCGAACTTTTCTGGTATGTCCCTGATAACATTCATTCCTGTGGTAGTTTGCCATTTTGTGAAGGAACTTATAAAACTAGCAACTTGTCCTGCCATTTCATATTTATGTCTGTTTTTCCAGATTCAAATATTGAAATATACATCACTGATATATGTAACTATCTTCTGCAGGAATCCTTTGACTCATCAAAGACAGTCACATCTTCTGACGTTCACCAGATATTTGAAAATCTTGCCAAGAAGCGTCGGCGTGTATAGTGATTTGGCTGCTGGTTTCTCATGTTATAAATGTAACCCTCTTATCTGTAGTTGGTATTGGAGTTGAACCTAAATCTAGATTCTACGATGTGCAGAAAACATGCGAAGTCTTTGGCCTTTTCTAATTAGAGTGCTTCACTTGTACGAACAATCTTGCCTTGTAGAAGTATGTGTTTATTCTCCTTAACATAACTTTGGATATTGATGTAAGGAAGTTCAAATATTTCCTAACTGTTGATGAACGATTGGACGTGTCTTTTACCCAGGAAGTTCAAGAACTAAATCCTTCTTACCTGCCTAACCAACTAGTTCTATAATGTTTTTATGATTGAGACATGCTACTGGTACTAATTAGATTGTTCAAATGTGGCTTGTGCTCTTTTCTCTTTTATAATATAAAATTTCTGAGTTCTCTCTTCTATATGACCATCCATATGCACTGTTATGCTTTAAGACAATGGAGGAAGCCCTGTGATCCATTTTGGAATTTATTTATGGTAATAATGATCGCTAAACTCTAAATTTTGATATTTTATTTGTCTAAAGTAAATTATTTTAGCCGAAAGATTAATTTTGTCAAAAAAGTGGGTCCAGAGTAGGTGATTAGTTCTTGAAGAAAGGAAATTAAAGGTTTGGATCGTGTGCCTCTACAGTTGTGGATGCGTTATTAAAATATAAACTAAATTGCTGGATTACCTAAACTTGGGAGAGTGTCCAGTGACTGACATCATTATTTCTCTGCCGCCGATTTGTGAAAGCGAACATGTCTTCATTTCTGCTGTTGTGAAGTTCTGTTCTTTTTTATAAAACAGAGAAATGGGTGTTGAAAGAAAATGATGGCTTGAGCTTGACCATTCTCACTCCATTACTGTCTTCTCTACTTTCCTTCTCTTTTTCTTGGTCTGAAACGTCATTTAGCATCATCATTAACTCATTTTCATGGCTTTCAATGGTAGCTTTTTGCAATTCCCTCAGTATTAGGGTCACTAAACAAAAATTGAAAAATTAGTGTTAGACATGTTACATCAAAATTGATTCTGAATTTTTCAAACAAACTAATATTTTTGACCGATACCAAGATAAGCAGAGACCTAATTGTGACTCGTAAGTCCAGAATTCAACAGAAAGATTGGAACTTTTATTGTTCTCAGTAGAAAATTTAGAAAGAGACACCACCTAACCTAATGATCAACATCAGGGGAGACATTTCACCAAAATAATAGTCTTTTTGTTTACCATATCAAACCTTGATTATGCTTAATCTAATATTCCTTAATGTTTTATTGTTCACACATGATTTTGACCACCAGGATTAATTCAACCATACAACAAGGAAAAAAATGATTTAATTTTTGAAACCTGGGTGAAAAAGGAGGTCTCAGTTTGATTTTTTTTTTTTTTTCAATGTGATCATAGAAAATATACCATTGTGTCTTAATTAGGAAACAAATATAAATTCAAAGTTATTTTGTATTTTAATTCCAAATGAAAATAAATAAAATAAATTTACTATGAACAAAAGCTACTCATCCTCTACCTTCTACCCTTGGTTAGAATTGATTTAAAAAAATATATACTTTTTTAAGTCATTTAATTTGACAACAATGTTTTTCCACAACCCTATATATATTAGGGTTTGAAAGTTTCAAACTTGCTGTTCAATCTCTTAGTCACCTTTCACTATTTCTCCCTAAAATATATAAAAATAAATGAAAGATTGGAGTGAAAAAGAAAGGTCAACATGGGTGTTACTATTGTTATTACCAGAACAATTTATTTAACTATCTTTCCACTATTTAAATTATATTTAATGAGTAATGATGCAGAGTAGGTAAAGATAGTCTAAGTACGTAAAATGCTAATTATGCAACTTTACGACTAATTAAGCAAGTGTAAAGACAAACATATGATATTATTGTAGAGCAATCATGCAGTAATATTATTAAAAAAGAAATGTGTTAAAGTGAGAGATTTTAATAAATACAGGTATATGATTTCCAATAGCTCCATGCATGAACCTTTAATATTACTAATACTAATGTTAAATGTCGAGATTGGATAATAAAACGTTACTCTCATAATATTTAATTAACATCTAGTAAAATAGTATTGAAAGTTATTATACCGATTAACATATACGAGAACAAATAATACAACCTAACATGTTTTTTTTTTTTTTTAAAGGAAAATAAAAAAAGAAAAATTAAGTCACAATTGTTTTCTTTAGGAAGGTATCTGTTATTTTTCATGTATAACGTTTATTAAATTCTGATAGGAAGATACGAGGAACTAAAGTGAAGCATAAATCTGTCGGGCAAATTTTGTTTTATAAAAGTGTGACAGACACTCACCTAATCCCTCCATTTCCTAAGAACTTTCAATTTTGTCAGCTTTGCTGCTTCTTTTAATTAAATTTTCACTAAGCAATGACATCACCCTTATCATCATATTGTGGTTATTAATTGTTACACTGTGAGACGGAGGTAGTCGGAATTCAGCGGACTTTCAGTTACCGGTGATTATAGAAAAATAACATGTTAGAAATAAATACGCCTTTAAAGTTTGAACAAAAGCCTAACTAGCAACAATAACTCATCTTCCTAGCAAGAGCTCATAGCCATATGGTATCTGTTTGGCCAAGAAATTAATGGATATGTCTTTTCCTGTCTCTCCTTTCATATGTCAAATGTGAACTGCTAAATCAACCTTTCTGTATAACAAAGATTTAATTATTTTTAAAATCTTATTTATAGTTTCATCTATTGATGTATATGGTAATAATCCGATGTATCTGAAAAGTATAATTATATATATAGACTTTAAAATTGCCTACCGACAGTCCGACGTATCTGTTTTCAGTTTTTGGACAGATTAGTGATTAGAAAATGATAAATAACATCTCATTTCTGAGCTATAATATATGTGAGTGTGAGCCAGCCTTGCTGCTCATCCATGGCGGTGCGTGTATACTTTTTGTATAATTGAACTCTGTATAATCTTTGATCAAACAATCCGGTATTTGAATTAATCCGGATTCATGCTGGTAGACCTACAAAGAGTTAGAATACTCACTTTTAAATTTTGAAACTGTTTCGTATTTTGGGTTCGAACTCGAGAACATTGATCAATAATAAATTAATGAGGAATACAGGATAATTTTAATGTATTCTGTATAATCTTGGTTAGACGGTTCGGGTTCAACAGGTTGAATTAATAATATATAAACTCGAGGAAACATTGATCAATACATAAATTAATGAGGAATACAGATTAATTTTATGTTATTCTGTATCAATCTTGGTTAGACGGTTCGGGGTTCAAAGGGTTGAATTAATAAGTATACTATATATATTATACCTATATATATATAGTATAATATATTATATATATTTTTAAAAACCCTTTAATAATTCTTTAATAAACTGGCATTTATTTTTTAAAAAAACCCTTAATAATTCTTTAATAAACTGGCATTTATTCGTTGAAAAATAAGTCTTGTCACTTAGCAAGCAAGAAAAATCAAACCTCGTGAAGGAAAGAAAGAAATTATATGAGCATCTAAGTCCTATGGCTATGGCTATATATACCTCTCCATTTCCCCTACTTAACATGTACAAATTGCAGCTCAAGAATTAAGCGAACCATTTCTTCTTCATCAAAGCACTTCCCTTCTTTTTATTTTTCTTTTTTTTGTAGTCCCTAATTCCATTTAGGGACTGTTATTCCATCGAAAGAGTGGTCTTTCTTTTTCCTCTTCAAAGAAGGGTTTAGTTTTCTTTTCTGTTTCACTTCAAGAATCGAAGGGTTTAGTTTTTCTCTTCTGTTTCACTTCAAGAATCGAAGAGTTTAGTTTTCTTTTCTGTTTCACTTCGAGAATCGAAGCGTTTAGTTTTTCTCTTCTGTTTCACTTCAAGAATCGAAGAGTTTAGTTTTCTTTTCTGTTTCACTTCGAGAATCGAAGGGTTTAGTTTTTCTCTTCTGTTTCACTTCAAGAATCGAAGAGTTTAGTTTTCTTTTCCGTTTGACTTCAAGAATCAATATTAAGAACATGGGAAACTGCATAAAACCAAGTAGCATGAAAAAGCAACAAGAAGAGGATTTTGAAATGGAGAAATACCGAGATTATGGTGATGAAGAACAAGAATTTGAGAAAGAAAATGGTAGTTTTGATTCAGAGAATAACAGTAAGAATGGTGTTAAGGTTAAGATAGTGCTTACAAAGGAAGAACTAGAATGGTTGATGTTTCAGTTAACGGTTAGCAATGGAGGAAAGAAGCTTGCAGATGTTTTGCAAGAGATTGAAAGAGAAAGAGTTAAAGGAAAAGTTAGAACTTGTTGGAAACCTTCTTTAGAAAGTATCATAGAAAGCCCTGAAGGTCTTGACATGGAAAGATAATTGAACACTGCTAATTCTGCTGTTATGGCTTTTTATTTATTTTAATTCCTCTTTAAATGAGATTTTTTATTTGGGTTTTGATTTAACCCAAATATATGTAATTAATTAGAATGTTTGGTTCTAATTATATATTTCAATAACTTAAATATTTATTAATTTGAAAAATATATATACAATAACTATTGCGCTGAAAACAAATTAAGTTAAGAAATTGAATTGTAATTGATACAAAGATTGAAGACTGAATCAAACAGAAAAATAAACATAGACTGTTAGACTAAATTTATGAATAAGGTCTGATGGCTTTGAAAGCAAGCTTCAGAATTTTTTTTTTTTCTCCTAGACTATTCTACTTGATGACTTTTAACGAGTTTTGACACATTTGATCATATTGTATCTGCAACTTCTCATCACTACACTCCAATACACATTTAATATATTATCAATAGGAGAAATTTTTTTTTTATATATAATTTTTGAAATTCTTATGAATTTTGGATTTTTTCATGACTGAAAATTACGTTATTAAACGAAAGGCCAACTTAATTTATTAACTTGGAATTGTCTAGAATTTTCAAATAGCTAACTAAGTTTGAATTTTCAGATAGTTTGCTCAATAATCACAGTAAGTAGCACATATACATCAGTACATTTATTGTAATTTCACATAAATGAAGACAGATTGCAAATTGCTACTATAGAAGATAGAGCCGTATTTAATTTCCTTTTATAATTTTCCACACATTTATTATGTATTGGTGGGAGAAAAAAATATCCTTTTCCATTTCTCTTTATCGACAGATGTCAGCACATTCATGTTCCACCATCCTTTCAGAATTAAAAAAAAAGAAAAAAAAAAATAGTCCTTATTGCTTTTTAAATTAGAAAATGAAAATGATGCTGAGAAATTTCCTTTTGGTTTTGTTAAAAAGAGAGGCAAATTGGAGTTTCGGAGTGACATGGATGGTAAAAATTTTTCTTCAATAGATATCGAATTTGCGAGATCTGAATAAGTGGTCTTTTTAAACATTTGGAAAAGAAAAAAAGAGAAGCCAATTGGGTTCTACATAGCATAGCTAAAAAATGGTTCCTTTCCCCTTCTGCATACATGATAAAATTATTTAGAAACAGAAATAACTGCAAAAAACTGAATATTTATATTACAACATTGCAAGATGTACATGATAACTGCTGACAGTTCAGCTTGTAATTAGCTGCATATAGTAGCTAGTATCTGAAAAACTAACAAATTAATAAGGAAATTCATGATCTTAATTATAATTTATCATCTAGATCTCTTCAGGAATTGTCTTAAGCACACCACCACGGGCAGGACCAGCAGAGCAAGAAGGCACAACTCTAACACGATTTACAGGAATTTCTAACAGTTCATGAGCTACATCTCTGAACGAAAGAATTCCACCATCTTTACACTTTGACATTAGACGAGCTGCTTCTTGTTTTGTCATCTTCACTTTCACTCTAATCACACCGTTTTCCAATAATTCTTCTCCCCCATAGCTTCTCTTCTCCAGATTCTTCTTCTTATAAACATTATCGATTTACAGGAATTTCTAACAGTTCATGAGCTACATCTCTGAACGAAAGAATTCCACCATCTTTACACTTTGACATTAGACGAGCTGCTTCTTGTTTTGTCATCTTCACTTTCACTCTAATCACACCGTTTTCCAATAATTCTTCTCCCCCATAGCTTCTCTTCTCCAGATTCTTCTTCTTATAAACATTATCTTCTTCTTTGCAAAGCAGTGGCTCTTTATAATTACTTGCCAAGAGATCACCTTTCTTTACTTTCTTTCTTGATGGGTTCTTGCTCAGATCATCTACATGTATGAAACTTGTGCTTTTGTTCGATCCCTTCAGGCCTACTATGGCGTCAAACAGTACTTCTTTCAAAGAAGCATTCAACGAGCTCCACATTTTAAGAGATAAAGAGCAGTGAGAGAGACTAGCTAGGGTTTAGCTCGTGGTGGTGGCCGGAATGGCAATTGCTTTAACTTTTGTGTAGGGCTAATGTTTAATTGTTTATGTTGAGATCAGATAGGGTGGCTATATATAGCAATTTTCAAGCAAGATCCCAAAATTACCATTGTTAAGATTTTTAGAGCATAAAAGATTATTCTATTGAATTACTTAATTTATAGCATAAAAGATTATTCTATTGAATTACTTAATTTATTTAATATTGAGATGCAAAAATTGATTCATAATAATCTTTAGAAAAAAAAAAAAAAAGACTGAGATGGGCAGACACATGGGACATGTGATATGGAGATGAGATGTGTTTCACCTGTTAGTGGACAACTAATGAACCAATAACCATATAGGCATTAGCCGTTAACTACACGATACAGATTAAAAATTAATAATAATAATAAAGTCTTCATTTGAAATGTTTCTTTCAGTCAATACAGAGCTATCACCAAGTAATGGACTGGACCATCAAACTAAGTACATCCCTTAAGAGACGATTACCGTCTTTGAAATTGTCAAAATAAGCTTGTTAATAAATTAAGGAATTTTAAAAAAATATATATCATATCATAATATTGATTGAATTATCTTGAAATTAAAAAAAAAAATCTTATTAGCAAAACCTTTCATTTTGTTAAATACAATTATCTCTCGTATTCATATGAGTTCAAATGAATATAAAAAAATAAAATTTCAGTAACATTGCGATCACAAGCTTAAAATTACAAATCTTTTCTAAGGATTTAACTATTGGATTATTAGGAGAACAAAATAAAAAACTTTAGTTCTAAAATATCATCCTATACATGCATGTATATTACTCCATCTGTCCCATTTTATTTGCATAGTTTGACAAAATACGCATATTAAGAATTTAGTTAATAAAAGTTATTTTATCATTCTTTATCCTTAATAACTCGTTAAGATACTTAAAGTCCTTCATTCAATGCACAATTATAAAGGTTATTATAGAAAAAATAATTATTTACATGTTTAAATTTAGAAACTTTACAAATATTTTGAGACATCCAAAAAAGAAATAACAAGCAAACAAAATGGAACGAATGAAGTATTATTTTTCGACTAACATTATAAAAGTTTTCAGTCAATCTTCTTGTAAGCAAAAAAACATCCACTAATCGTTAAATTAGCACATTCGAATACTAATTCTTTGCCTTAAAGTTGGTTCAAAGACTCAAACTAGCAACTTAAAGAAGAAGAAATAACACGACAAGTGGTAAGATCGCGACCTTCATCTTGAAAAAGAAAACTTGATGATCTTTCAATTTAAGTATCACAAGCCTGTGTTGCCAATTGGCCGTATCATGGAAATTCTTGAGAGACTCTTCTAAGTCTTGACTGGTTCTTTTTCTACGCGGTTTTGTTTAAGAACGGAATTGTTTAGTCCAAATAGCTTACTAAAAGTCTTTAACTTGTGGGTCGATGTGCTTATGAGTTATTTCTACGTTCAAGTTTACCAATCAGCGATTTGACAGTTTTTCTGTTTCAGTCTAGTTTTTGTTTCTGAAAGCATAGTTCAAGAACTTTGTTTCTGAAAGATGATGTTTAGAGTCTTTAGATCATTTAGGGATAATTTGGAATTTCCTATGCCCGAGTCAGTTTAGAGTTTTACTGTATGTATCCGAATCTATTTAGAATTTTAGTAATTGCATTTAGGAATGAGGAAACGGTCGATTCGATTTAAACCAAATCGTAAGAAAGCTAGAAAATGCAAACTGAAGTTTTTGGACTATAGATCGAACCAAACTGAAATTAATATCTAAATTGAAATCAGTTAGTTTAACCAGTTTTAAATAGTATTTACCATATCAGTTTGATTTTTAAGCTCAAATCAAACAATAAATTCGATTCAAATTGAATCCCGCTTGAATATCTGACCGAACCAAACCAAAAATGGATCAGTTAGATTTTTGATTTGGTTTGGTAAGTAGTTTTGTACACCGCACCTATCGTAAAAACCTGTTTAAAGTACTTTTTAAATGGGTATGATGTATGCAAATTTCAAACGTATAAATTTATTACTTAAGATATCTTATTAACTAATAATAGACAGAATAATTATCAGTACACATGACCAAACTTGTTTAATATAGCGAATTACTGTATATTTGTATCCTTACTCATCATGATAATAATTTCACGATATCTTAAAATACGTAGTCCTACTTTCATCCCTAAACAAGACTGATAATGAGCCCAGAAAAATGAAAATGGGCTGAGGCCCGTTATTAATGAATGGTCTTTGAATTTTAAAATTGTAGGTTTTGCTAGTTTGGGCTTGGTTTATATTCTTATTGGATTGAATAAGTTGACCACACCGCAACAATTCTGACGTGCGTGAAGATCAACGGTGTGGATGATAAACTTATGATACATCTAGAAACACCTAAACTCAGCCACCTTCTAAATGGCTCTCGAACATCGCGTCGTCAAAGCACGGAAGCTTTGTTTTCGCTTCGCCTTCAAGCCGAAAGAAACAGAGAGATATGGGAGGAGCTCAGGCTTTGAAAAGAATCCCACGCATCAAGTTTCCAAAGAGACACCCCAAATCCTCTGGTATGTCTTCAAAACTTCTTCTATTTATCTGTATTCATATGTCTTTATCTTTAACATGCATGGTTTTGATCTGAGCTCAATCTCAATCCCAATCTCTCTGATTTGAGACTTGTTTTGTTAAGGTCTCTGAATGAGAATTCTCGATTGCTTTTCCCTCACCTCGTTTTGCTTGTAGATATGCGGTTTGGCTTGTATAAAACGACAAGTTGTTTCGTCGTTAAGCACCTAGCCTTTCCTAAACGGCGTGTCTTCAATTGTGCAAGCTTTCTTCTTCTTCTTCTTTTTTTTTTTTTTCATTTGTAAATTGGTAAAATGCAATCTCTGCTTTAGTTGTTTCTTGGAATTAGAGATGCTATTTGAGAATTCTGGGTCTTACAATGTAGAAATATTGAGATATATGCATAAAATTTAATCTAAGGGACGCAAATTGCAGGGTCTCAAGAGGCATCTACCACTGCAAATGCTGATGAAACTTTCTTCTCGAGAATAAAGGCTTCCTCAATGACTGTTGGAGGGAAAGCTTCTCTTCAACCTAAACGGACTCCTCTCTCCAATGAGGAGATTGATGCAATCTTGGTGTGTAGAAAGCTTGCTTTTCTTCCTTGATTACTGTTAGAATTGCATTTGCAGTGCTGTCATCACGTAATGCAGTAATTTTATTACTGAATCATGTGATTATGGTTATTTATTCACTAAGTGAGCATCAGGAAGCTGAGTAGTGGCTGTTAATTCTGTTTTTTCCGGGCAGTGAAATACAATGCTGTCTAGTTGTAGAGCATAGTTTGTAGAGCATAGTTTTAGTAAGTCAAATATTTATCCACAACTGTTGGGAATACATTGTTGCATCCTAGTTGCATACTAACTAAGAATGTGTACTACTTTCCGTTTAAAATGAGACTTGAAGTTGAAGTAAATTCACTGGTTCTGCATCATTTCCCGCCTCCTTTGTTAATATAAGGCACTACTTCGTTAATATAAGGCAGAAGACTGATTGTCTGAGATTTTGGAAGTCATTCTCGCGTTCAGTAAACCTCCATGTTTTGTTTTGTATTTTCTTTTTCTTTTTCTTTTTTTTTTTTTGGGAGAATGTTCTGATTATCAAAATTGCCTTAGATTAGCTTATTGTTGCTGTTATAGCTTAGTGTATAGAAAAATTCCAGATGATCCATAAGCAGTTTAGCATTGTGTGTTGACTCTGTTATTGGTCTTTAATTTGAATCAGTATGCATTTCTTGTTCTTTAAGGATTCTCTTGCTTCTATTACTCTGTTTAGATATATTGCTGGCTGCTAATTTATTTGGTTGGTTGTTCTTTTGCAGTTGGGTGGCTGCATCTAATCTTCTCATGGAGCTTCAGTAAGGGGATTGGTCTCCTTTTTTTTCTTTTTTTTTTTTCATTTTCTTGAAACACCGGAAATTTTTCTAATGTTTTTGCTTTATATGCAACCTTTTCAGGTTTATTCATCAACTAAATTCTCAATGTTAAACAAAACAAAAGATACTGAGAAAAGAAATTAACTTCCTTTTGTCCATGTTGTCCTTGGTTGCTGTTTGATGTTGTATGATCTTTACAAACATAATTTATTTCCTTCTTAGTTGGAACCCTCAAAAAACATAGACAATGCATATGAACAAAGACATGAATAAAACAACAAAATATAAACAGGAAGTTCATTGCTGTTCCTTTTGCATTAGCTCTTCAATTATAACAGACCTGGGGTTTTTCCCTGGAGGGCCTTTTTCCCTGCGTTGAAGCTCTTCAAGCCGGAAAGTAATTAACCGATCCCAGTTTCCTCCTTCGAATAGAACAGCTGCCTTTCCATCAGTGATTCGCTGAACAATGCCGCAGTACTTATAATATGGGCTGTTTGGATTATCAACAATAGCAATCATACCAGGCATGAGCAATGGCAATTCAGGTGGTTTTGGCTTTTTCGAAGAAGTAACCCCCGCTATACTTGCTGAACCTGTAGATGACTGTTTTTTCGGAGGTGGGTTTTCCTCTAAAAATTTTTTTAGTCCCTTTTCCCCACCAGGAAATCCTCCAGTTAAACCCATAAGCTCTTTTTCAAAAGCATTCTCTGTGACATCACCAGTCACTGATGCTTCCGTGGTGCTGGAATTTTCCTCATTAGCAGAAACTGACGGCGATAATGATGATTCGATGTCTTTCTTTAGTTCTTGTTGGATACCTTTTTCTCCATTACAGAGTCCTCTGCCTCCCAGGATTTCAAATAGATCGAATTTCGCGCATGGCTTTAGCTTAGACCTGGATGATTCTTTAGGAACCAAAGATTGTGACTTGTGAGGACGATTAAAGAGGTTATTTTGGCCAAGAAACTGGGATCTAAATAGAGTACCTTGAAGAGAAACAGAAGAAGCCATAGCTAATCAGAAGACAAGCTTTGGAAAGGAGGGGAAGGCTTCCTCTTGTAATTCTGGCCACAAATTGGATTTTGTTGGATGGTGCTGTTCTATCTTTCACTTATTGGCTGCTACAATCTACAAACAGGATCATTTTTGTCAATTAGTTGTGAAATTGTAATCCATATTGCCTAGAAACTATTTTGGACCAATCTGTGACGATGATTTTGCCGAAGCACCAATTGATAGTAGCCGCGTGTTCGTGAACTGTAATTCTGTGTAAGTTGTTAACTGGTAGGTAACTCGTGGGAAGGATAAAACGACGCCGCTTGTCATGAGAATTTTCTTCTTAATTGCAGAGTAGTTATTTTGTGGAATAATAATTTTAATAATTTCAGACTTAACTCAGTGTTTTTTTTAATAGTTTCATATTTGAATTTGTGTTTTAAATAATATATACTAATAACTTATATATAATTTTCTTTTTTTTCATTATATTTGTAATATGTCTATAAATATAAATAATTTTAGAATAATCTATAACTATAAGCCGTTTTAAAAATATTTAGAAGTGATTAATAAAATTTTTTAATTTTACTCATTTGTATTAAACAAAATAATTATTTTTACAGTTTTTCAAATAATTATTTTTCTAATCACAATAATTTTAAATAATTTATATTTACCTAGAACCGTATCAAATTTACAAATCAAATACTTTATAATAAATAAATATATTTCTCCTAAAAAACAAAAAAGGATTGGCTAATCCATGATGACTAATAAATACAGCAGAGGACAAAAGTAAAAGCTATAGGGTAAAAGAGTCTTTTTGCATAAACCATAAAAAACTACAAAGTTCGTCTAATCACCTACCAGTCACATCGTATATATATACCTTCGAGGGGTCAAACAACTTTCCGTGAGCTGAAGCAGAGACCTCCATTACATTCTCTTCTCTTCTGTCTCTTTTAATTTTTTTTTTTCACCGTCTAAAAGAAGTCTCTTTACGGTAAGTAATCTATATCGTCTTTGCTTTTTCCTTTTTAAATGATTTGAGTGTATCCTATCTGTTTCTTCCCGAGATCCCACATGTTTTTTATGTGTTTTGCTACTTACGTAAGTTTTATTCTGTTGTTAAAGAGTTTAGATATTATGAGTTCGATTTAATTGAATTGATGTGTTTTTGTAGCTCTTTGTGATCTTGATGGTGCGCAGTAGTTTTGAATTGATGTTTTGCTCAAGTTTGCCTTGTCCTTGCTGTCTTTTTGTTCTACGAGGAATTTACTAAGAAATTTCAATTATGTGATCTGAAATTTTTTGACTTGTGCTTAATTAAGCTTTCTATTCTTTACTTTGTATTGAAATACAAGTTCTTGAAGGCTTGTTGCAATTTATGCTTGATGTAGATATTTTTTGGGGTAAGTTCTGTTTCATGTATTTCTAATCATTGGAAGCAATGTATTGCTGCATTTTAAACCATTGATCCATTTGATTTTTATAATTTGATGAAATTTTTAGCTGCTGCCCTAAAATTTGTCGTCTTTGAGCTTTTATGTTGAAGTCTTTTGTTTTCACATTCAAACTGCTTTTGCCTGCCTTTCTTTCTCCGCCATACCCTCTTGTAAAGGCTGTTCTTCTAATGTATTAACTTTTTTTAACACAACAGTAGATAGGAACTGCTAATGTGCTGCTAGTGAATCGCCATTTTTGTGCTCTACTTTCATTTAACAATTAGGATTGCTATCTCTCACAAATGGTGTCCTGGACTGAGTTCATAGCTATGGAGGACTTCTTAAATCATTGAGAAAAATACATACCCTAGACCAGTATATCGTTCTAGATTACTAAAGTCTAGGAAATTTTGCAGTAATTAAGGGTCGTATTTTATTTGCTGATTTAAAGTTTCTTATTTTCTCAAACTATTTTAACTAGTGCCTATTTTCTTATTATAACTTTGTGTTCCGTGTTCAAAGGTTTGCACCATTTTGAAGTGAATATATAGCTTAATGGATGATGGTCCTGGGAGAGGGAAGATAAAGATAGTCCCAGATCACTTTCAAGTCTTAACTTCTAGTGAGAACTCTTCACAAACCAGTATTTCATCTAATCTGCAGCCAAGAATTGATCACTCAAACAGGTACTTATTTTTTTTCCGTTTAAGAAAAGTAAAAGTAGAATAGAGTGCTTAAGACATTTGAACTGATTTCAATTCAGTTTTTTCTTCTGATTTAGAGCAGCTCTTGTGGCCGTCTCTGGACAGGAAGTAAAACTGGAAGAAAACTAAGGACTGCTGCATTCATGTTGAATTTGTTTAGTCTGCGGGGGCTGCCATGGGGTTCTAGCAATGATGGTCAGCAAAAGGTTGATTGAACATTTCTTTAATATTCTTGTAGCTGATTTTAGATTGTATTTATTCTTTATCTGAACAAATATTTTCTTTTTGCAGGTTGAGTTGACTGTGGCAGAGTTAGAATCCCTTCGATCAGAACTTGCTGAATTAGAAGAGAGGGAAGCTCACTTGAAAGCCCAGTAAGGACAACTTGATCCTGCATATGGAAACTCCAATATATGCTTTTTCTTAGCAATATTGAATCTGTTAATTATTTAATTGGAAATGGTTACCTTTATCTGTATTTTGATTGTATCATGAACAATAAATCGCCAAAAAAAATGAAAAAGTTAGGGTCTGTGACCATAATACCATTCTATATACTGTCAAAAATGATAAACCATGCTGTATTCTATAATTCAGTATTTGCTTCTGGTTTTTGATAAGCACATGCTGCGTTGTTCAGAAAATATTTGTCTTTTGCATATGAACAATTAAATCCTCTGTTATATAGGTTGGAACAAGTTGATGAAATTCTGCGGTCTGCTCGCTTCTCTGGCTACTTGTACATTCGAACTGTACTTAATTTCTCCTTCTCACTTGTCTTATTTTCTATCAGTTCATGCTGCAATATCTTGTGCAAATTGCCCTTAAAAATATGTCTTTTTCTCTATTTTATTCTTACCCCCTTTTACAGAGATGGACAGCTTTACCTGGGGAGCCTCCCCCAATTGATGATACTGAGGTTGATGACTGGCTTCCTCGCTTTGTTGTCCTACATGGGCCTTGCATCTTCTTTTATTTGTTGTGCACAGGTAACTGGTTTTCCAGTAATCCTTCCTGACTCACATGCATGTGTGGCTCACTTATGGTACCAAGCGACCCACTAATATAAGAGAAATGAGTAGCAACAGCCATGGTCTATGCAGTAATTTTTTCATGAATTTGTTCACTTGCTTTGCAGCAGTTTTGGGAGATCCTTTTGATAGATGGACTTCCCCATTAGAATGCCCCCTATATCGTTTTTTCTTTCTCTGCTTGCTGCTGTCCTCAGAGAATTATCAGTTACTTAGTTGACCATCCTAGCTTCTCATTAGTTTTTTCCTCCTTTTGCTGTAACCCTGTAACCAAACAAAGGATGCATCCGCATGGGATAGGAGACTTCCTTATATCCAAAACATCTTTTTTTTTTTTTTTTTGAAAAAAAAAAAAAAATGGCAGCAGCTTGGCGAGATCCTTTTGATAGATGGACTTCCCCATTTATGAATGCCCCTATATCGTTTTATTTCCCTTTCTCTGGCTGCTCTGCTGTCCTCAAGAGAATTATCAGTTACTTAGGGTTGACCATCCTAGCTTCTCATTAAGTTTTTCCTCCTTTTGCTTGTAAGCCCTGTAACCAAACAAAGCGGATGCATCCGCTGGGATAGGAGACTTCCTTATAGTTCCAAACATCTTTTTTTTTTTTTTTTTGAAAAAAAAAAAAAACGGAGAATATGAGGTAAAACTCTGAGAATAATGAGATGATTCTTGGTAAACCTAGTCGTACTTCACAAAAGCGCATGTGCTATTTCCAATTAAGTTTGCTTTTTTCAGTATAAGCCTGAGTCTGCTACATTTTGAATCCCTAAAGTTTTTTTTTTTTTTTTTGAAAAAAAAAAAAAAAGGAAAAGGAAAATACTCTGAGAATAATGAGTGTTCTGTGAACCAGTTACTTCAGCAAAGCGATTGCTAATTTCCAATTAGTTTGCTTTTCAGTATAAGCTGAGTCTGCTACATTTGATACCCTAAAGACCTCTTATCCACTAACTCCAAGGCTGCAGCCTGACACCCAAGTTAGCCTTACACAGCTAATTGACTTACTTCCCTTTTCTCTACATTTAAGTTCTCCATCCGTGAACCAAAAGATAAGAAATTATAGTTTTGGTTTAAGAAAATCAGAAGGAATGATCAACTGTTGCATACACACTATTTTTCCCCAAACTGCACTTTAATTGCAGGCTGATGGGAAAGATTTTTTTTTTTTACCAGATTTGAGCCCTCAGGATTCAACTTTACTATCCGACATTGTTGAAGTGGGTTCTTTGCCAAGCTTTACACGAGAAGATGATGAGACACGATATTCTTTTTATATCTTAACTCACCATGGCCTGCGATATGAGTGCTCAAGTATTTCTAAAATACAGGTACTTAACAGTATTAAGAAATATAATTATTTCTCGATGTTGTAGTCATTTACTCACACACAAACAGATCTTATTCTTGCTACTCCTCTTACATGAGTCTGTTTTGTCCCTTTCTTACAACTATATCATGATGCACTTTTTTCCCTCTGAGGGTGAAAGAAGGCGGTCCAGCTTGGGGAGCTCAAGTCTTTACCTTCATAACAAGCTTTCATGTTCTATTTAATAGAAACTATTATGGAGGCAACATAACCTTTGAATGGTTTAAAGTTTACAACCCTACAGTTCCGCGACATGTTTATTCATGTTGCTCCAGATTGATAGAGATACTGCATTTAGTACAGAGTCACTGTCCACAGGATTTTTTGATGATATAAATCTAAGAAAATGGTTTGTAGTGAAAAATTTTTTACCATTCTCGAGTGAGAATCTTACTGTATTATCATATATAGTCATATTGGTAAGAGGTTGCTCTTCTGCTATAATCAAGTAATCAACCATACACTTCAAAAATATTTCCTCCTTTCCTCAGGTGGATGCATGGTTGGCAGCATTACAAAGTGAGTGCAAGTCTGGGTCCAATACAAAAGCTCCAAATGGTTTAAGCCAAGTGTGAAATATATGCAGATTTTTAAACCTGTAAGCTGTACATAGGCCAATTTGTTAACCTTAGATCAGTTACATTGTAGATTGGAATTTGATGTCACTAACTTATTCATTCTGTTTTGTACATAGAATGACAATACACGAACAATAAATTATATTGTGCCAATCATTTTATTCAAGAACTGTCATTCAGCCCAGACAGGATTAATTCACGTTCTTTAAAAAGAAAAATTTAAGTCTCAGGTACTTTTCATTATTCTCATCAAGGAGGGGAGAAGGAAAGTAAAAGTAACGAACCAGAAAGAGAATAAAGTAGGCTTTCTGTGCATCTGGCTACAGCGAATAGAATTATAGTTAGGGCGAAGGAATAAGTACAACCGGTCGCCTTCCATTCGAGTATTGGCCAGTGAGAGATGTTTCTTTCTCACTTTCCTTTCATAAAAGGACCTAAAAGGTTGAAGCATCCCTTCAATTTTTAATTTTTAACATGACCTTTTTTTATTTTTTTTTAAAAGAAAAAGTAGATTATTGAATGGAATTCTTTTTTCTTTTTCATGGTTTATTTTAGAAAAAAAAAAAATTAAATGTTACAATACATCTATGTTAAAATATCTTATATATTAATTATCAAATACTAAAATTCACGTATAATTTGTTTTAATGAAATTTATTTTGCAAATAAGATGATATTCTTTGCTACTTTGTGGTTTCCAATGTTTGAGGAAGTATAATCATTACCTTTCTTATTATGAACTCTTTTAAATTATCGTTTAACGATGCCACATAATATGGATGTGTTGAGCTTTAAAATCTTTTTTTTTTTTTTTTGTAATAATTGTTTTAAATGAAATTTAATTTTGCAAATAAGATGAAATTCTTTGCTACTTTGTGGTTCCCAAATTTGAGGAAGTATAATCATTACGCTTCTATAATGAACCTCTTTTAAATTATCGTTTAACGATGCACAATAATATGGATGTGTTGACTTTAAAATCTTTTTTTTTTTTTTTGAAAAAAATAAATATCATCTATTGTGGTTTTTTAGATTTTTCTAAATTTTAAGGTGCTAAAAAAAAATTACTCGATAAAATATTTATCTAATTAGAAGATAAATTTTTTAGAGGTAAAGTAATTTTAAAAATAAATCGGTAATATTATATAATAATACATTATTCCTAATTGAATTATTCATATGTGAATTTGGATGAATTTCCTCAATGTTTTTTTTTCCCACTATTTGTTTTGTAATATTAAATTGATTTTCTTTTTTAGTACTTACCATACAAATGGGCCTAAGGCGGCAGGTGCCCGCCTCGCCGGCGGCAGGTGCAGCCGGAGCCGCGGGCATGTCCGCCGGATGCGGCGGCAGGAGCCGCCGGAGGCCAAGGGTGCAATCCAGGGTTCAGCGCATGAGATTCCATTTAATTGGTTTCCAAAAACCTTAAGTAATCCGAGGCCGGACGGCAGGTGCCAGGCCTCGCTCGGCGGCAGGTACCCCACTCAGTGGACACAAAATCTAAAGCCGTTAGTTAGATTGACGCGCGGATTATCTCTACATTCTTCGGGTAGGGTTGACCTGAAGCTGGACCACTCAAAAACCAAACCAAAGCCAAATCAAACCGTGGATTATTAGGCTGTGACTTGTACCAGCACATAGCTTCTCACTTCTCTACTCTTATCAGGGGCTATCAGCTGTTCTTCATTTCGTCTCTTTTCACTTCGGAAGGCATTTTCGGTGCTCTTCGTGAGCTCTCAGCTTCAAACGTCTCTATCCTAAAAACGATCGCATCGTTCAAGTCAAAGATATTATTGATGTCGATCTGCTGCATCCAGAGCTCGTAATCCAGGTCGTCTTCGAGTCCTTTCAGCCTTCTAAGGGCTCTCGCCTTCTACTCTGGTACAGACATTCCCCGGACGTTTTAAGTACCATATTGTCCACCTCGCATACCTTTCGGACGAGAGTTTTTTCCCTAAAAATCGTACCTTAAATTTTTCAGTTTTATCTGAGTTTTTATTTTTTAAATCTGTTTTCAACATGATTGTAATCGTCGGTGGAATCCTCATATGATAAATTTCCTTCGTGAGCCTTGATAATTTGGTTGTTCTGGTATAATCTCTTTGAGATCAATTTTTTGGAGAAATCTATGCTCTAATATTTTGTAAGCATATAATATGTTTTTCCGAAATTATAATTTGATATCGCTGAGGTCTATGGTGAAGCAGTTTGAAATATTTCCTGCAATTAAAAAATCAAAATATGAGTTTATTTTGGGTGTTGATGAAATCTCTTTAATATATTGTTTCTTGAATCTATTTATTGTAGAGTAAGGCACGAAGCTGTGGCTTGCGAAGCGCTCGCGGCGGTTGTCAATTCACCTTGAAAGCCAGCTCCCGTATACAAGAAGTAGTTCAATCGCCTTTTGGAAGTGACTGCCATGTTATCCACTGAGCCTCAAAATTGAGAGTTCACTCAATACGTGCATCTCTGCACAATGGAATTGCAAGGAGTCACTTTATACAAATTTGTTCTACCCTACTGTTGGTCTGCATCTAAGGTTTTTGGATTCGCAAAAAGGTTAAATCTTTCTCCACTTACATGTGGACTTTTTTATAATAATTTAACTGTTGGGTACAACGTACTTCTTGTCAGCTATTTATCCTATAGAAACATTTTTGAATTGAGTGGAGAAAGTTTTCTAAAATATACTTTGATGACGTGCATAACTTCTCTCCTACCTTTCAGTGTGTTGCGAGGAGTGAAAGAGTAATGGTATCGTCTGAAGGGAAATTCTTTGGCATCTGAAATGCATAACGAATGCTGAGAAGAGAAAGAAAGGTTAATATGAAAACTTAATAACAGATAAATCTCACTATTGTCTTATGAGTAGGAAACTGTTAGTGCATTTGCGGAATGGAATTTCTAGACTATGACTGATGATGTTCTCAGAGCTTTAAAATCTTTTTTTTTTTTTTTTGAAAAATAATATATCTAGTGTTTTTAGATTTTTCTAATTTTTAAAGGTGCTAGAAAAAATTACTCGATAAAAATATTTATCTAATTAAAGATAAATTTTTTTTAGAGGTAAAGTATTTTTTAAAAATAAATCGTAATATTAATATAATAAATTACATTATTCTCTAATGATTATTCATATGTGAATTTGAGAATTTCCTCAATGTTTTTTTTCCCACTATTTGTTGCAATTAAATTGATTTTCTTTTTTTAGTACCTTACCAAGTACAAATTGCAATCATGTTCCAAATTATTTAATTTGGTTTTCAAAAACCTTAAGTAATCCCTCAAACAAAATCTAAAGCCGTTAGTTAGATTTGACGGATTATCTCACATTTCGGGTAGGGTTTGACCTGACGATATCAAAAACCAAACCAAACCAAATCAAACCTTATATGTTGTATCCACACATAGCTTTCACTCTCTCACTCTTATCAGGCTATCAGCTGTTCTTCATTTCGTTTGCTCTTCGTGCCTCTACTTCACGTCTCTTATTCTAAAAAACATGAGTTCTCAGATTTTGAGATCTGCTTCTAGAGCCACCAGGTCTCTTGTTTCAGCTTCTAAGGGCTCTCGCTTCTACTCTGGTACATCCACTCTCTTTTACATTTTTTTCAATCTATTAATTTTTAGTTTTATCGAGTTTTTTATTTTTTAAATCTGTTTTCACATGATTGTAATGTGGAATCTCATATGATAAATCTTTTCGTGCTTGATTTGTTTCTGGTTAATCTTTGATATCAATTTTTTTGAGATTCCTATATTTTTGAATATTTTTTTTCCGTTTTTGATATCCTATATGAGAGTTTGATATTCTGCAATTAAAAAATCAAATATGAGTTTATTTTGGTGTTGATGAAATCTCTTTAATATTATTGTTTTTCTTGATCTATTTTATTTGTAGAAGGACGAGCTGTGGCTGCAGCTGCGGCGGTTTCATTCAGTGGAAAGGCGCCGTTCTTAGCTTCCGCTTTTGGAAGGACTGGTTCCTCAAATGCTTCTGCACAATGGATTTCTGGAGTCCTTGCAATTCCTGCTGCAGGTTTTGGATTGAAAAAGTTTTCTTTCTCCACTTACATGTGGACTTTTTTTATAATTACAGTCTCTTTCAGCATTATCTAGACATTTGATTTGGAAATTTATAAAACTGACGTGCATATTTCTCCTACTTTGTGTGTGCGAGAGTGAAGAGAGGTAGCTAGGGAGATGCTGGCTTAAATGTAAAGAATCTGGGTGGAGAAAGAGATAATATAAGAATTGAGTGAAACTTTAGGCATGGGATGGATTTTAGACTTGACTGTTTCTCCAAAATTTCTGCCATACATTGCACCTGAATCCCTAAGTGTGTCGGCGACCATTGTAATTCTCAGCTGATCAAAATTTATGCAGATCCCCTCTTTTCTGTTTATTCTTCACACATACTGCATGCATTCAGATCCATATCTAATAAGTTGCCTCTTTTTCAATTCTTTATCACCAATGTAAAAATTTCTGGATCCATTGTGAAATTGGTTCTAGATAGGGGTGCAAACGAGTCTAAGTCAAGCCAAGTTTTGAGAAGTTCAGACTCGTCTATTCACCTATTTAAGGAGCTTAATTAAGCACACGCTTGTCTCAATAAAAGCTCAAAGCTTTAAGGTCAGCTTGTAATAGGCTAACTCAAGCTGGGCTGAACGAGCTGATTACATTTTCAGACAAGCGCAAGCTCAATTGTAGAACTTTTATAATGCATCTTATAATATTTTATACTAACAAGCCACTATTTAGAAAAAGAAACGATAAACTGTGTGGCGAAAAAGAAACGATAAACTGTGAGGCCCACAACGTGGTATAAAAGCCACAATATAATGACACGAACGGGAAGGGCTTTAGCTTTTTATAAGCTCATGAGCACCTCCTCATTTCAAGCGATGTGGGATTTGCATCACATACTTGCTCTCCTGTGATATTTAATTAAATTTTTATCATTTTATAATTAAAATCATAAATTTAAAAGTACCTTTTCTAAATCTTTTGAGTAGAATGATAGAAAAAAAATGTGGAGGGCAGTGACGTTGTAATAGCACTGTTCTGTGTATTCTTTTGGTTGCATGATACTGTTACTGCATTCTTTCCCCCCTGTTTACTTAATCTATGATTTTTAACTTTTCTTTTTGTAGTTTACATGCTCCAAGAACAGGAGGCACATGCTGCTGAGGTACTCTAATCAGTTTTTCATTCTTTATCCATATACATCCCCTTAGTTCTTTCTTTTTTTTTTCCTTCATTTTGTTAGAAGATAAATAATACAATCTCTGATTCTATATTTAGCTGGAGCGCACTTTCATTGCAATTAAGCCGGATGGAGTGCAGAGAGGGCTGGTAAGACATGCATTTCACTTTTGTTTACTACCAAGCGGGCCTTTACCTTCCTTAGCTCTAAACTTTAATAATGTTATATTGTATTTGCTACTTGTTTAGATGTCTTTTAGTATTTGTTTCTTGTAGATTATTGCTGCTTGGCATGTTATTTAAACTTTTTTTGCAGATTGCAGAGGTCATATCTCGATTTGAACGTAAAGGGTTCAAGCTTGTAGCAATTAAGATAGTAGTTCCCTCGAAGGACTTTGCTCAGAAGCATTATCATGATCTGAAGGAAAGACCATTCTTTAATGGTCTCTGTGACTTCCTTAGCTCAGGCCCCGTTGTTGCCATGGTATGAATACCCTGAATCCTCCGCTTAATATTTTTCAACCTCTATTTTTGAGTCCTGCAAACTGATTCAACTTATGCAGGTTTGGGAAGGAGAAGGGGTGATCAGATACGGGCGGAAACTCATTGGAGCCACTGATCCCCAGAAATCAGAACCCGGAACCATCAGAGGTGACCTAGCCGTAATTGTTGGCAGGTATCATTTTGAATTTAGTCAAAAAACATCACTATTTCTTGATTTTCATAAGAAATTGCACTTGCCACTGCTTGCGTCTTGTGTAAACTACATCTAGCAATCGGCATTCAGTGACAATTGTGTTATTGCTTCCCTGATGTGCTTAATGTTGTGCATTTACATTACCATTTTAAGATTATTATTGTTTTGCCATATAGAAATATCATCCATGGAAGCGACGGACCAGAAACAGCCAAGGATGAGATTGCCTTGTGGTTCAAACCAGAGGAATTGGTCAAGTACACAAGCAATGCTGAGAAGTGGATCTATGGAAACTGATGGAGATATTTGTTTTGACATTTAATTCAGGAATTTAGGTCCCACCGATAGGGTGGGGGAGAATCATAATTGGTAGAATAAGATTGGTTCTGCCAAGGTGAGTGACAATATTCCTTCGCTACGATCAACAAGCGAAGATTGAAATTTAGCAATAATTTATTCCACCTTTGTTTTGTCATGAACTCCAATCAATGATTTAATGATAATACCTATTCTAATTTTTGTCTCCATATTGTTTATTTTGGAATACATTATGCTCAAGTGAAATGACAGTTTATTTATTTATTTATTTACGGTTTAAATAAATTATATTGCGTGACAGATTCATAATTTTTTCTCCTTTTAATTGTAGTTCGAATTTGATAATTTATAGAAATCTAATAAAATTTAAGCAACTTGAAATTGACCAAATATGATCGAGTCATTTTATGACCAATACAAAGGAAAAAGGATCAAAAATTTATTTCTTAAATTAATTCAACCACCGTCTTAAACTAATAATTTAACTTGTTCTCTCAAATAAAAAAAAAACCTAATTTATCAAATTAAAACCAATAATGACACACGTTATAACCTCTAAAATAATGTTTTTCCAGGACGCATCCTCACCAGATTATTATGCAAAGGCAATTATTGCGTCAAAAAAAGATGAGGTTACGCAATAATTCCGGTATTTCAGGGCGGACTTGAAATCTAATTGTGACTCTTTTAACCATTACTTGAACAATTCCCGATTGAATTCCGCCGAGCGTTGCCTGCATAACAATTTCTTCTCTATTGTTTTTTCATATAAATATATATTAATCGATTAATCGATTGTCTAGCCTTACGTCAAAACTCATTTACTCCTGTGGCATCCCTCGGGGAAGCATCTTCTTCGTTGTCCCGAAACTTCGAAACAGTTTTTGGTAGCCCGAACCCTAAAACGTTTTCAATTTCTCCTTCAACTTCGACAGTCTCGTTAAAAATCTGTAAGTTTCTCTATGTGACGATGCGTGTATCTTCTCTTTATTTTTATAGATGTAATTTTGTTGATTGGATTGTTTAATTGTTTTTGGGCCATTGAATTGGAAACCCTAAGGTTATTCTCTGTTTGTTTTTCCTACAAGTTTTGTGTTAATTATCAATATTAAGTGCTATGCTTTTGTTTGATTGATAGTAAGCAACATAAAGTGGATTCCCTTTGAGAATGACAGCTCTAATGAGTCGATTCGCTTTTTAGATTATACTTGAGCTTGCTTTTGGTTTTTAAGCAAAGCAATAGAAATCGTAAATCGATATACGATATCGGTTATAGATTTTGATTATGATGTGTTTTTATTCCAGATTGGGTTTGTGATAGTGCTTTGATTTCTAAATTCTCTTTTTACGATTAGTTGCGGCTGATTTCCAGAAATTTTTTTGTAAGTTTGATTTCTGGTTTCTCTTCATCGGTTATGAATATTTTCGTTTCTAATAGTGCTGCAATTTTTTTGTTTTGCTTGCTGTACTGCCCCTGCTTCCTCCCTTTGAAGAACTTGTTCTTCATGTTTGCTATGTCTTGCTTTGGTATCAAATATCGCTCTCCATTTTTAATGGTCGTATTTTTCGTGCTTGTTTACAGCCACGACTTAATTTTACTGTGTCAGATGGCCACCAAACCACTTACACGTGAGGAAATTGCTAACACGGAGAAGAAATTGGACATGCCATTAGGTATGCTTGTTTGAAAGTATTGACTTAGACTAGTTTTTTCCCTATTCATTGTTGTTTTCTTATTGCTTATACATATTGTGTTTATGTTGTTTAGATGACATCATCAAAATGTCTAAAAACACAACAATTAAAGCTAAGAAGCAGCGAAGTGCTCCGGTATGGAACTTGTCCATAGAAACACGCTCTTCATACCTTGTTCTAGATATTCTGCATGTGATTGATCTTGGAAGTCTCTTTTTTGGCAGAATAAAAGTCAGAAAGTTTTTAATAATCCTGTACGAGAGAAAGCTTTGAAGGTGCGGCGTTATATGGACTCAAGACCCTTCGTTCGGCAGGTATATAGCTACTCCTGCTAATATATGCTAATTTTGCACATATTTTGACTGGTTGATGAGTCAATAATTGCTTTCTATCCATTTTATTCATATTTTGCTGATCAGGGGGCTTTAGCTCAAAGAAGGTCGAATTTCCAGGGAAATCGATTTCATTTAACAACTGAGGTTGCAAGGAAGGCTGCAGTTGCTCCTTTTCGCAATAAGCCTTTTGACCGTAATGTGGCGGCTAATTCAGACAAAGCAAGGTATTATGCCTTTTCAGTTTCATGTTATTATTATATATTTCAACTTTGATTTTAGAACAATTGGGTGAAGCATGGCAACCAGAGTTGCTAATCTAATTGTGATGGTCTATCATGGGCTTCTTGCAGGTAACTATGATGACATCTGCCATGTGGTCTTCTGGTTAATATTTGTTGTTGGGTCACATAGTTTTGTGGAATTCAAATATGCTATTGGTTTATTGACACTTGACGAGTGACCTATTTTGGAGTCCTAGTTATTGATGGCATCTGTGCAAATTATACAAAGTAGAATTCCTGCAGTGTGATGTTTATCAATTAGGATGAATGGTGAATGCATCTCTCGTTTGATGGATATGGTTGTTTAGAAGTGGATGTTGTGTCATTTTGGTATGTTGGAAGTTGATGCTTAAGCATTTTGGTAGGCTTTGAAAGTAATGGATTTTATATGATTGAAGTAAATTTAATTTGAAGGCGTTGGCTTATGAAATGCTTTAAATGAATGCTGCATTAAACAGAGTAAAGGTGTGGCGGTTATGAAAATGCATCAAAAATTGATATGCTGAGGTGATGTTTGCACAAATGTCGTGTGAAGAGATATATGTCTTATGCATTGGGTGGACTGTGCACAAGTGGGTAATTGGTGGATACCTTTTCGGACCCATTCTTCATCTCTAGATCCTGGTGTTATTTTTTATTCTCTGTTATTGTGAAGGGTATGAATCATGTTGCCATCACTGATGGTGATTTTTCTTAGTGTTTTGCTTTTCTGTGGTTAGAATGCCCACTTTTTCATTGAGCATTTAGGTTGATTTTCTGGTGGTTCACCTATCCTGTGTTTCTCCCTTTTGACGCCCTAAAATTTCATTATTTTCATGAATGGGGAAGATTACTTTTGGGGATCTTTGTTCTTTATGGCCTGGAGTTAGTGATAAGTAGACTTCTGCAGTATGGAACTTCCTCAGTTATTTAGTTAATGCTTCAATCATCTCGGTCTTCCTTTTTTTATCACCTGCCTGTTGCATGACTGGGTCATCTTTTGATGGGGTGTGCTGTGAAGGAGTTGACACAATGATATTGGTTATGAAAATGGCTGCTTTTGGGCTTAAAAGAAAAGGAGCATTGTGTTTTGGATTTTATGTGCTTCAGTTGATTAACTTGGAATAACTTTGTGGAGATAAGCTCCAAGCATTCATTTAACGCATTGGATGGGGATCATAAATCTTTTTTTTTCCTGCACAAGCTTTGTGGCTTCTGTGTGGTGGTACTATTTGCAACCTTAGTACTGGAAGTTGCACTCTTCTGCTTATTGATCTGTTTTGAAGTCTTGCAAATGCGTAGTTCCCATTCAGTCATGTTGCTATATGGTGGTGGTCCTCTATTTTGGTAGCAAAGCATTCAAGTCAAGACTTGAAGTCCAGATTATCATCTGTAATTTCAAATATTTTCGTGGGATTACAAGAAATGAAAAGTGCAGAGAACTGGCTTTGTCTTCACTTTTATTCAACTGACATTTGTTTCCTAAAATGGTTTGTCTTAGTTTGTCTTAGTTGGATGTAATTTTAATAATTATGGTAAGACTCTTGTCTCAACCAAATCAAATTGTATCCGCACGAGTTTTATGACACTAACTACGCTGCAAATTGTCAAGTGTGGAAGGACTTTATTCTCATCTTGGAATCTGGGTGCTTGAGTATTATTTGTTTTAGAGTCATTTTTGTTAATTTCTGCATGCAGGACTGGAGCTTTTATGGTTCAGAGGAAGGCTGGAAATGGGGGCTTTGCTGCAAAGGTATTCTTCCATCTCATAACTCTCTTGGACTTTGTCCGAGATGTTCCGTTGTAATGTATCTATGTTAAATTTTTTGGATTTCTGCTGAAGTTACATTACTCTGCCTTTTAGATTGATTTGATTGGTTTCTCAATAAAAGACAATTCGACTGGACATTGGATCCTATTGCACTTTTGTCTTACTCTTTGTGATCTACTAGTATGCAATAGCAATGGCAAAATGCCACTGAGAGTGGCAAGATGATGTTGACCTTGTTTGTTTTTCTTTGCAGTCGCCACAGCAGCTTCAGCAGCAAGGAGATGGAGGTGTTAAACCAAGGCCTCAAACGCTAGATTCAAGGTTTGCCAACATGAAGGAAGAAAGGATGAGAGTCTTGTCAAGGCGGAACAATGGTGTACAGTGCAATGGCATTGGTGGTCGACCAAGGGTGCCATGGGCAAGAGGTCGATTTGGCAACTGATGCTTAGATTACTAGGTGTCAATTGAAGCGGGATGTTTTGGTGCTTGTTCAAGCACGTCTTAGTCTTGGTGCTAAAGCAAAAGGTGCTCACGTCTTCCTGCATTGCTATTTGTTGGTGGTTAGGCCAGCTGAGTTGGCTATGTAAAACCGTTGGTTGTTCAGTTGTTAAAATTCAGTTTTGCATGGTTATATTCAAGAACAACTTTCACCTTGGTGCTTCTTTGGCGGCATTGTATATCATTACAGGATCATTTATATTAAATGTTCGTGCTTTTTTTGATAGCTTTGCGTATGGTTGTTCTCATACGCCACTTCGAGTGTTGACAGTGGAGAGTAGAAGTCCTGTTTAAGAACGTGTCCATAATTGATTTGGGCTTTGTTGAAGATGGTTACTCTTTTAGCCTGGTCGATTAGCTAGTGATTACGAGGATTTGCTGATGTTATGACGGGAGAAAGGGCAAGTTCTTTTGTCTCTTTCTGCAGCTTCTTTTGATATCTTGACCGATAACATGTACCAAGTCTATGTTGGTGTTTCAATTGGCAGAAAATATTGTTACTAATGCAGTGATTGATTAATTTGGGCTCGATTATCTTACACTTTTGAATGGGAGGTAGAAAGAACTGTTTTTAAATTTTTGCTTTCAACATTTTAGGATGGTCAAAACTCAATGAAAACACCTATATAACAGACATGCTGTTCGCAGTGACCTTACCCTATGAATTCGAATTCCCATTAATAAAGTTATACTTGACAACTAACGACGGTGGTTCAAATTAATAAAGCAGGTGAAATCAATTAACTTAATTAAGAGGATATCAACATGGGGTTGTAGCTCATATGGTAGAGCGCTCGCTTCGCATGCGAGAGGTACGGAGTTCGATTCTCCGCAGCTCCAAACAATTTTTTGTTTTTTAAACTCTCATCAGTCTATTAGAATCGTTCCCGCATGTAATTTAATCTGAACGGCTGAAAATAATCTACGACTCCTAATCGTACACTTCACATCACTCCCCGCCTGTCCTAACAGCCTCTCGTTTCTAATCTCTTCATCTGTTTCTTCTTCCCAAAACCAACGAGCAAAGACTTATAGTAACCAGAGACCTTTCCCGTTAACCAAAAAAAGAAATTCTCTGCCTTCCCCATAAAATATGACTTTGAACTTAGGCTCTCCTTGGCTCTCTCGCCTTTCTCACCCTCCTCACCTCCCTCTCCCTAAATTCTCTGAATCTTATCCAAAGTCCAATTACTCTCTCTTATCTCTCTTACTAGCTGCTACTGGCTTCAACCATTCAATCTTTTCCTCTTCGAGAGTTCTCAAAGCAAGAGCTTCACTCAGCGAAGGAAACTCTGCCCTGGACGTACTGTTATCGAATGACGAGGAGTTGCTTGGCCGAGTCTCTGCTGCTAAAGACGCTAATGAAGCGATCCAGATAATCGCCGACATTTCTAACATAAGTAGTGGCGTAGTTAGCGTCTCCGATTGTTGCCGCATTATAGCCGCCGCGCTTGATAGGAACAATGTTGAACTGGCCTTATCTATCTTCTATGCCATGCGTTCGAGTTTTGATCAAGGTCCGTTCATCTGTTTCTAACATTTCCTTTTTCTTCTATGATATTTCAATACGGTTTTGAAATTGAGGAGAATTTTTATGTGGGCGATGCGTGGTTTCAGGTGTTAGTGAAAGTGGCCCTCTGCTGGAAAGATGGAAGTGGTCGAGGCCAGATGTGAGTGTTTACACAGTTTTAGTTCAGTGTCTTGCTTCATCATTGAAGGTCTCAGACGCACTTAAGGTGATTGATTATATTTGTCGAGTGGGAGTATCTCCTGGTGAAGAGGTAAGAACTAATGACGGGCCTTCTTTTCATTTCTATGGTCATTTTGTTTGATAATACATCTTTTTTTGGATATTTTTCAGGTTCCTTTCGGGAAGGTTGTGAGATGTCCAACTTGTATGATAGCTGTTGCCGTTGCACAACCTCAGCATGGTATTCAGGTATCGACACGAGCTTTCCTAATGGCTTGGCTTTGGTCTCAATTCAAGACATAATCCTGCTTCTAGGGTCTTGCTTCTCACTATTCACATAATTTTTTTATTTGGTGCAGATTGCATCTTGTTCAAAGTGCCGTTATCAGTATGAGCTTGTTTCTGGAGACATAACTACTATAAACTCGGAGGAAATCAGGTTGGTTTACTTCCGTATTTATTGTTTCAATAAGTAAACTGATATACTGTTGAATTAGTGTGGTATCTTTTCCGTTCTGCTTGTAATTATTTGAAATCCATGGCCAATATCATATCTAAAGCATCTACTGTTCAACAAGGACATGTATTATTCAAAAATTGATATATTCTCTTACAATATTTCAGTGTTTTTGTGATCAAATGATATATTTGTGTATGATGTTGATCCTGGGATATTCACTTTTCTAAGGAACTCCTCCTGCCGAACGCAGCAAGGACCTTCCAGTATGGGAAAAGGGGCTAAGGTTTCTGCAGATAATGAAGCGAACCATTCCTGCAGCTGTTCATTCCATTGTGGTACAGTTTTTTATTTTTATTTTTATTGTTATTGTTATTTTTTGTTTTGGTTTTAACCTTAAATGCACATTTCATGTTTCTTATAGTTCTGATTAGGAATTTCCGTTTACTCAGAAAACTTTGAACTATAAGATTTATAAGGCATTTGATACCTACTAATTTCTGTTGTCTACCTTATTCTTTTATTGGTCAATTGCAAGAGTTTAACTATAAATAACTAACCTTGTATTGATGAAGAGATCAGTCTTCAAATTAGATCCATCAGTCTGCCCTTACCTTACTGCCCTCTTTCACTTGTGAACTTTTTCCTTTTGTACACATTTCACTTTTCAGGTGCAGACCCCTTCTGGAATAGCACGTACACACAGGTTTGCTACCAAAACAGTTGATCTCCCAGCACAAGAAGGAGAAAGAGTAACTATTGCTTCTGCTCCATCAAATGTTTATAGAAATGTGGGCCCCTTTAAATTTAGGCCAAAGCCCCCCAAGACATACCCTGGGGAACCTATGTGCCTGACAAACCATGAAAATGGTAGGGAATCAATTTTACTGAGAGCCCCCGTAAAAGATGGAAAGCTTTCTTTACTTAACCCCACAGTCCTCATTCCACTGCTTGCTGTTCTTGCTACTGGAGATGCTGCATCTGGAATTATTGATCCCAGCCTACCTCAATTCCTTTCTGTGGCTACCATTGCATCTCTTGGTGTTGGAGCTACATTGAATACGCTGGTTTTCCCTCAGTTGAATCAGGTGGGCTAGATTCTTCTGTTTTCTTCAAACAATTTTTCTTTGGCATTTCGTTTTATGTTAAATTCTCACTTTAGGATTACAAGCACTTGTTTAAGATTTTCCATCTAGCTCCCAATCTCCTTGTTTAAGACTGCCATCTATTGGCAGAATTTGTTTCATTCTCCATGTCTTCAATTCTCTGTATCTGGAAGAGAAGATTGGATATTGATCTAATATATTGTTGATCAACAAGAACGAACGATTCTATCCCTCCTTTTTCTTCAGATTCAGTTTAAACTTGGGGGCAATCTGTGACTTCTCCCAAAACCTATGCTCCTCAAACTAGTTTGTTGATACATCTGGTCCCTAAATCAGCTCCAAATTCTCAGTTTTACAGAATTGGTAGAACACTCTATCTAGTCAACTTATTTAGGTTGCTGCATTTATGGACCTTCCGGCTCACTGCTAATATTAGTTGGTCAAAATAATTTCACATTGTGCAATATGGGTGGTTTTATTTACTTCTATGATCTGTTTGTTTAACTACATATATAGAGATGGTTCAGGATTCTTCCCAAGAGGACACAACATGAATGGTCATTCTTTGATTGTTTCAGCTTCCTCAGAGATCAGTGGATGCATTTGCTATCAAGCAGCAGCTATTATCTCAATATGATGTACTTCAGTCTCGCATCAAGGACCTAAAAGAAGCTGCCGAAAAAGAGGTACGCTCCCACATGTTGTGATTTCAGTATTTTCATAGTTCTATTGTTAGCTCTTTTGAGCTGTGCCATGTGAGATGTGGAAGATAATTTTGTATTTCGATAACTGAAGTACCCCATTGTTCTGTTTGAAACCCAAGCTCGGAAAAAAATTGTTGGACACACTTACCTGTAACAGGGCCCCTTCGAATCTAATTTGAAGTTCTACAAATAGTCTAAGGTTGACCAATTCTAACAAACAAGGAAGCAAGTTCACCTTTTTTTTAAGCCATTATTTAGTACACTAAAAAATGATACTTAAAATTCTTTGTAAAATAAATTTGTTGAACATATAGGTTTGGATGTTGGCTCGGATGTGTCAGCTGGAGAACAAAATCTTTGCTGTTGGAGAACCTTCCTATCGGTAGAACCCTCTTGATGTTACTAGTAATTTCTAAGTGCATACTATTTTGCTTACAGTGTAAATGTGTTTAGTTTCCTCTTCAACTTGACTAATGTGAAAGATCTGTATCTTTCTTTTCAGGACTCGGAGAACGAGGGTAAAAAGGGTACGAGAAAGCTTAGAAAATTCCCTCAAGGGACGGATAGAACTAATTGATAGCTATGCAAGAGTATGTGATCTGCACGAGTAAAAAACCATTCATCTGCTACCTAGACCTCCACCCTCACCCCCTTCTTTTTTGTGCTTTTCTCAAATTGGATTGCTAATTCATGCTAAAAATTCAATTTTCAGATTTCTTCAATGATTGAAATTGAGGTGGAAATGGACTCAGATGTTCTTGCTGCTGAATCAGTGAGCAATGCGGTAGGTGATACTTGTTTATGTACCCTTTCCTTATCCCTGGTCTCTTAATTATATAAGGTTACTTGATGTAGCAGTTCTGTTTTTGCAGGAAAGCATTGCGGAGCAGATAGAACAAATAATGGAACTAGAAAACCTTGAAGAGGTACATTTAATCTTTTCTTCTTCTGAATCTTCTGACACAGTTTGTGTAATTATGTAAATTAGTATATTTGAATTTTCTCTACATTGTTTTGAGTTGTTTTCCTCTGCAAAATTCTTTTCACTTGGAGTTTCTTTCTACTTTCTTTGCATCCTGCATTTCACAAGGGACATACAGTGACTCGTTACCTTTTCATTTTTATTTAACGCAGAGATGGAGGCTACAAGCTGAAGCAAATGATGAGGCTGAGAGACTTCTCAGTTACCAGCCAATATCTTCAGAGAGTGTCTAGACATTTTTACTGGATATCAGCTTGCATTAACCAGTTTCAAGTCTGCAAGTTTTGCAGTGTTATGGATCTCATGTTTCTGCTCCAGAAAACCTTTCATCAGCTGAATATCTTTGAAAGCTGGCAACAGTTCCTGTTATGTGGAATGAAATCTATGCACATCTGGAAATGGACTATCAGAAGGTAGGTGTTTAGATGTGCTACAGCTTGAAACTACTCCAGCAAGTCATTCGAGTGGCTCGAGGTATTAGGTGATTTTATGTTTAATAGGTTAATATTACTCATTCTCTCTCTTTTTGAAAATCATGATAATTGATAACCTTTGCCTGTTCGTATAGTGTGAGCAGGAAAAATGTTTGTACAAATAGAGGATCGCTCCACTACTTTCCTATTTCTGGTATATTGTACATGAGAAATTCTGATTATTTCTGCAGAAAGAAGCAGGAACCAATCCACATTTGCCTAAGAGCAATTCTGGACAACTTAACCAAGATTAAACAAAGAATAAACTCAAAAACTGTGCCCATCTCTCTCGTCCTTGGCTTCAGCCACTCTTTTCTCTTTTGGTAGCACACACATATTTTGGTCTTCTCAATACTCATATCCTAATAGACTTGTAATTGGATTGCCCTTATTAAGTCATTACCGACCATTTGGTAATAGGAATTTAAAAATAGATGGCACTCTGGCTTCATTCACGGTGACTCAACCATTTGCATTCTTAGTCAATCAACTACTTAAGCAGCACACCTAATTAGCTTTGCTGTTGGTCCAAGTAACATTAATATATTAGCTTTGCTTGTCTTCGTTTGTTCT
The DNA here is from genome assembly GCF_014843425.1 of Jatropha curcas. The sequence goes on from NW_023590973.1 coordinate 1,678,831, forward strand.
GACTTCTTTCCTTCACATCTCTTTGTATATGGTAAAAGGCTTCAGCTTCATCTTTTATTAGTTTGGTTCAGCTTTATCAGCCTTAGCTTCTTTTGCATGAAAAGTATAGTGATTATTTTAGAATTGAAAAGGCTGGATGGTAGTGGGAAAGCTTAGTGTAGCAACATGCAATCTAGAGTCTTCGATTATTATGTAATTTCTTTTTTCTTTCACATCCATGAGGTGCATTAAATAGTCTCTCTAAATTGAGTGGACTAGGAAGATTCAAAGATTTGGGTCTTAATGTCCTTTCTAATTGACTCCATTTTAGGCAAATTTTACCTGTAACGTAAGGGTTTCGAAATATAACATTATTGCTGCAGGGAGGATTCCGACTCGAGCTTAAAGACCTGTACCGAAAAAAGAAAATTTCGGAAGTTTAATCTGATAATCAACTTCTCTTCTTTGATCTGATTTTGTGATCACCATTAGCCTAAATCCGATTAATATGGAGTTGGTAAAACAAATTATATTGTTAACCTTTTTAATTATTTTGATTAGCCAAGAGAAATCACTGTAGGGTGTCATAATCAAGGTTACCAGAGGCATTATCTAGGCTGATGTGGAATTTGGAAATTGCTTTGGCGGTTTGGTAGTTACGTGCACAGCAGTTCCACATAAAAGATGTCACAGATAAGGTCGTTTTGATCATAGACACGTATGGAAAAAAATAGTGAAATTATTCTTAAAGATAAAGTGGATTATAGAATAGAATCCATGCTTTGCTTTTTATTCAAAATACATTATTAAATTAAATAATTTTCTACATATATTATTTTCACATTTCTTCTGATTGATAAAAGATACTTTGGAGTTGGAATATTATTTCAATTTTATTTTGCCTTTTCGGTTTATCAAAAAGGAGACAATTATATCACTGCTTCAAGATTTTATAAAATGATAGATCAATCATTTTTATTTTTGATACAGCAATCATTTTTTTATATTCATAAAGGGATAAACATGAACTCATTGGATTGGTGTTTTTTTTTTAAAGTCAAATTTTGGATAAGAAAAAAAAAATTTTAATATATATTTGTAGGACTTGAATTGTTACAACTACTACCCAAACCCAACTGCTCGAAAAAAAAGACTAGTGGTATAAAAAAGTTGGCTTCAACAAAAGCCATTGGATCAGTTGCCTTTGGTTATTTTTATCCGAAACTTCTTTTTCATCGATAGTTTTTACTAATTTGGTTATTTTTATCCGTTGAATTTTTAACTGAGTAAAAAAAAATTTTAATAATTTTGTAATTATAAATCAGGATTTTGTAATTAGAGGTTAGAAATTGAATTGTAAAAAAAAATATAAATGGTAAATAAATGAAAATATTTGTTGTAATATTTAAAAAAGTTTTGTAATTTATTAATAATAAATAATTAAATACATGACAATAAATTACATTTATAAGATTAGAAGTTTAAAATTAGCTAAACTCGGAAAGCAATCTCATATTGTCAAATATGGATTACATAACATTTTTAAATCTCCATAAATGGTCAGGATCTTCATCGAAATTTCTGGATTCAACGATGACAGCATTCCAAGTGCATATAACTCGAACCAAAAATAGAATATAAAAATAAAAATAAAATAAAATAAAATAAAACAAAACAGACAATCAGCGAAAGGCTAACTTAGTCAAATCAGAAAAAATAAAAAAGGAAAAAGAAAAAGCATCCCATCACAACGGAGAGAATCAAAAACTTGAGCCATGAGCTCGGGACTTTCTCTCTGTGCAGAGCCGGTTCTCGAACTCGAAGATATGGAAAATGAAACAGACAAACTCTCATACCACGTGGCGGCTCCTCTTCTCTCTCTCCCTTTATTTTCTTTTTCTTTTTTTATTTTCATTTTTTTTAAAAAAGTTTATTTCCACTTTTCGTTTCCTTCCTTTTCTTAAATTCTCCCCTCTTACCATAAATAACTCACCGCGTTGCAGGCTTATATAGTCCGTGATTTTCTATTTCTCCAGAACAAACCAAACTTCTATTCCTCTCTATTAGCTCTCTCTCTCTCTGTCTCTCTCTATCTATCTGATTGTTTTCGTGCTGTTAATCATGGCTATGAATATTCTGGTCACCGGTGGTGCCGGTTACATTGGGAGTCACACGGTCCTTCAACTTTTGTTAGGCGGCTACTCAGCCGTCGTCGTTGATAATCTCGATAATTCCTCCGAGATTGCTCTCAATAGAGTCAAGGAACTCGCCGGCGAACACGGCAAGAACCTTTCGTTTCACCAGGTTTCGAATTTCTCTTTCTCTTTATAAAATTCAGTTCGGTTTCGTTTAATTATATTTTATTTTACCGTTTTGGTTATATCGAGGTTGCTGTTGTGATTGGAAAACTTTAATCAGTTAATTAAATAATTACGCGCTTTTTAAGATCACGACCTTCTAAATTACTGATAGAGATATGAGTTTATATCTTGATATAGGCTTGCTAATTGTATCACATTAGTTTCTGTTTCACCGTCAATTTTCTGTCGGCAGCTTATAATGAGAATGAAAGCATGTTTCTGTATGATTGGTTGCATGTGAGCTTTAATATTCTAAATTTCTGCTTTTACTTGCCAGGTTGACCTCCGGGACAAGCCAGCTCTCGAAAAAATTTTCTCTCACACAAAGTATGATGATGTTTCCGATTTATATTCGATTAAATTAACATTTCCCATGACGCTGGTTGCACTCTGGGATCTATCTGTCTTTTTTATTTGATTCACTGTTTTAAAATTATTTATGGCACGCGGCTTATGAACGGAGCCTATCTGTATATATCTTTTTTTTTTTTTTTTTTTCAATTACTCTCTCTGTCTCTCGCGTTATATATATATATAATATATAATTATACACTATTATATGATAATATATAATCTATGATAGTATGAAAGATATGATATGAAGATTATGAATATAATATATATATGTGCTTCTCTTCCTCACTTTATAATTTTGGCTGCTTTATCTTTTTCTTCCCTTTTTACCCTGTAGATTTGATGCTGTCATACACTTTGCTGGGCTAAAAGCAGTTGGTGAGAGTGTGGAGAAACCATTGCTCTATTTTGACAACAATCTTATTGGAACAATTACATTGCTGGAAGTAATGGCAGCCCATGGATGCAAGAAGGTACTTTCTCTAGATTGTTTTACGCAAGACAGCTTTCTTTAGCTGGGAAGAACAGATGGTAACTAATCTGGCAGTTTTGATTTACTTTCAGCTTGTATTTTCATCGTCAGCTACTGTTTATGGCTGGCCAAAGGAGGTTCCATGTACAGAAGAGTTCCCCTTGTGTGCTATGAACCCATATGGAAGAACCAAGGTATCTGTTTTACAACCAATAGGTGCATGCTAGTGCTCACTGTAGAGGATTAGTAGCTGCATTTGTATGGAAAATAAAGAGAACTGATGATTATGATCTTTCAGCTTTTCATTGAAGAGATCTGTCGTGATATCTACAAGTCAGATTCTGAGTGGAAGATCATACTGCTAAGGTACTTCAATCCAGTTGGTGCACATCCTAGTGGCCATATTGGTGAGGATCCCCGTGGAATCCCAAACAATCTCATGCCCTATGTGCAGCAGGTTGCTGTTGGCAGGCGTCCTCATTTGACAGTCTTTGGAAATGATTACTCTACCAAGGATGGTACTGGGGTATGCTTTCACTGCTAGTATGATTGCCTTGTGAATTTATATATGAAGTCCATGGATCTGGAGTTATATGTGGGGGTGGCAGCAATGCTTGTACATGTTTTTTAATATCTATTCATCTTGATGATTTTGTTCTTTCAGGTACGTGACTACATCCATGTTATTGACTTGGCGGATGGTCACATTGCTGCATTGCGTAAGCTCTCTGATGCTAAAATAGGTATGCACTTTAATCACAATTGTTATTCTATTTTTTCATGGTTTTTCTTAATTTGCTTCTTAATTATCATATTGAATGGATGGTTGTTTTGTTGATGGTTGCATTATGTTGATTTTTGATAACCTGTTCTGTTATTAAAAATACTGCTTAGATGCTATAGAAGGGTCAGCTATTATGAGGTGTTTGAGAATCCTAAGGGGCCAGGCATGATATTTAATTAGATAATTTTGATTAACTCAACACTATTTTCATATTGGTAAATCGCGAGCCTGCTTAGATAGATTTTATTTGATGACTGGTAGTCTAATGACTGAAATTACCTGTGAGAATGTTTATGAAGGTCGTCTGCCTGTGCTACCAGTTTGTAGTTGTAATTCCATGGATTGCAACTGCAATTCCCAAGTTTTCAGTGTTCCTGGATAAAATTTGGGATCATGATTCATGAGTCAGATCCTAATAACCTACCTACTTCCTTTGCAAAAACATGAGTTTCTTGATTAAATTAGCTTGCAGGATCAGATTTGGAAATTTTTTTGCAGTAGGTATCAATCTTTTGTCTTGACATTTCTGTTATACAAGTATTTTGATGCTCAGTACCAGTACATGAATGTGTTTCACAGGTTGTGAGGTGTACAACTTGGGAACAGGAAAAGGCACATCTGTTTTGGAGATGGTTACAGCATTCGAAAAAGCATCTGGAAAGGTACTTTTTAAATTTTGCATAGTTTGAGCGATGCTGTTGAGAATGTGTTCTCTCGTAATATATTTATTTGCTTCAACTACTTTAGTACATTAAGATGTTTTGCGGAAGGGGAACTTGTTTTGAAACAAATTAGCTTGATGCTTGGTAAGTTGGTGTTTTTTCTGTCAATGCTAAAATCTCATTTCTAAAGCACAATTTTTAATTAGCACTCTCATTGAGTTGGAGAACTAGATTTTGGCTTTCAGAGCTTGTAATCATGGGTATAAGTGATCTGATTTGCAATTTCCATCAGATACATGATGGACAGAGAAGCGGCATCAGTAGCTTGTATCACGTCTTTTTCCACTCACTTGGCCAGATTTCTGATTACACATTTTTCAAAATTTAAGATATTTATATGATGATGAATTTGGGCCTTATTAAAAGAAAATTTTGCCTGTATTCATTTTTCCTTTTTTCCTTCCGTGTTAATGCTTTTGTCGTGGTACTTCTTCTATTAACACTTTTACTTCGACTCTGACAGAAAATTCCCCTTGTAATGGCTGGAAGACGTCCTGGTGATGCTGAAATTGTCTATGCATCAACGGACAAGGCAGAACGTGAATTGAATTGGAAGTAAGTGTGAAGATGCATGCATTTCTTTGCTTATAATCTAATAAGTACCAGTGGGGATAAAGTGGAACATGGGTAAACAATACTGAATCGACGAGTGATTAGCTAATTATTTTATAGATTGTAAAATGTTGGTTGGGCTCTGATTTCATCATGTGCACTCTACTTTCTTCTAACAGATGTAGTTTCGGTGCAGGGCAAAATATGGGATTGATGAAATGTGCAGGGATCAATGGAACTGGGCTAGTAAGAATCCTTATGGATATGGATCTCCTGAGAATTCCAAGTGAAATATTTAAACCTTAGTTATATTTTTTGGCACTCATATTCTCATGCTCTTAGGTGTAAAGGGATTAGGTATTCCTAAAGTTTGATGATAGATATAAACATTGTGGTGTTGTCATCCACAAATAAGTTGCCTACTCGTAAATGTCCGATTAGGTGTCCCTCGTACCGACCACTGTTTTGGTGTCTGTGGAGGGCTAAATTCTTTAACGTTAATATAGTCTTTTTTTTCAATTGAGTAAATATCTTTAATTTCTCATTTGTGCAAAGCCATTTGACTGTGTTCCTTTGTCTTTTTAATATTGTGGGATTTATATGATATATTTAGTCTTTTTCTCTTTCATTGTTAATCTAAACGGCAGGACAAAGCTAGCCCTATGTCACTGGAGCAACTATCATTTTACGTGGCTTTTAGTGTTTTGACTTTATTTATAATGTTCGGTGGTATTGAATGTTTATTAACAGACAGCTAACAGCTATTAACGCTATTAACTAATTTGCCCGACTCCCAGTCTCAGCTATCAGTTCAACCAAACATGCTTGAAGTGCAAATGTCTAATAAGTTTTTCTTTTTTTTTTTTTAATTAAAAATCTAATAGTAATTTTAAAATGTAATCAATATCACATTTGAATGCTAATCACAGAACTTAGTAAGGGGCGAGAGGGGATTTTGAATGGAATGTTGACTCGAATGACCCATCCACCTCAGCAAACCACTAGATTTTTTAATGTAATCATCAGCACCGTAGAACTACAGTCCAATAAAGTTCATAAGGCATTCTCCTTTGGGAATTCGCCTAACATCAGGTTGTGCAATTTGTGCCGTTAGGTAAACGTTTGGAAATCTCTAATTTGAAATGATAGTGGACCCCATTTTATACTAATAAAATAAGGGATGATTCAAATTTTTTAGACACCACCCGTTTGACTGTCTCAAATCATTTTCTCGTGCATTTCAATCCAGTACTTTTTAATTTTTGTGGCTTCTACAACGTAAGTAAGTGGTAAATAATCTTAATTTTCACAGGAGTAAAAAATAGATTTAATCTCTAAAATCACTTTTATTATGACGATAATAATTTGTACATTTTGCTGTGGTTTTGCACAAAGATTTAAAAAAAAGAATGTAAAATTTTTTCTCATTTGTTCTTATTTATTCTCAATATGTTAATAAATGAGTTTGTCACTATATAGCAATGTAAAATGAATTTATATTCCAAAAAAAATGATAAAATGAATTTTATACTTATAAATAGAATCCATTTTAAATAAATTTCATTATGTAAATGTAAAAGAAAGGCGCAAAATAGAAATTGTACCAGAAGGAGGATGTAATTGGTAATTCGGCATGTAATATAAAAACAGCAAAATGAGAAATGACCTGACAACGAAAATCTCGCGAGTTAAGATTCTCCTCTTTCTCCTGACTCTCGCGACGGTATCTGCTTCTAAATTCCCGAGCCGGCCTTTTCCCCTCGTCCCATTTATTAAGCTTCTCCGTCCTTCCAAAAATCAAAACGCTACTAAATTCTAAACCCTGTTAAAAACGCGCTTCTCTTACTAATTCTAAATCATTTGCCATCTCTTCTTCGAAGCTCATTTTCTTCTTCGTTATCTCTATAGTCGGCAATTCCTTCTCGCAGATCCATTTCTGTTCTCAACGGTGCCGTTGCCCGGCCAAGTTGTTAGATCCAGTTTATCTGTATCTGACATCTGCGGTTACCGACACCGATCTCCGTCTTTGTTTATTATTTTCTGTCTTTTTGAGATATGGAGAATTTGATTTCTCTGGTTAATAAAATACAGAGAGCTTGTACGGCTCTCGGTGATCATGGTGAAGCAAGCGCATTGCCTACTCTCTGGGACTCCTTGCCTGCTATTGCGGTCGTCGGTGGCCAGGTCAACCTCAGATCTCTTTCCATTTCAGATTGTTTTTTGTTGATTTTATTTTAAAGCATTGTTATGAGCTTAAGCTTGTTGTTCAAGCTATAAGTGTCGCTATGGGATCCAATCCTGTTGCTCCATTTATGATTGACTTATATGTTCTAGTCTTTGATTTCCGTTTACTTCTCATTCAGAAATTAGTCTGAACTTAATGCAGTTTCGATGACCTCCAAGTCAAGCGAGCATGAATCAGCTTTGACTAAAGCTGATTATTAGATAACTAATAGTTTAAATAAGGTTTAACAAGCTTGTACTGATTTGATTGTAAGCTTAATGTTTTGATGAGTTTGGAGGTTTAGCACTTCAATCCAGAGTTCTAATATTATATATAGATTCATTTAGCTACCTATTAGGCAAAAATAAGCTTGCCAAGGACCGTGCCTAGTAAATTGTTGTGTATGTTCATGTTTTTTAATTTCCTTACAGAGTTCAGGAAAGTCTTCAGTGTTGGAGAGCGTTGTTGGGAAGGACTTTTTACCTCGTGGATCTGGTATTAACAATGGATACTCTTGGCAATATTGGTTTGTGTAATTTTTTTTTTCCTGTGATTAAGATATCTTGTTTTTAAAATATGTTCGCAGGAATTGTTACACGACGGCCTCTTGTGTTGCAGCTTCACAAGAGTGATGAAGGTAGCAGAGAATATGCAGAGTTCCTTCACCTCCCAAGGAAAAGGTTCACCGATTTTGGTACATTCCTTTTACTACTACTACTTTTTTTTTCACTGCCTAATTATTGCTATGTAATGATAATATGCACCACTTTATATTATAATTCATCATTTCATCAGAAAGATTTTGCAAGTGGACTTGTTCTCATCTGACAATATTTTCTGCTTGTTACATCGTATACGTTTTGCATTTATTAACTGGTGCTCTACTATAGCTGCAGATGTTGTTATTTGTTCTATTTATTAATGTTAATTTTGTATGTTTAGCTGCTGTGCGGAAAGAGATTCAGGATGAGACTGATCGAGAGACTGGGCGCACAAAACAAATCTCTAGTGTTCCAATTCATTTGAGTATATACTCTCCCAATGGTAAGCTTGGACATCTAAAAGGACATTTTAGAAATTAATTCTTTTATGCTTACTGGTGTTTGAATATAATAAAATATTTTGTTTCCTTTTTCATTTTATGACATGTTTTGACAGTTGTCAACTTGACGTTGATTGATCTTCCTGGTCTCACTAAAGTCGCTGTTGGTAAGTCACGTATTTCTTTTTGGTCTTGACTTACTGTATTAGTGGTTGCTGAAAAGCTTATAAGAAGAATGAAGCACTCAAGACTACTCTTAATCAGTTCAACCTAAGTGATCCGTTAATTCATTTATGTTATTTTTGTTGATATACTGTTCTATGAATCAATTGCTTAAGATGTATACCTCAAAATTATCATCTTCTCTTTTTCATGGTTTTATAGCATCACTTAGATGAGCCGGTTCTCTGTTATTTCTGAATCTGTGTGTATTGTGCGATGCAGAGGGTCAACCGGACAGTATCGTGCAGGATATTGAAAATATGGTTCGCTCCTACATCGAGAAGGTAATATACATCTCGAGTTGTGTAATTTAGAAAGGAAGAAAAAATTTCCAATGGAAATAAATGTGTTTGAATCCTTTTTTCTTGTTTTCTTTGGAGAGGTAAGTTGTTCTTTAAAAATTGAATAATCGTGATTTATTATTTATGTTTTATTATTGTTCAAGTCAATAGCTATATTCTTTTGCATTCTAATCAAGGCTCTAAAATAGTTTATCAAGGACGGAATTTTTACAATACCATCTTGCTCTATTGATCAAATTTTTTGTGCAGCCCAACTGTATAATTCTTGCAATTTCACCCGCCAATCAAGATCTTGCAACATCTGATGCAATTAAAATCTCTCGTGAGGTGGACCCTACAGGTAACCTTGTGAAAATTTAGTACATCAAGATGCTAAAGGCTTGTCTTCCTGTTTATACCTAAGATTTATGTTTTCTCGAATTTGCAAGTATATTGATAAAAATTTTCTTCATTTAGTTTTTCAATTTTGGGCAATGAGCATATATGATGCCTGTGATGTTATATTTTTCAGGAGAGAGAACTCTTGGTGTCTTGACAAAGATTGATCTTATGGATAAGGGTACTGATGCAGTTGATGTAAGTTTACTTAGTTTCTATTGCTAGTATAATATCTATTAAGTTGCTAATGCTTCATTGTTGGTTTATAGAGTGTCTTTCTTCAATCATGTTAGAAAAGGTAATGGAGTGTGTTCTTGCTTGATAATGGTGAAGAAGGGATACATAACCATATAAGTATATGCAACTTGACATTTTTAACTACTATATGCATATGCTTAAACCACTGTGATTACATGGTCTTTATGTGCTATTTGAATAACATGTAAATTGGAGAGACTCAAAAAGATGTAAAATAATTGGTGATGCAACTTAACCAAATAAAATCTCAGATTCAAATTAACTTTGACCAAAAACGACATGATTCAGTTCTATTAAATTTTTTAAGCATCGTGAGCTCGTTTGTGATCAGACGAGCTCCATACAGCAAATGCGCTATGGTTTGCTAACTGAAAAACACTTGCAGATTGCCATTAAAATCTTTTTCCGATGCATGCATCATTTACTTACATGTTTACTGATTGCTGTGTTGTGCATGCTTTAGAGGTTTAATTGTTTTACTTCTCAAAGCGTTGTTCCTTTTGTATTATCATGTTCTAAGTCACATTTTGTCTTGCTTAGATACTGGAAGGAAAAGCTTATCGGCTAAAGTTTCCTTGGGTTGGTGTTGTGAATCGCTCACAAGCTGATATTAACAAGAATGTTGACATGATTGCTGCCAGGCGTAGAGAGCGCGAGTATTTTGCAAATTCCCCAGAGTATAAGCACCTTGCTCATAGAATGGGTTCTGAGCATCTAGCAAAGATGCTATCAAAGGTGGGCTGATGAGTACTTTTTTTAGTTGTGACTGGAATTTGTCTTTCTTGTGTGTTCCTCATTATGAGAACTAATTAAATGGTTGATATCTCAGCATCTGGAAACTGTAATCAAATCCAGAATTCCAGGCATCCAGTCCCTTATCAACAAAACAATTATTGAACTGGAATCTGAATTGAGTCGTCTAGGAAAGCCTATTGCTGCTGATGCTGGGGTAAGTATACTCTTTCTGCTCAGTTTTGGCATATTTCTCAATTAGTAGCTATTTTTGAGGTTAACCAGCCAAAGCTCTCTCTCTCTCTCTCTCCATTTCTGAAAGAATTTCTAAAGATCATGCCATACGACTTGCAGGGAAAGTTGTACACAATCATGGAGATATGTCGTCTTTTTGATCAAATATACAAAGAGCATCTTGATGGAGTGTATGTATTGTGTTTTCATTTTTCTTCCTCAATCACAAGTGATAGGCTTAATTTTGTATTGCTGTTCTTCTTTTTTTTTTTTTTTTTTTTTTTTGAAACAATTTCATATAAGTACTCCCGTTGTTATTGACAGGCGACCTGGTGGTGAAAAAATCTACAATGTTTTTGATAACCAACTTCCTGCTGCTCTAAAAAGGTTGCAGTTTGACAAGCAACTTTCAATGGAAAATATTCGGAAACTGATTGCTGAAGCTGATGGATATCAACCTCATTTGATAGCTCCTGAACAAGGATACCGTCGTCTCATTGAATCTTCTTTAATTACCATTAGAGGTCCTGCTGAGGCAGCTGTTGATGCGGTATGCATGAATATTATAAACAATTGAATTCTCTACTCAACATCCATGATTATGCACTTGATAACCGTTTAGTGATCTATCATGAGCACTAATATTATTCTTTCTGCTACATCTTTGCCTCTATTTGAGTTGGTCTCAAATATTTGCACTTGCTACTAGATAAGTGTCAGACTGCACTCTAGGACTTTATTTTGGCCTTCTGAATTTTTCACAGTGAAGATGGTATACATATGTATTTTTTGGGAAAAGTTTAACTGCCTGCTTAACAACTTTTATTTGAGGTAGAAAACTCAAGTATGACCTTGTAAAACTATATTAACTGATTTTCTGTACATGCAATTTGCAATTTCTGAATTCTACAGCACCACAGGGCTTATACTTGTTTGTTTGGTGTCAAATCCAGGTTCATGCTTTATTAAAAGAGTTAGTTCACAAGGCTATCAGTGAGACTCCGGTATGTTCCTGTCAACACTAATGGCTCTTTGTTATGTCCTTGCACTAAGTTCTCTGTTCAGAAATTTCTGTTTCACTAGTTATTTAGTATTGAATATGTTGGTGGCATTTGCAGACAATTGTACAGTTGTGCAGCATGGTTTAATAACAACTTAATCTTATAAAAAGCTTTTCTTCTTTGTGGCAGCAGCAAATAGACTCTGATGTGTAGGAAGTTGGATTGTCTTTAATTAGCATCTAACATCGGGGATGTTGAGATTTGGCATTGGCTTTTAAGAAACAGTAGCGAATAGTTTGATATCACTCTATCATAACAGTGCTGAAAAGGTCCTAAAAAAAAACAGAAGGAAAAGACAAAGGCAGAGGCAATTTGACTTCTCAACTGTCTCAAAACTTTAAAACTTCAATACATAGCCATTGATAAATAAAATATCAAACAATCTGTTTGGTAAAACTCCATTTGAAAGTCAGAGCAAGGTCTGGATCCTAGTTTTAGCATTATTTGCAACACGTACTACACTTGCTCTCATCAGATTTGTGCTGGCACATGTGAATTAATATGGCTGAAATCATGCCTACTTGAATAAAGATTGAACAAGCTTGGAATTTCTTTTTATTGTTTTCAAACTGCTGGATAAACATTGGTTTTCTTGATTCTCAGGAGTTGAAGCAATATCCTGCTCTCAGGGTAGAGGTTGGAAATGCTGCTATTGAGTCACTTGACAAAATGAAAGAGGAAAGCAGGAAAGCGACACTTAAGCTTGTTGATATGGAGTGTAGTTACCTGACAGTTGATTTCTTCAGGAAGCTTCCCCAAGATGTTGACAAGGGTGGCAATCCCACACATTCGATATTTGATAGATACAATGATTCGTATCTTAGACGAATTGGTAAGTTTGAAGTTGGGATTTTACATAGATTGTCTTCACTGAACTTCGCATATATATCTTTCTGATAGCAGAAATTTTTGAATGATACTGCACACATGCTGACATTATGAGTTCTTACAATGTATGAACAGGAACAACTGTTTTGTCTTATGTCAACATGGTTTGTGCAACCCTTCGTAACTCCATCCCTAAGTCCATTGTTTATTGTCAAGTGCGTGAGGCCAAGCGAAGCCTGCTTGATCATTTCTTTACAGAGTTGGGTAAAATGGAGGTGAGAAGTGGATTCTTCTTTTTACTTCTGTTTATAAATTACTGGTGAAATATCAGGTATGCAACATTAATGCTGGATGCAACTCACCTGTAAGATAACTTTTGCAGCAAAAATACTTATCTTCATTGTTGAATGAAGATCCAGCAGTCATGGAGCGCCGCGCAGCCCTTGCAAAGAGACTGGAGTTATATAGGAGTGCTCAAGCAGAGATCGATACTGTTGCTTGGTCCAAGTAGATACTCAGCAGTTAAACCCTATCTCTTATGTGGAATTTGGCTTTGGTGGCTGTGTCAATTCTTTCATTTAATTGGTGTATTTGGAAAGAAGGGAAGCAGTATCTTGTTGCATTTTCTATGCTATGAATTAACTGAGGGGTTATTAGATATACATGTCATTAGGCTGTCTCATTTGTTTCCTTTGCAGTTCCACATACACATATATATGTAATGGATATAAATTTCCAATTTCCCATGCTTTGCTATGTGCATGGTGGTTGATGTAATATTCGAGACTTGTATACAAAGCCTGTGCACATTGGCGGTTTTGGAGGAGGTTATGAACAAAAAGAAAATTTTTTCCTTGTTATATAAGAGGGAAACTCTTCCGTCATTCAAAAACCTTTACTTGTTATTGTCGTCTTTTTTTTTTCTTTCACCCACAAAATTCTAAAACCATTGCCTATATTTGCTACTTGTCGTGGTTTTTAAGCATTTATTATCATGTTCTCTATTAATTTTCTTTTATGGGATGTTTATGGAAATTGATGGCATCCACAAAACCGGACTTCCAGCCTATTTTAAAATTTAAACCCCTTTCATTTCTCAAAAAAAAAAAAAAAGTTTTAAACCCCTCTCTCCGTGAAGTAAAATCTCTACAAATTGATTATTTTTAGTGCAACAGAACTTACTAAAAGTATGCGACGTTAAAGTAGAATCTACCATGGAATCTCTTGAACCGTTTTTAAGCTCAGAAGCCCAATCCAATACGTAACGACGACGTTCAAATACAGAACATTCTTACTTAGACGGCGCGTCAACGTCATTCTTTTCAAAGCCAAGGTTTCGGTTGCTTTTATGAAAGGAAACTGAACCGCGGGCCTTCCCAGATGGAAAAATTTCACCGTATAAGAGCTTCTCTTCCTCCTGATGTTACGGTTTAACGCACCCTATTAATAAAGTTATTAACAATCTTCCGTTACCGACAGTGCAGACAAACAGAGAAGGGACGAGAGAAAAAGAAGGAAGGTGAAAAAAAATTAAAAAAGAAGCGAGGATCGTCATCGGATCTGTTCTTCCACCTCAATTATCAAGGTAATTTTCTCCTGCAATTGATCTCAATCAATCTCACATTACATTTTTTTTACTTTTTCTGGGAGCCTTACTTCTCCTTTTTGAATGTCTCGTCTCTTCTCTGAATCTGATACTATCGTCTATCATTGTTTCTCGCACCATTGGTTTTTAAATTGAAGAAATCTCCATCACCAGGTGAAACATAAAGCTTGTTTATTGAATTATAACAGGAAAGGGACATTTGATTTATGACATGAAGGATATTGGAGACTATAGTGAGCCGTGCACGGAAGTCCTCATTGCAGTTTATTTTATGGTTATTTATTTATTTATGGTTATAAAATAGACATTTCAAACTTCCTGTTTATTCTATGGTTATTTATTTATAATACTTATTTTGTTTGATCAATCTTGTTATCTATCTGCACTATATTATTACAAAGTGCAACAAGACAATGTTGAATTGTAAAATTGGCTCCTGGATTTTTTTTTTTTTTTTAAATGTGAAAGTATTCACGGATCTGTCTTCTATTCAGGCTGATATGCAATATTATATTTCTTTTTTATGGGAAAATTAGAAATTTGAAATGTGTCCTTGGTTTAAATGTTTGTTTTTGTGTCTTGTAAATTTGAATATACCTTAAAAAGTGGAACTTTTAGGGTTATGTAGAACTTGTAGAAAGATGCAGTTTGAAATAAAATGACAGGTTTATACATGTAATTTATGTCAATGTGTTGGCCATTCAAAATTTCAATGGAATTCCCCTGATGTGAGTAGTTGTACTTGTGAACTTTATTTGTATGGCGATTCTCATTAGCAATTCAGTATAGCTCCATTAACATGCCAAAAGAATATTTCTGTCTTTGTATTAATATTATATTTCATGAAAATATCCTTTGGTTGGATAAATTGATTAGATCCATCGCAAAATCAACTTTCTTCATTTTGCATTCTAACTTTACGAGCAGCTCATCCCAACATAAACCAGGACAACAGATTCCACATTGTTGGACATATGCTAGCATTTTCCTTCTGTAGATGGTTTATCAAGTAGTTCATCAAATTTGAGACATTTGGTCCTTGCAATCAATGCAGAGTTTGTCCTAGTAAAAACAATCAGATGGATTAAACTTCTTTGCATATGCTGTTGTATTCTGTGAAACTCTGTGAAGTTGTCAACTACTGACCATTCACCTTTTTTTTTGTCTGTGAAATGCAGTGAGATTTCAAGGATATCAAGTAAGAGCAGGAGGAACATATTGTGTAATGGCCTCTGAGAGGGAAGATTTTAGCCTCTCAGGACCTTTACACCTAACTGTGGTTGATTGGTAGGTTCTTACACTTCAAGACACCCTCCTATTTCTGCGAGCAAAGAAAAATAAGAGAAATATTCAATTCAAGGTCCAAATATTGTAGGATGTCTGAAGTTCTTGTACATGTCATTTTCTCACTCAACTCTGTAGTTCAATCATTTATTTGTAGCTAGCTAGACCTTGGCGAAAGAAAATCAATATAAAATGGTCCTTTTTGTTTTAATTATTTTCCAATACTGAAAGAAAATGAACAAAAAAGTCCTGCTATTGTGCAAATTTCTGGCAACATAATGATGCAAATTTTTCATTTTTTTTTTTTTTTTTGCCTTTTGAATTTGAACATCTGATTTTACAGTGCTTTGTGCTATCTCATGCAGGACAGATGCACATCATCGCAGGTCTGTTGCTGCCAGTTTGGTTCAGGGTGTCTACATTCTGGAGCGTGACCGCCAGCTAAAACGTCAGGGTCCAGAAGCACTTGCTAATCCTTGGTGGGAGTTCTTTCATTTCCGGTTGCTACGTAAGCTTGTGGATGATGTTGATTCCTCCATTTTTGGTGCCATTTATGAATTTAAACCTCCAATCTCTTGCTCTAACCATTCATTAGATAAAAGTCCACGTTATGTAATTGCATTCCGAGGCACTGTAACCAAGCCAGATTCCTTCTCACGGGACCTTGAATTGGACATTCATATAATCCGAAATGGACTCCATGAAACATCTCGCTTTGAAATTGGTATCCAAGCAATTAGAAATGTGGTTGCTACTGTAGGTGAATCTAATGTCTGGTTAGCAGGCCATTCCCTGGGGGCAGCAATGGCAATGCTAGCTGGAAAGACAATGGCCAAGACAGGCGTCTTAATTCAAGCCTTTCTCTTTAATTCACCATTCTTATCCGCCCCCATTGAGAGAATCAAAGATAAGCGGGTGAAACATGGGTTACGGATCGCAGGCAGTGTGATAACAGCAGGTCTCGCCTTTGCTGCAACTGTAAAGAAGAACAATCAAAACAGTCGATCTGTTGATCCATTTTCCGCTTTATCTGCCTGGATACCCTCCATTTTTGTGAATCCAGGCGATCACATTTGCTCAGAATATATAGGTTATTTTGAACACAGGAAGAAGATGGATGACATTGGAATTGGAGCTATTGAGAGACTGGCAACCCAGAATTCGATCGGTGGGCTTATTATGGGTGCAATAGGTAAGGAATCAGAGCCTCTGCACCTCATTCCTTCAGCAATTCTGACTACCAATCTAACTCCATCCAGAGATTTCAAGGAAGCCCACGGAATTCACCAGTGGTGGAGACCTGATTTGGATGTGCAGTCCAAACTATACAGGTATCAATAGCTTTGGTGCAATTGATGTAACTTATACCAAGTTATTTATCTAGTATATGTTTGATTGGATGTGGAAAATAGTTTCCTTATGTGATTTTGTACTCTGATTTCTTCTCAGCATAATGTCTAATGCATATTTGTTCCAAGTGCCAATAGTTCTTCAGTGATCTTGCAGATACCGCCTTGTTTTTTCAAATGTGGGCTATTTACTTTGGAATAAATTAGTAATATTTTTAATCTTAGGGAGGAGGATTTATAGGGTCCTAAATCACCATAAATGTGGATGTTGATTTTTACCAGCTTCGGTTTGTTTTTTCATATTTTAAGTCAAAAAAGCAACAGCTCGATTCCCAAGAGAGTGGAACATCCATCATCATCCTTGTGTTTGCACTCTGCAGTCTCCACTGGATGGGCCCCACTTGGCGCCCTGTAAACCTATGAATTCCTGTAAATTTCCCCACTTCCCTCCAAATTCACTGTTTCACTTACCTAAGCTATCTCAGTCGCCAACAGCCCAACACCCCCATAAAACGACATCGTCAACTGCCATCAATATCTATTACCAGCCACAAACAGAATTTTTAACCTCTTTTGTTTTCTTTTTCATAAACGTTAAACAAGCAGCATATTTTAAGCTTCTTTACAGCACATGACTCACTCGCTCTAACTTTATTATGATGATGATGATGATAATTATTATAGTATCAAACCTTTACTTGCAGTGTAATTAATCCCAATAATTATAATTTCAGAATAATTATTTAATTTAAATTTGATATAAAAAATAAGAATTTAGGTAAATAAAATATAAGCCTCATCATTAATGATACTTAAAATTCAATCCCCACCAGCCCAAAATGATAAAAAAATTCAAGCTTGGGAACGAACTGAACTAGGTTAATTACAAAAGCTCAAATATTTGAAAATGCAGATCAAAAGTCTACCGAGAAAATTCAATTTTTACACTTACTTCCACAAATTGGATATGCTTGCTACTTCAACATCCAAAAACCTAAAATGGCTACTCTGATAAGATCTAAAACACAAAAACAAAAAATGAATTACTAGCAATGAAACCCTAATACAGATCCGTCACTCACAGCAATGGCGACTCTGCACCCAGCCTTAGCTTCCACATGATGCGTGAAAATGTGCAGCACCCGAACCCGACCCGCCATATGAATCCTGGATTCAATCTCCATCGTGGGTCCTACTCTGTATCCACCATTAACACTGGGATAACCGCCAGGTAACACACCGCCCGCGAATGTCGGACCCACATTCACCGCCGCATCCGGTGATGAGGACAACGGGAAGGATTGAACAGCAAAAGTTGCGGCCATGTATTGGGTCCGACCGGCATCGATCTTGCCAGCGGGAATGAACATGAAACCAACTTGGGAACCAGAGTAGAGGAGCTGAAGGGTACTGTCATAGTGAGAGAAGGAAGCTTTGTTAGGGTTCTTGACGGAGACGTACTGGGAGAAGGTAAAGTTGACAGTGTTGTTTGAAACGGAGAAAGAAGGTAGCTGAACGGCGTTGACGGAGATTTTGGGATCTTTAGGCTTGAAAACGGTGAAGAAGACTATAAGAATAATGATAATGACAAAGATTAAGAAAATTGTAGCAACTATACAAGAAGCGAGATTTGTACGGCCAGATGGTGGTCTTTGCGGCTTTGCCATTTTTGCTCTGATCTGAAAATTCTAAAGAGAGAAACCAAAGGAAAGATAATTAAGAATCTAAATGGAGATGGAGAGAGAACACAGAAGAAATGGAGAGTGTGTTTGGTGGTAAGATAAGAAAATATAAGGCAAGAGAAAACAGAAGGGAAAGTGAAAGTTGAAGAGAAGTGTGAAATGAAGTCTTCTGTCTTCTTGTAGCAGTTTTTGTTTCCTTGTTAATTTAGAATTTTCTTTTTTCTTGTTTATGTCCTTTGAAGTTTTTATCCTCTGCGGATATTTATACTGTTGCAGAGGTCTAACACTTTTTTCTTTCAATTCCTTTTCTCATTTTCTAGGATCTATACCTACTTTTGAAATTTTTTTTTTGTTCGTGTGTTTCTAAGCTCGGAGTGAGTAATATTTTCAAGAATGGTAAAACTCTCTTAACAGCGTTTCAAACTTGTGATTTTGAAAGTAAAATTCGTACATAAAACATGGATCTTTAAGTGCAAAAGGGTTTCCTGTTAACAGCCGAAAGATGAAGATAGATTGGTCCACTTGAGAATACTTTAAGAGAATTAGGTCTTCAAAGAAAACATTTAATTGGTGAATTGTGATAGGAGGAAGAAATGAACAAACTTTGGAAGACATCAATGGTTGAGAATATATAACTTTGATGAGATCTCTTGATTTATAAATAATAAAACTGCCACTTTTTTGGCTACAATTAGTATTATGTTGGGCAGCATCTTTTGTACTTACAGACAATAAGAAACCAGAAAAAGAACTATATTAGCTTTTTTTCTTTTTTTCTCATATATTTAGGTAAAATTCTCTAATAATAATAATTTCAAGTTTCGAATTCTTAATTTTGTAGGTAAAGTTCATCTGGATTAGCTTTTTAATACATCAAAAACAGTACAAGTTAAACATAATCATAATCCTCAATTTTTACTCCCTCAGTCAAGGGAAAGAATGAAAGATAAGCTTAGATTCCTTCTCTAATGTCTAATTTGGTGTTGTTATTGTCAATATTGCAATAGGAATTATTTTCACTTCTTTCTTCTGTCTCTATGTATGGAAGATGGCGGGAAACTCAAGCAAGAAGGCAACCAAAGTCACCATCAACATAACAGTGAAGTGAATAATTTTGCATATAGTCAGAAAGGAACTGACATATTGGGCAGGGAGTAATTGGTCATTTGACGCTGTTGTTGCAATCACGGCTACAATGGAGGCTGAGCGAGTGGTTACAGCCTGCAACCCTTAAAGTAGCACTAGTTCTGGTCTTTCTAGTGGTGGAAGTGATGCCCCATGTATGACATCTCTAATTAGCAGCAAAGTGAAGGAAGGAGAGTATATAACCCTGAAGAGAAATGAACTAAACCTAGTGATAAATGTTTTAGCTTAACATATGAAAGAGATTTGGACTGTTTGAAGCCTTCTCTTTGTTATCAAACCTGTCTAAAGGACAAGGCATTTTGAGCTTCCCATGTCACTGTCAGTCTGTCACCTTGCTTTTCTTTCTATTATCAAACTTAAATTTGAAAAACTGAAAAGGGATAAAGTTGTTTCTGATCCCAGGTTTCCTTTTGTGTTCCTTTGAGGTGAAGTGGACCCTGGGTTAAAGCTACTATGGAAATCTTAATTTATTTGATATTAATTCAAGAAAATCCAACAAATTTACAAAGATCATGCATAATTCGAGCTCTGCAATGAATGAGAAAGTCATAAAAAGAAATTTACCATTGCTTTCACTCTCCTTGTTTTCCTTTTTTACTTTATTTAAAAAGAAGGATTGGAGAATACAATTTTAGGTAGCATTGAACTCTATATCCTATTCTCAGTTGACCATGAACACTTCTCTCAGACAAAAGTGACAGCAAATGCCATCTCAATTCCCCAGCCATGTCTTTTGAATTTGGGATACACAGATATATATATACACAAAGACCAGAGATTCCTGATATATACAGCAAATGCCATCTCAATTCCCCAGCCATGTCTTTTGGAATTTGGATTCCAGATATATATTATACACATAAGACCAGAGATTCCTGATAATATATATAGTATCATATATATATATATATATATATATAATATATATAGTATATATATATATTCTAGGGAACATATTTATTCATCTGGTCAGTCATGCCCAGTACAACCCCGTACGAACTGGTTGGACATAAGCGCTGGGGACAGGCACGCAAGAAAATTGAAGGTTTCAGGTATAATCTAGGGAAACATATATTATTCATCTGGTCAGCATCCCAGTACAACCCCGAGAACTGGCTGACATAAGCGCTGGGAGACAGCAGAAAGAAAATTGAAGGTTTCAGGCTTATGCATAACAAGATAAGCCATCCATACTCTCATACATCAAACAGTCCATCTAAAAATGGACTCTATTGATACATACAAAATATATACATATAATTATTATACCATATGAAAACTTCTTTCTGAGCTCATCAAGCCAAGGAATCCATGACCTGAGCTAAATTAAGATTGATTTGTGAGTTGATTGAGCCGGGAATCCATGATTTGGGAGACAGTTTCAAGAAACACAGCTTCACTCATGCCAGGGAGCAGGGAATCCTCAGCTTCACGAACAATTTCCTCAATCATGGATTCCTTATTCAGAGTTTCTCTGCACATGATACTTCCAATGGCAAAAGGAGTCAGACCTCTCTCAACCCCTTTCTTCAGAAGCATGGTGGAGATACGGAGTGTGCGGGCAGCCAAACGAGGGATATTCCACCCAAAATATTTCAGAAGTGCAATATCCTTTTCAGCATCCAGTGAATTTATGTACTCAATAGTCTCAGGTGAGTAAGGCTGGCAGGCTTGTGGCCAGTAGAGCCAATCAAATGTGCAATCTTCAAACTGCAAAGGAAATGTTTATAGGTTAAAATCTTCAAAGACTACACTCAATCTTCCAAAGAACAAGGCTTTTTTTCGAATAAGCCAATTCATTAATGGAATTTATCATTGGGTGCATCACCACTATGCCTCAGTATTCCCAAGATGGAGAAAACAGCAAGTGGAATATTGAATCATAATCTCACATATATTACCAGAAGATCTTAGAGATAAAGAACACAATTCAGCAGTTAGCGTGATAAATGAAATACTTACTTTCTCAGGCAAGCAATATCCATGATCAATTGGAATCAGCACCATCTGACCATCCTTCCCTTTGCTCATCAATATATTTCCATCATGTCTATCTGCATTGGCCAATCTTATATCTAACACAGTGATCTTATGCACCTCCTCCACCGGGAAAATCCCTGGACCCACTTCATCACAACCACCTTCATTCTTCATAAACATCTGTAAAGATCCAACCTTGGCATTTTTCAATGAATATTCATACCCTTCAGGATAGTTAAATGCTTCATGCAAGCACTGAACAACTACAGTAGGAGGCACACCAGCAAAACCCATAACCTCGCCAGTTAATGCCCTTGGACCACTCTTTGGATGATCCAATATGTAAGCTGCTACTTCCCTTACTGCTCCTCTTCCTACCCTTGTCCCTCTTTTCAGCCCTTCACCATTCAATGAGACAGGTAGCTGGCGGGGGTTATTAACAGCCATTGGCTCCTCATCCACAGGCTTAAAAACGGAAACAAACTTCTGACCAAATGGATCTTGCATAAAATAAGTTCCTCCTGTTCCTTCACTTGATCGAATGGGTGGCTTACCTCTCTCCAGCCCATCAAATGTAGAGTTGATCATATTCCACATGGTTGAACTCAATCTGATCTTAGGATTAACGATAACAGGTTCCAACCAAAAATATCTACCGGGTTGCTCCCTAGCTAGAACCTGAACAATTTCAGAGTGATTATGTCCTCCTTCTACTACACTGTCTCTTCTCTCATTGGAATTCTCCGCCACAACAGAAATCTCAAAATCTTTCTCCGACGGTTTAGTCCTCACTTGCACAGATTTTTGGACCAACAAATGAATGGCAGCATCACTATCCCTGCTTATGTCACCAATAAGCTTTTGGTCATCAAGCTTCGCACCATTATAAAAGATTTCCTGCTCCTCAACATCAACAAAGCCTTGACCTTCTTTGAATATCCGCTGCTTTAAATAAGCAACATTTCTAAATCGATCCACGCGTAACTCAAATTCCCGTCCACAAGTGGTTCTCACAGTAATAAGCAAGAGATCAGAGAGCTTCAGAACCAAGTGCAAGACTTTGCCACTAGAGACACTATAGTCTTTAACAAGAGAATCATTTCTCGCCAACTCTCTGCCCCCAAAAACTAGTTTCTGTTTTTTCACTACATACCCCTCCGACGACTGGATCCTTAACTTTACTGATGCTATAGAATCCGACTCTAAAACCCGCATGGGAATAAGGGAACCAGCGACACTAAGATAAATTAGGATCGATGAACCTTCAGGGGTAGTTCCCTGTTGGTTATTGTTGCAGTAACCATGGAAATATGCCGATTCGGCGAGAATCGGACTCAATGCAACGTCAACGACGGACATTTTTTTTGTTTTATTTCTCTCTTTTTCTATCTATTCAAAATTGGATCTAAAGTTCAGCTAGAAGAGAAGGAAATAGCTATTTCACAACGAATTGAGCAAAAGGGAATTGTACTCAGAAATTGAAACTCAAAAGGAAACAAATTTTCCTTTCAGCCTCAAAAATTAGAATCTAAAAAAAAAGCAGGTAGAAGAGAATGAAATTCTCATCAATTTGAGGAAAACCGAAAAAAAAAAAACCCAGAAGCTGAATCTCGGAAAAGAAAACTAAATTTCTTTTCAGCTTCTGGGTTTATCAGATTGTGTCATTTAAAAAAAAAGCTTTCAAAGTCTGGGTCTAGAATTGGAAAAAAATAAAATAAAATAAAGAAATGCAGAGAGGAGAGTGGATTCTTACCGAAAGGAAAGAACCAAATTGAACGGGCAAAAACAGAAGCTTAAAAAAACAAAAGGAAACCGAAGATAGGTGATTAGTTGCAGGAGCCGATCTTTTTCCGGTTTGCCTAGATTGGAATTATCGATCTCAATAGAAAGCAATTTTTTCGCCCATTTTTTCTAACGGAAAATGATAAATTTGTCTCCGATGACTGAGTAGAGAGGAAAAGTGAGTAAAAAAGATGGAGAGGGAGGGAAGATAAACTAAATTGTAGCCGTTGGCTTTATAGAAAGTTTGAACTTTGACCCAACGTCTATGACGGAGCCATGTTGTTTTAACTACGAAATTGATTGAACTTTTCATTTTCTCTGTTATGTCTCCGTTTTTGTTAGCTAAATCCTAGGATGATGGTTCAGGAGTTCGTTACTGTTAATAGTTTGCTTTTACTAAAATGTTCACATAATTTCTCTCGTTCTAGTTTTTCAAATTTATGCCAAAAAAAAAAAATCTCTTTTATCTAAAATTAGAAAAGAAGACTCACTCACATAATTAACTCAACATATTTCTTTTTTTTTTTACTAAATTTCATATTATTAAAATAATAAATTTTGCGAATTGTGAAGAATATCCTTCAATTTTGAAAAAATTAAAAAGAACTATAAATATTTGAGACTATACCATAACATGAAGTTTTGAAGTAAATTGATTTTTTTAAGAGAAATTTTTATTTTTGAAAAAAATTTAGCTTTCATTTAAAAAAAATGAGAATAAAAATTTTATTTCTAAATTCTAGTTTTTTTTTTTTTGACATTATTTCTAAATTCTAGTTACTTGCCATATGAGATACTATCTTATTTATTTATTTTTATTTTTTACATTTTGTAAAATTAAAAAAAACCTAGTTACTTGCCATATGAGATACTATCTTATTTATTTTATTTTTATTTTTTACATTTTGTAAATTAAAAAAAAAAAAATATATATATATATATATATATAATATTATAAATTTATAATAGATTATTTTTGACTTCTTTTTAAAAAATAAAATATTTGATATCAAAGTATTAGTTTAAAAAACTTATAATTATTTGAAAGTCATATCCTATTTTGAGTAGTTAATATTTAGATTTTTTAATTGCTATATAATCCTCTCAAAAAAAAAAAATTAAATAATTAATTTAACATTCGTAAAGGCTATTTTAGTCATTTAGAAAGCAAAATATATCCGTTGAACATAAGCGGAACATCCCACATGGTACGGACGAATTATTATTAGTGCGCATTTGGATATTTTCAGCGACGACTAACGTACTTACTGACGTTAACGGAATCCCCAACTAATGGCCGTTTATCAGCTGATTCATAGCGACGAATTTCCAGGTTTGGTACACTTGTGAGTGGATTTAGTAAAAAGAAAATTCCTTGCACTTGAGAAAATTTCAAAAAAAAAAAAAAAAAAAAAAAAAACAGTGGGCTAAAGTGGTTTTTTCACCAGCTTTTATAATGAATTTTAAATCAACTGAATATTGAAATTTTTTAAGTTATATCTTCATATTACTAATTTAATATAACTTTTTGATTTCATATACAATTAAAAATAAATAAATGTTTAAGTCTTTGAGATTGCTTTTTTTTTTTTTTTTTTTTTTTTAACAAAAAGACAAGGACACGGTGGCTTTTTTTACATTAGTGGGTTGCATCAAGTTTGTTTTTTTTTTTTTTTTTTTTTTACAAAAAGACAAGGACACGTGGCTTTTACATTTAGTGGTTGCATCAGTTGAGATTATTGATGGATATAATACAATATTATAAGTAGTTGTTAAATTATGGGACCTAGTGTATGTAGTTAGAGCAGCTTCTATGATTCACATGGCCATTGTCAAAACGAGCAAGCACCCATACATCAAATCATATAATATTCAAAGCCTAGGTTTTGGTGTCCACACCTAACGTACTCCTTACCGCAATTTTCCCTTCAGGGAACAAATCATTACTTACATTACATCTTCCCATCATTTTTACGTTTCCATTTTTTTTTTTTAATTTATAAGATTTCAAAGAAATAAGTAAATTGTATTATGAATTAATCAAGTGTGATTTGGTTAAGAAATTACATTTTTATATTAATGTGAAGCGTAGGACATCTCGGGTTCAAGTATTAAAACATAGTAAATAGTAAACAGATTGAGGATTGAGCTTCAAGTTACTGTGATTAAACCATGGGTATAATTGTTCATTAATGGCAAAAGTTGGCCCAAATATAAGATTAGTAAAAAAATTAAGAAAAAAAATCACCGCCCAATCAGAAATAGCACAGTTGGAAAGTAGTATTATTCAATTTCTTGCATACGTGTCAGTTATCCTAAGAGGAGAGGACGCTCTCCGCTCTTTTAGCCGTTAGTGGCGCAGCAGATAATGAGTGATTCTGTTACCGTTATGGTGGGCAAAGCAGTTGCACTTGCGCACGTGTACTTGTCTTGCATCTTTTTTTTTTTACTGTCTGTCGAGGTCCAACAAAGCTTCCGGTGATATATCTGGGCCCAGTGGATCCGGCCCTTGGGTTAGCCCAAGCTCACTAGTAAGCGGCGACTAGTGTAAAGACTGATATCTGAGGTTATTTTAGACTTTTCTTCTACTCAAATCTCCTCTTCTTAGTTCTTACCCGCCAATTCTCTCTCCCTCTCGCTTCACACTCTCTCTGTGAAAGATCCTCTCTCTCTCTCTCTCTCTCTCTCTCTCTCTCTCTGCGAAAGAAGCAACAATGTCTACAAGTTTTCATCTTCTCTTTCTCTGTTTTCTCATCTCCACCATCATTACACAATCAAGAAGTCTTGCAATTCCTCAAGAACTCCGAGATTTCTCTCAAAATCTCATTCCTTTCAACAACCCCACCGCATCGCCTCCTTCTACTTCTATATCTCCATCGCCACCGTTCGATCATCCATCAAATGGTACTTTGGTGCCCGCTTTCTTCATCATTGGTGACTCCTCTGTTGATTGCGGCACCAACAATTATCTAGGTACCTTTGCTCGCGCTGACCGTCCTCCTTACGGTAGGGATTTCGACACCCACAAGCCCACTGGAAGGTTCTCCAATGGAAGAATCCCTGTTGATTATCTGGGTAATTTTTCTTTTCTTGATTCTTTTATGCTTCTTTTCCCTATTTTAATTGTTCGGTTACAGAGAAAGATGGTTTGAAAACAGAGGAAAATGAAATTAGGTTTTCTTTGATTAAATAAAAAAGATTCAATCTTTTTTGGGTAGCAAAAAGGGGGGGGGGGGGGGGGGAATGGTATTTTATGTTATTTTCTTTGCTGGAACTCCCTGCGTTGGTTGCTTAGAAAGTAGGGAAGTGCGGGGGGGGGGGAATGATTTTATGTTTATTTTCTTTCTGGGAACTCCCTCTGTTTGGTTGCTTAGAAAGTAGGGAAGTTGGCCAGAAAAACGATATATCTTTTTTTGTCTAGAAACCAGTCTTTCATGGGATGAAGGTATCAACTAAACTCGGCCTCTGAGAAATTTGGTTTTTTAAGGCCGAGTAGTGGAGAGTTTCTTTTAATTTTCTGATTAAAAATCATTTCTATTTCTGAATTTTCCTACTTTCTTGCCAACTAAACATAAAATTGGTATTTCTTGATATAACTGAAATACATCTTGTTTCCATTCCCTTTTAATGAAGCCTGTAAAATTTGAAAATTTGCAGCTTGTACCTTCGTTTATGTTTTTGTTCTTGATAACTGGGTTCTTGGTTACAGAAGAATTATCTATAATTAAGTTAATTAATCTGTAATACTTGAATCAGCATTGCGCCTTGGGCTTCCGTTCATACCAAGTTATCTAGGACAGATGGGAACTACTGAAGATATGATTCACGGAGTGAATTATGCATCTGCTGGTGCTGGAATTATATTCTCAAGTGGATCAGAAATGGTATATCCCAATTTCAGTTACATATATGGATTTCAATTTAGTAAATTATAAGCATTACATTAGTAATAATAGTATTATCCTGATACAGGGTCAACGAATCTCCCTCACCCAACAAATTCAGCAATTCACAGACACCTTACAGTCATTTATTTTAAGTATGGGTGAGGATGCTGCAAATGATCTCATCTCCAACTCCATCTTTTATCTCTCAATAGGAATCAATGACTATATCCATTACTATCTTCGTAATGTGTCTAATGTACAAAATTTGTACCTTCCATGGAGTTTCAGCCAGTTCTTAGCATCAGAATTAAGGCAAGAAATCATGGTGAGCAATCTGCATCACATCCTTAATTAGTCCCATTTTACTGATAAAAGAACTTCCTAATTGATTAATGGTGGTGGTATTGCAGAACTTGTACAATATGAGTGTAAGGAAAGTGGTGGTAATGGGACTAGCACCTATAGGTTGTGCTCCTCACTACCTGTGGAGGTTCAATAGCAAGAATGGAGAGTGTATCAGAGAAATAAATGACATGATTATGGAGTTTAACTTTTTTATGAGATTCATGATTGAGGAGCTTGGTCAGGAACTTCCTGATGCTAAACTCATCTTCTGTGACATGTATGAAGGTTCAATGGACATAATCAAGAATCACGAACGTTATGGTAAGAAAGAAATTAGACTCTGTTTGCCATTGATAATCAAGTGTGTGCAGAAATTGAGATATAACTGTGGTTTTTTGAACAGGTTTTAATGTGACTACTGATGCTTGCTGTGGGTTAGGGAAGTATAAAGGGTGGATAATGTGCCTTGCACCAGAAATGGCTTGTAATAATGCTTCAAATCATATCTGGTGGGATCAATACCATCCAACTGATGCTGTGAATGCTATTTTGGCAGACAATGTGTGGAATGGCCTGCACACTAAAATGTGTTATCCAATGAACCTCAAGGACATTGTTGCTCCAGACTCAGGCTAAATGATTTGAACCAACAGTTTTATGACCATTTTTGTAAGATTAGAGTGTTAAACAGTGTTTCTATAAAAGACCCAGATTGTAAATTGATGCATTTTCAATATTGAAGTATTGCGATTCCTTTATCATTGTGTTTGAACATAATACATGTTGGAAAAGTTTCCATTATGGGCTTGCTTCCACTGCTAATGTATTTGGGCTTTCTGCTTGAATCATGACTTAATTGTGGGCCTCTCTAGATTGGTATACCAAGACAATAACCTATTCCTTGGGCTTAATTTTAAATTTAAATTTAAATTTAAATTTTTTTATTTTTTAAAAATTAAAAATAAAAATAGTCTTTATTCTTGAAACAAATAAACATTGTAATTATTGGGTTTTGGGTTTGAATGGAACATTGGCTGGATGGGTTATCGGGTTCATGGATCATAGGATGCTTACATAGGATCTTATCTTTTGGACAGTTAAGACTTGGTAAGAGTTCACTTTCCTTTGTGGCTCGTTTCTCCTTCTACAGTACTACGTGTGACCCTTCCTGCCGACACCCGTGTAAAATCGCCTCACTTCACGTGTCTGCCTCCCTCAAATCACATGCTCTACAGTCTTTGCTTTAACGCCCTATTATTTAATTATTTAATTCTTCAATTCATCACGTTGCTCTTCCATTTAAGAAAATTACTAATTCATCCCTAAAGTGTTGTATTATTAAACTGTGTACATTTTCTTATTTAACTAATAAATATAACTTTAATTAAAATTTAAAAATTAAATAATTATTCTTTATCCTTTAATAAATTACTCTTTATCTTGTTAATCAAATTTGATTTGATTAAGCTTTTCATTAATATAAAAAGTAATAAATTTTAAAATTTAATTGTGTTTTTATCAATATAAAAAGTGATCAAGACCGATCTCTCAAAATTAAATATCATATTATTTTGATTACTGCACTCTCTAAGAATGAAAAGAAAAATTAATCCTTACCCTCTCAAGACTTAACAATTAAGCAAAGAGGAAATTTTCAAGAAAATCCGAAGTGTGAATCCGTTCTCTAAATCAAACTCCCTAGTCTTAGAAGACCTTCTAGAAAGTTACATGATAATGAACTCCACAACCTCCACTCTGCCTTTCTCTCCTTTTGCCACGTCACCACCCATACCCCGCTAAACACCGCGTTTTTGCCGCCATCATCAATCATCACTTATTCGTATTCGCTCAACCAAAAATGAGTAAATGTATATTTAATTATTTAATTGTTTCCTAAAACAAAAACAAGAAAAGAAAAAAGAGCATTTGTAATTTTTAAAATTCACAATCCTTTGGATCTTTCCACTTTGACAAATCCACACGCAATCGTTAAGCTCTTCAAATTCCTTCACTTTCCTGGAAATTTCCTTCTCCTGTTCCGATTTTCTCTTATTTAAAGCTTCATTTCTCACCCACTCTTCTCTCTCTCTCATCTACGCTTCCTCTGTTTTTTCATTTCAGATAATAAAATCTTTAGAATCTTTGATACTTTGAAGGGAATTGGTGTTGGAGATGGAGAATAACCAATCTTTCTATCAATTCAGTGATCAGCTGAGGTTGCAGGCTTCAAACTTAGCTAATCTGTCGCTCAACGACTCAATATGGAGCAATTCGTATGTGTCAAAGAGGCCCGATGAAAGGAGGAATTTTGATTTAAGAGTTGGTGGTGAAGTGAATTCTGTTGTAAATTCTAAGCCAAAAGAGTCTGATTTAAATGGTTTTAATGATGGATGGAAGATAGGATCTAATCCTTCTTCTGCTTCTACTGATTTGAATGGATTTAATGATAGTTGGAAGATGGGACTGGGATATGGTGCTAAAAGTTACAGTCTTGGTCCTATTGGCCCAATTGGTCAGGTTATTGGCGGTGGGTCTCAAAAGAATGTTGGGATCAACGGCGGGTTTAGCAAGGGGATATATTCAAAGAATAATTATAATCTCAACAGCAATCTTAATGTTAATGTGAAAGGGAATAAGAACAAGGGAGACGATGATCATGGAGTCATCAAAACTGGCAAGAAAAACACTAACAAGAAGAACAGTGGTGATAATAACAATAATAATGACGGTAAAGACAACAAAAGTGCTGCTGATAAGAGATTTAAGACACTGCCACCATCAGAGTCTCTGCCTAGAAATGAAACTGTAGGTGGTTATATCTTCGTCTGCAATAATGATACTATGCAAGAGAATCTCAAGAGGCAGCTCTTTGGTAAATCGGCCAAATATTCTATGTTCTTTTTCTTTTTTCTCTCTCACTATGCATAAAAGTTCTTAGCTTTGTATTAGGGTGTGAATTTTATTTTCTAGAAAGAAATTATTTTTCAGATATATTTTGTTTTAGATGAATTCTATACAAATTTTCTAAATAGCTTGTTGAATTACTACTTTGTAGGTTTGCCTCCTCGTTACCGAGACTCAGTGAGGGCAATTACTCCAGGCCTGCCCCTTTTCCTGTATAACTACTCCACCCACCAACTCCATGGAATTTTCGAGGTTTGTAGTTTTTTCTTTGTTTTTAGGCCATTTTGATGGACGATCCAATTAATTTTTATAATACTTCTGGTAAATCAACTTATGGTATCTGCTTAATGTTCTCTGTAGGCTGCAAGTTTTGGTGGAACAAACATTGATCCGACTGCCTGGGAGGACAAGAAATGCCCTGGAGAGTCGCGCTTTCCTGCTCAGGTATATATACATCCATATATTAAGGATTTGGATATGAACTATATGGTTTGTTAAAGTATTGAATGATTTTTGGGATTAAATGGTTCTGATTTTGTGTTTAGGTGAGAGTTATTACAAGGAAAATCTGTGAGCCGCTTGAAGAGGATTCCTTCAGGCCAGTTCTCCACCACTATGATGGCCCTAAGTTCCGGCTTGAACTCAACATTCCTGAGGTAAATTCATTTACCTTTTAACTGTAAACATGATCAATCTCTTATATATTGTATTAATTTGTTGATGTTTATTATTTGACATGCCCTGATCTGATCTTTTTTTTGTTTTGGATTTTCAGGCTCTGTCTCTTTTGGACATATTTGATGAACAAAACCTTTGAACAGTTTTATCATATACAGGCATAAAGATACACACACACGAGGCGAAGAGAAGAGTTGATCAAAGAAACAGAAGATAAAATTAAAGAGTTGTTTAGCTTTAATATATAACATATATATAAAGTTAGTTTGGGGAAGAATACTATGGGAATGGGAAAGAGGCTGAAAATATACAGCCTAGTTTGATGTATAATTTTTGTTTGGAGGCTGTTTATGGTCCCTTTTATTCTCTCTTGTTTGTCCTATAAATAATTAAAAATATTACAAAATGAAATCTTTATTTATAATAATGTGTCTTAGCACTTGCTATACAGAATATTCATTTGCATCTCTGAGGATTTCAGGTTGTTTAGAGTGGAGACATTGGTACACCCTCCTAATGCAATTCCTGGTTCTTCTAATGGGAGGGAATGAAACTTCTGCTAGACTTTTGCTCTCTTGTTTGTCCTATAAATAATTAAAAATATTACAAAATGAAATCTTTATTTATAATAATGTGTCTTAGCACTTGCTATACAGAATATTCATTTGCATCTCTGAGGATTTCAGGTTGTTTAGAGTGGAGACATTGGTACACCCTCCTAATGCAATTCCTGGTTCTTCTAATGGGAGGGAATGAAACTTCTGCTAGACTTTTGCTCTCTTGTTTGTCCTATAAATAATTAAAAATATTACAAAATGAAATCTTTATTTATAATAATGTGTCTTAGCACTTGCTATACAGAATATTCATTTGCATCTCTGAGGATTTCAGGTTGTTTAGAGTGGAGACATTGGTACACCCTCCTAATGCAATTCCTGGTTCTTCTAATGGGAGGGAATGAAACTTCTGCTAGACTTTTGCTCTCTTGTTTGTCCTATAAATAATTAAAAATATTACAAAATGAAATCTTTATTTATAATAATGTGTCTTAGCACTTGCTATACAGAATATTCATTTGCATCTCTGAGGATTTCAGGTTGTTTAGAGTGGAGACATTGGTACACCCTCCTAATGCAATTCCTGGTTCTTCTAATGGGAGGGAATGAAACTTCTGCTAGACTTTTGCACAGCTATAGTTGGTGGCTGACTAAGACGTGGCAAGGCAATTCTTTTGATTGGTTTTGGGGCAAATTAGTCTCCTGAACTCTTAAATCATAAATTCTGAACTCTCTCAACCATAAACCCTAATTTTTATTAAGAGACTCTCATCCTGCTATGCATATTTTTCTAACTATAAATCAATCAGGACAGTGAAATGGTCGTGATCTTAAATTTGAACATGAGGATTCATATTTGATTGTGTCAATATACAGAAATAATTGAAGCAAATTTTTCTAGGTTGATTTAATCATTAGGTCATAGGTCAGGCATATACTTTCCCGTGCAATTTTAACCGTAATATAAGTAGAAAGAAGAGAAAAAAACAATTTCCGTTTAACTTGGTGATATGATGTGTACGTAGATGGAAAGGAGATAATGTCTACGTAATGATCATATTTCAATTCTTTTTTCAACATGATTAAATGAAGTTCAATGATAACATCTCAATAATTATGTATAAATAACTATTTTTAAATTATCTTATATTTAATATTTATTAGCTTGATGAATTTTAATTCACAGTTAGCAAATTATTTTCGAAGATTAAATCATTATCTAAAAAGGAATTCCATATCCAAATTTAGAACTTGAGATCTCTAATTAAAAATATACCATCAATATCAATAAAAATTAAAATTAAAATGTAGAGCTTAAAATTTTTGAGTAAATAAAGATAAATAACATCATAGAAACATAAATAATTTCACAATTTACATTTATTTCATAATAGTTTGTCAATATGTCAAATTCAAAATCATAACATGAAAATATATTAACCATAAACACAAACTTAATGTAGAAGATCCACTTGTAGCCACTCGTATCTCATCCACTTAAAGGCAAGCTGGACAAAGAACCAAACCATTCTCATTACACTGACCGCACCTCTCTTTAATTCCATCCACCAATACCTTACAACTCCCACCACAATCCAAACACGGCACAAACCTGGCTCCCCCACACCCTTCGCACGCTTGTCTTCCTAATCCTCTCTCCACACGTGCCCAATTCAGTATCCTCCCGAGTCGACTCGACTCGTTGAGTTCCACTACCTCATCTACTCCTCCTATGTACCTTCCTTTCACAAAAACTCTAGGCACACTCGTTTCTTCTCCTAACAGCTCCCTTAGCTCCTTCAGGAACTCTCCATGCAACGACACGTCTCTTTCGTCGAACACTACTCTGTGTAATTCCATTAAGACGCGTACACGGTTGCAATCCTCGTATGTTTTACGTACTCCACGCAACGATGTTGTGTAAATGACCACCGAGTCATCTCCACTGGGGGGACACTTCTCTGGGTAGTCACTTAGTGGGTTCCTTATAATTTTGTCGTAATTTGCCATTTTCCCTTCTTTTTCTTTCTCTTGCCTGTCTCTGAGTATGAATATATTCTCTTTAACTGGCCTGATAATGTTTCCGGACTCGGTTGCTGGCTTAATCACAACTTGTGACGAATCGGTCATTCTGGCCTCTGTTTTCCTCAACTCGGTCATGGACTCAATTTTCCTTATTTCTTTCTTGGGTTTTGAAGAGAGTTTAGCGTCCAGCTCTTCAAGGGTATGAAAAGAGGAGCTCTTTCTTGGTGCTGGAGGTTGTTTCTTTTCTGCGGCCAAGGCAGAAGTCGTGGTGGTGATGGTACTGCTGACTTTCGCCGGTGGTGGAGAAATAGAATTTTTGTTAGTGAGGGTGGGCTTGAGGTCTTCTAGGGCTTTGCTAACCTCCTCCCAAGGATGAGGAGTATCAGTTTCCAACTTGTTGAGCTTCTCGAGTAAGGGAGCAGGGACATGGGTTGGCTTTTCTGGTTTTTCTTGATCAGTATTATCGACAGAAAGCCATGGCTCTTGGATGGAGTTGATATCGAAAACGGCAAAGCTTGAAGGTGGTGGACGGTAGACATCTATGGTGGCCTCAATTCTTTTTGAGGAACCGCAACCCATTTTTATTATGAATGAAATTCTGTTCGAGTGTTGAAGTTAAGAAGCTGAACAAGAAGAATGCCACATGTAAAATTGTTGAGTTTTAGGCGGGAGAGAAATAGGAATGTTTTTGTGGTGGCTTTCTTTATCGATACCCTACTCTAAATCTAATCAAATGTGTATTTGTGTTGGAAATGTTGTGTCTG
This sequence comes from Jatropha curcas, assembly GCF_014843425.1. The sequence goes on from NW_023590973.1 coordinate 1,713,324, forward strand.
AGCCTTAGGATTGGTGTGTGGTGGCTAAATTGGCCAGGTCGACATGTAGAGTACTTGGTGTCCAGTTCAAATTAGAAAGATTTCTTGTGCGAGGTTATCTTGCATTGACAGGTCCATTGCTCCTGCAGTACGTGTAGGGTATATATATAATGCAAAACAAAGCAAATTTCGCGGTGTTAGCTGCTCACATCCATAGAAGAAAGTTTTTTTTTTTTTTTTTTTTTTTTTTTATTATGTTCTGTGTTCCTTTACCTTCAGCTTATAGTAATAAAATACTTGTCCCCTATCTCAAAAAAAATTTTATAGATTTAATCGATTCGTCGAGTCATGAGTCATGAAGATAGATGGGAAACAATCATTTTCTGTTGGCTGTGGGTAATATATAATAAATAAATATATTTATATATAAAGATAGAATCCTCTTCAGTTTAAAACTTTATATTAAGTTAGTGAAAATGAATGATAAAAAATTAAGAGAAAGAGAAAATACAATTTTACATATAATTTTTCTGATCCTCGCATTATGGTCCATCTATATTATGGCTTTGGCAAAACAAATTCCATTGGCTAGAGAAGATAAGAGAAAAATATATATATATATATATATATATTATGAGATAGATACCTTTCATTTTAATAACTTTTTATATTTAAGTTTAGTTGAAATGAAATGAAAAAATTAGAGAAATGAGAAGATACAATTTACATATATTTTTCTGATCCTCTCATTTTATGGGTCCATCTATATTATTGGGCTTTGGGCTAAACCAACCAATTGGGCTTAGAGAATAAGAGAAAGCAAGCTTTGCATAACTTGAAGCCTAGAACTAGAAGAATCCAATCTAATCTAAATTAAAGTACTAACTACCAAAGAGATTCCAATACATTGAACAAACTAAACTAACAGTCAATCCTTGTCACGGGATACAAGTAGCTTTTGTCCTTTCTTAACTTTACCGCAATTACTGAATAGACAAACCATAATTTCTTGTCGCAGATTCTAGACAAAGGAATCAAAGCACCAAATGCAAAGCCCCTTGCACTCAATTTTGAAATTAGAAGCTAAAAAAAGAAAAAAAAACAATTATATATTTTCTAGTTAATCTTCTCACTTGTACAAAAAGTAGAAAGTCTCGAATTTAAGTATAATTAATAGTGTAAATAAGCCAAACTGAACTCCAATTTGCCAGGCTCAAAATTCAATTAGATTGAATTTAACTCACTTCGAAAATTAACGAACTTAGAAAATTTTAGATTCAAGTTCGATTTGAGGCTAGAGTTTAACTTGAAAAATTTTAAACTCTAAATTCAAGTAACATAAAATAATATTATATACATATATAATATAAAGTTTAATAAGGCTCGATAAGTCGAATTGAATATCATTAGACTCGAGTTCGAGCTCAATTCGAATTGAGATTTTTCAAACTCTTTTTGAGTCAAGCTCGAATAATTTGCGAACTGGCTCGACTCATTTATATCATTTATGCTCAGCTATAAAAACTTTCATCAATTTAATAAATCAGTGAAAGAGTTATCCATGTAGTATATATAGTTTGTGTTATTTTGATCCATGTTATTTCAGTCCATTTTATAGGTTAACGAAGTGAACAAAAATTAGCGGCTCAAAAAAGTCTTTATTTGACTTTATTTTTAACTCACGCTAGTCTATTCATTTGCCTTGGATCACCTCAAACATTTAAATATTTCCCACAACGGTATACATCACATGGCGCCGATTAAGATTTTGAAAAACGCCACAGACTGGATTGTCTCTTCTGACATCACTTCCATTGTCTCTCCTCTTGTTTCTGCCTCTATTAATTAGATTCCAAATTTACATGTTTATATAATTCCTGAACTTGATAAGCTGCAAATTAGAGTTTGTGTAAGCTAGCTAGATAATGGGGAATTGCTCTCTAAAAGGGGTGGCCGGAGACTTTCCTAATAAAATCCGGTTATTCACACGTTCCGGTGACATCATAGAGCTCAAAGGTCCTAAACTAGCCAAAGATGTCCTCAGTGAGTTTCCGGGTTTTGGCATTTTTAGACAGGGAAATGCGACGACGTCGTCTCCTTTGCCTACGTACGAGTACTTAATTGGTGGGCAATTTTACTATCTTCTTCCTCTTGAAGGAATGCCGATAATGTTACGTGATACTGGCGTTGCTAATGATCAAGTTTGTGAGATGGACTTCGCAAAGAAAGAAAATGTGGGTTTGACCGAGTCACCGGAGATGTCGTCCTGGAAAAGATTGGATCTTGGAAAGGAAAAGGTGAACGGGCCGATGCCAGGTCCGGCTCTTCAAGTGTTACCGTCGCAACGGAATGGAGTTTGGAAAGTGAAGTTGGTGATCAATCCAAAGCAACTGGAGGAAATTTTATCAGAGGAAGAGAATACTGAAGCTTTGATCGAAAAGATGAGAATGGCTGCTGCTGCAAATTCAGCAAGTTTGGCACCTAGGCGGAGCAAGAGCACTTGGAAGCCTTGTCTCTCTAATGTGTTCAAGGTTTCTCCCATTGATGGAGCCAAATAAAAGCTAGCTATTAGCTAATTAATACTAGTATACCAACTAGATAGAGTTATCTTCTAGTGTAATATTATCATGTAAATATGGAAAATTAACGACCTGGTAGTTGTAACAAATAACCATATGCTTATGCTTATAAGCCTTTTATAAAATTTTCTTTTTTCTAACAAGCATTTTTGTACTTCTATTTTATGTTTTGATTTATCTCGTTCATCGTCTATCAGAAAGAAGAAAAATCTTTTGATGCTAATGCTAGGTTTTCTAGTCCAATATTATTATGTTACAGCAGATACTAAAGCAATAAATGCTGAATAACACTGTATATATTCCTGGATAATTTTTGTAATTAAAAGAAAAAGAGAACAGAAAAATGAAATCAAAGGATTAGTTTGTTAGAGACCATTTGATCAGGAATATACCACCAGTTAATAACTTACTGCATTAACATAAAGTAGCATTTTATGTCAGCATAAAGTTTTCCAGGCAATATTACAGAGCAGATAAGGTAGCAGTAAAATGTCACTTGACCACATCTCGTCACTTTACAAGTACCAGCAAAATCAAGGCTCAAAAGATGGTATCATCCCTAAAAGGGTTCAACATTTGAATCTCCAAAATAAGCTCCTCATATAACCTGCACTGCTCATCTGTCATTAAACCCGATCTTCCATCTCCCTTATAGCTCTTTCTATGGCAGGTATGTTTTTCTTCAAGGCTGACCATTGCTCCTCTTTCAAACTTATTCCTGAACATAAAGCAGAAATTCAGTGTCATAGGCATTTTACATAAACAGCATCAAATGCCACCACCAGTCTGTGTAATGAAGGAAAATATGTTCAACTCGCCATTTTACAAATGCAAAAATGATTAATCAACCGGCCCATATTCTAACATGTTCACAACACTGAAACATGCAAACTGCATGTTTCGACACAGTAAAACAGAGTTGTATCTACAACGCAAAATGAGAAAATTTAATTCTCCTACTTGAAGCCTCCAGAATCCAGTTTTATATAATAATCCAGGAGTATCATCAAACATTGTTGAAAGGAGTAAACCTTAATCCAGGAACACTACAAATCAAAAGGCTTAACTTTGTATGACAATCTTATAACATTTTATAGGCATCCTGCATTTCTCATTGAAACTATAAGTCCATCTTCTTTGAAACCATTTAGACGGTTCCATATATCAAGATAAAAGCACAAGCCTTACACGTAATTTAGTTTAGATTAATGGTTATGTTGCTAATACTACTTGATCTATATTAATCTATTCGTTACATATGCAAAACCTTATATTATGAAAGTTCCTTCTGATCAATGGGCATATGCAATTCACTTACACTATCAAAGCTCATTCTGATCAATATGAGAACCTTCTTAGGTTGGATATTGATGCATAATATTTGAAGTAAATGAAGTTTAAAGAGCTAAATTGTCAGAAAGTCAAAATATCTAGGATTTAAGCAGCGAAATACACAAAAATATAAAACTGGTTTTGCAGCAATGGCAATAAAAATCCACATTCACAGAAATTAGAATCTTAGCTAGGTCCAAAAAATTTTCAATTAAACCATTGAAATAGCATAGTCATCATATAAAGGACGACAAACACATTGAGTTTAAGCTATGAAAATTGGAAGTCACACCTGATACACCAGATGTTTAGGTCAGATACAAAAAAGGGAATGGGGTCAATCTAACATCAATATAACACTCAATCAGCAATAATCAGTAAGCATTCAAAATATCACAAAGCTTTTCTCCATGACAATGACAGGGCAATCAAAGGAAGTCCTCAAGCAGCAGTTTTTAGCACTCCTCTCAGCCATGCTAACTAACCCATAAAACCCAATGGGACACCATTATCAAATTTTCTTCCGTAGTTAATTCAGAGACACACAAATACAAGAAAAGAGAGAGAGAGAGAGAGAGAAGGGTACCTTTAGAAGTAGGAAGCTCTTTGCCATCTCTCTTGTAGAACTCCCTTATAGATACCAAGGTTGTCCCTCTAAAGTTCTGAATCGTCACCTTTCTCTTATCTGACAGCTGAAAAATCCACCAAACACAAATAAATTTTAAAAGAAAATCAAAACAAATCACAATAAAAAGAAGCAACTGACCCTGCAAACGATAAGGTCACCGTCGTCATCATACTCGGGCTCTTTGCTCTGGTCTCCTTGTTCCTCTTTGAGCCTCTGCTCTTCTAGGAAGTTATTGACGACGTGGCGCACGAAGGCCTTGTATTTGGATTCATTGAGGTCCAAGCCGAGTTTCTTGGAAGCTATCTTTCGAATCTGATACTCAGTCGTGGAGTCCATGTCCGATTCTTGTAGAATTTCCCTCACCGTTTGCTCGATTTTTATTTTCAAACTGGGTTCCATTTTCAGTTTCTGATTCTCTGATGCTGGCAATAGAACCTAAAGCGAAGGGTTAGAGAGAGACGCTGGTAAATTCGGTGTTTGCCTGCCCAATTTGGGGAAATTGTGACGTTAGTTCTTTGGGAGGGCGAATGAAGGTTTATCGTGTACCCGCAAACACACTATAACATTTTAACCTTTTTGGCGGCCCGGTCATCTTTTACTTTATTTGTAATAATCTTGATTTTACTTTAATTTACGATAAAAAGAAAAAATTTACTAAGGGACAATCAAAAGTAGACTCAAAATTGTTGGGAAGTTAAGGAAGGTGTTTCCATTTCGTTTATAAGTTACTCAAATTTTAACTAGAAACATAAATAGAATAGTGTTTGATTTAGCTTTATGCATAGCGAGTAAATTTTGGAAAAAATAAAAAATAATCAAATTATTTTGGTTTTTTTTAATTCAATTGTTTGATTTTTGATTTCAATTTAGTTTTACATTTGATTGTAATTTATAAAGTTCACTTCTTGAACAATACATCATTTTGAATTAAATGGAACTAAATATAAGTAGAAATATTTCATACATTTGTGTTGTAAATCCACAATGCAGTGAAAGTTCTCTTTAAAGAAGTAAAACATTTCCAATGGAAGTTAAGGTTTCAAAGAATTTTTACATGCATGAAGCCATTTTGTCTCAATTCAGGGATGTTTGTCTTAATGTACACCGGTGTCAAAGCTCGTATCTTTATCCCAAAACTCCATGACCCAGATCGAAAAATTGCCTCTTCTTGTCCACTACCATGGCGGAGGTTTCTGTACCGGATCACGATTTGATAGTCTGACTAAAAACTTTCTTACTGGTTTGGTTACTCAGGCAAATTTCAATGCCATTTCAATCGACTATAGATTAGCCACAGAGCCATCCTTTACCAATTGAGTATGACGATTGTTGGGTAGGGTTCCAATGGCTTTGGACCCGAACCATGGCTTGACAAGCATGTTGATTTTGGACGGGATTTCTTAGCGGGTGAGAGTGCCGGAGCAAATATAGCTCAGTACGTTGCTGTCAAAGCTGGTGTCAATGGATTAGAAGATTTAAAGATCACTGGCTTATTCACGGTGCATCCATTCTTTGGGGACGAAGTGGAAAGTAATATGTACAAGTACTTGTGTCCAACAAGTTCCGGAAGTAGTGATGACGCGAAACTGGTTCCGAACTTGTTAAAATTGGGATGTGATAAAAGTGACGCAACAAAAGTGCCTCATTTGAAATTAAGATGTTAATCAAAAATGATGGTTTAGTGTTCTTGTTTAAAATAAATGAGAGTCATAAATACAAGTGGTTACAGACTCAATTGTCCAATTCATGGCTAGTATAGTATAAAGCTCAGTGAATTCTACTTCATAACCTAATACTAATATGGAAGAGGACACTTTAAGATAAATCCATGAACAACATACAAGACAATTAGCCATTCCCAAAATAGTTAGTACTTAAGATACAGAAAGACTAACCTACCAAAAATAAATCCGCGATCACATTCGAAGTGTATCACTGGAAAGCAGCTGGTTGCCCACGGCATTTGGTTGCAGCAGAACATCACCAATGGAGGGAAAGCTCAGCGCTTGCTATTTTGACCATTATAGTAAAGTAAATCGTTTTTCCAACAAAAATACATCTCAAATCAACTGGAATTTAGTTGTATGTTTTCTTTTCCTGCAGCAAGTTCAGCACAAAATGAGATGGTAAGAAAATTGAGCAAGTATATGTCATGCGGAATGCACACATTGCAAGCTTCTAAATATCACTTAGCTGAAAGCAAGGCAGTAGGGCTGTTATGGAATCACTAATCACTTGACAAACAAATAGCAGGAAAATTAAGGTCTCTTCCTATATCACTATTTAAGCCTCCAAAATTACATATTGTAGAATTCAATTGAACAGAATTCTTTAGATGCAGAAAACAGAAGAATCAAACACAATTGGGCCAATAGCATATGTAATGAATTCATGTATTGAATATGATGGTTAACTGTCCATTAAAGGGGGAAAAATGCACACCATGCTCAATTAATTCAAATAAGCATTTTAACTGATTGAAATTGCTGCTCCATACAAACTCATAGAAAGCTTTTCTGAGATGGAGAATTAACAAGGTTAAGGAGATAGTAGTAGGTCATGCAAGTTACATATTGGCATCAATGTCAAGTTCTTGCCTTTGAGAGTGACTCAACCAAGTCAAAGGCACTGGCCGAAAATTCTGTCAAGCTTCTCAAATCTGTATGCTGTGCATAAAACTATTGTTCATAACCAAATTGAACATATTAGGATTGAAGCTCTACCCAACACCCTAACCATTATTCAGAAAGACCGCCATCAAAAGTTTAAAAAAAAAAAAAAAACAACGAAATTAAACGATCCCAGAAACCGAAATTCAAAATTGAAGCGCAAATAATAGCCAAAAACTGACCACAAAATCTTGTTGAACTCAAGCTCTAGTCTTTTGAGTTCGATTTTTTATTTTTTCAAGGAAATCTTGGACGGCGCGGCTAACGACTGATTTGTAGGGGTCATCGGAGAGATTCAACCCGAGTTCGTCCGATGCCATTTTTCGTACTTTGTTCTCTGTCATCTCGTACAAGTTTTCCCCCTCCAATATCTTGCGGACCGTTTTCGATATTTTCTTCTCTAATTCTCTTGACAGTTCTGGTTCCGTTTTCCGTTCTTCAAATTCTGGCTCCATTTTACTATCAGCTAAAGCTCTGATTTGTCGAGACCACAGCGTATCTGATCTCTCTTGCTATCTACTGTTTCTTCTGTGCTTCGAATGGAGACAGAGGGGAAGCGGCTGCATAGCACAGGAGTTGAGGGACAGAAGGGTTTTTAGTAGTCTTGACATCCAACGACGACGTTTGTGGACATACAATTTTTAAATTGTTCACACACAGACAAGAGGAGTTGTCGTTCAACGAACCTGGATGAAAAATAAATAGCCCCCCGTTAGGGAGTCTGAGTCGTTCTTTTCCTTTTTGAAGTTCAACGATAAGCCGTTAGATATTTGAGTTCTTATCTCCCACACTTGGGCAATAAACCCCCAACGTGATAAAGGTTTCATTATTTGCGTCTTAATGGTTTAATTTGATAGGCAATCAGTTTGGATTTGAATTTGTTTCTCTGTAAATATGAAAGATTTTCACCTTTCAACTTGTATCCATAAGAGTTTTCGTTGATTTTATTATTGAATTTATGTTTCAGCTTGTTAGAATTTTATTCCATCGTTCAAATGAATATTTTTACAGAGAACCCACAAGGAATTCCATTAATAACTGGTCGTTTTCATCATTTGGAACAACTCTGAGAATTTAGTAAATCCGCTTGTAATTGTTTTAATTGATTTGGACACTTTTTTCTATGTATAATAGGTGAAAAATAATTGAAGTAGCATTGGATAGCAAAATTTTGAAAAGGAAAAAAACATTCAACTATGAGTCTATGATGTATAATGAAGTCAAGAAAAAAAAAAAAAAAAACAAAAAAAGGACCAACATAAGTGAATCCTTACATTAACAAGAAACTTCAACTTTGCTTGTATCAATTGAGCTAGAGGGAAGAACAGCTCCTTCCATTACCTCTTAAAAGTTGTCGGATCTCGCCTCTTCTTGCTGCATGATTACCACCATAAATATATGAAATTTATAAGTAATTAGACTCAAAGTTCCAAGAAACTCGATGATAGCTCGAGAAAGGTCCAGTGGCTGAAGCAAATTGCCAAAACACTACGTGACTGAAGGAAGCATGAAGTAGTAACTAGAAACAGGCATAAATATTTGCTTGATAATTTTCATAAGCTTAGTAGCAGTCTTTAAGTCTTGGATACAATCAAGAAATAAGTTTACCTGGACTCAACCTCAGTGCTGCTCCCTCCTTTCTCCCCCCTCCCAAAGGCAACTTCATCCATGCTTTGCCCTCGTCGCCTATACCTACCACCTGCTGCCACAAATCCAGGACAAGGCCTATAAGCCTTTATCGGCCACCAACCAAATCCTGGAACTGTTGCGATGCCACCTTGAATCCTACCCTCACCATTGCAGCCCCTCTCAAGTTCTGGTCTTCCACAGGCCTTACAACCCCTGTAGAAAAATTGGTCATTCAACATTGTTCCCATTCATACATAATCACTAAACATATCCCCTACAATGCCATTTTTTTTTCTAAAAAAGGCATTTGGAAAGGGAGTTTGATATGGGTCACTATAGTCTAGGCTATAGCAGCCAATGTCACTCACATAATTCATCTTCTTGTCAAGTCTTGCAAGTTCAATAGATCATAATTAGGAATCTACCACAAAGAACCATTTCCTAATTCTCTTTTCCCCCAGGAGAAGATATTGATGATTTCTCAGTAAATAGTTTGAGCATTGAGGCTTAAAACTCAACAAGTAGCATATATATTATACGCACTGGCCCAAAAATAGGTCCTCATTTAATAACGGACAACAATAGAAGAACAGCAAGCTAAGAATCAAAATCTAAGTTTCAAAGTTCTAATAAGATTGCAAACTTTCTTTCCACAGCAAGAAATTCAAAACTTTCGGCAAGCTCCTGCTAAGCAGCAACTTAGCTTTCTAAATCACACTTGGAATTGCAGTTGAGAGAAGTAATTCGTTGAAAATGTTGACTTAGAGATCTCAAGGTGAATTTCACATATTATATAATGCCTGTGCTTTCCAGACACCCATTAACTACAGGAAAATTTAGTCATTGCCGGATTTTAACTTGGTAATCAAACATTTAATCGACAACAATATATTTGTCGATAACATGTGAAAGAGGGTAATAATCAACAATTTATCAACTGGTGAACTTCTAAATCTCACCACCTACTGAATTGAGCTAGAATAGTGTGGACTAGAAAGAAAGAAAGAGCATTTCATTATTATATCTTACCTTAAATTTACTTTTCTGAGTAACCAAACAAAGGAAAAATACAGAAAGGTAAAATCTAGATGAATCAAATCTAATCTTAGGGCAAAATATGAAGGTACCCAATAGCAAACTCCTCAGCATCTACAGCAGCAGATTCTGACTGGACAGGAAGAGGATCTGGTGAAGGTGGCGTAGGACCATCATCTACAACGGGAGTTGAGGAGGAAGAAGAAGAAGAACGAGGAATAATGAACTTAGATGGGTATCTAATAATAGTTGGTGAGCCATTTAAGCACGTGTTGGTGTTACTATAAGGGCGCTGAGAGAAAATGGTTTGACGAGGTGTTGGAACTGAGATAACGGTAATTGCCATTCTCTCTCTGCGTGTGTATCTGTGCAGTGCAAGGAGAGGAATGAATGGATAGCAGCAGTAGCTTCTACTGCAACCATATCCCTGGTCCCACACCACAACAGCAAGTGATGGATTATATTTTTCCGGAGGAAGGGGGAAAAAAAGGTAAAGGTTCCACCGAGATTTGAACTCGGGTTACTGGATTCAGAGTCCAATGTCCTGACCACTAGACCATGGAACCCTTTGGTCAAAGTGATACACCATATGGTATTAGTGAATGATTTTCTGGAAGAAAGCCATGACGCCATCCACCGCGCTTGAATTAGTTTGATATATTAATTTACTGGACGTGGACCTCGTGAAAGTAGTAATCTAATCAACACTGTACCGGTCAAAGAAATGGATGAATTAGCATCGGGATTCGGGAGGGGGCCCAAACTGCTGGAACAGCAGACAAATCTTTGGCTTGGCTTGGCTTGGCTTGTCATGTCAAATTGCTAAATTCTGAATACAGAGGTGAGGAGTGACGAGAGTAGCGCAATGCAATTGGCGAATACATTAAAACTATAGGGAAAAAAAGAAATAGGGCAGAAATAAAGATCTACCACAATCAATAAATTGTTTTTCATTCATTAATCTTGCTGGTTTTAATACAATCTTCCACAATTAGCAGACCATCTACTCCATCTTTCCATATCAAAACCATGTCGACTTCCCATTTAATTTCTCAACTTCTCCTGAATTTGCTTCTTAAAAATAGTGGAGTACTTCGCACATTTTGTCTATTTGCATATATCTGGTAGTATGAAAATGAATCGAGCAAGAAAAAACAGAGAGAAAATTACAACAGAAAGGAGATGGGAGGAATTCAAAAAGAGAAGATGAATGTGTGAGAGAGTGAGAGAAAGAGAGACCTCTTTACCCAAAAACAACCAAAACTGAGGTTGGAAAAACTGGAAAGGATTTCCACTGAAGAATTCATAGAGAAAATTCAAGAAACTTCCTCCCACTAATTAATACCCACTATTTTGCAACTAGTATTAAAGTTATCATTGGTATCATTTTCTTCTCTCTCTTCCTTTATCCATGCATAATTTGTTGGTCCACATCTCCATCAATGAGCATCACTGAGCTGTGATGATGCACCATGTACCACCGACTGTTATGGAATTCAAAGACATTAGTTACATTAAACGGCCCGGAATCCACATGAAAATAGGTTTTCATGGTAACCCAAGCCATATCAGTCAGCACCCGTGCTCTTACATCTCGAACCTGAATGTCTAACACTTGCTCCCAATTAAATGCAAGCTGCCAACTTTGCATTATAGCATTATACCTGCATAGGCAACATATGACTCATTCAGAGTTCGACTTCAATCAAAATCCCTCAAAGGAAACATATTAACTGAAGCTTGATACAGCAGAAAATGACTGCACCACCCAATAAAATTGGCACAAGCAAAAAAGTCCGCATTTAACAGTTCTCAAGAGAAGACCAAACCTTTTTGATAATCAACACTTTCTTGTCTAAACAAGATTAATGTTTGACCCAGGATAAAAAAAAAAGGCAGAAAATGACAAATCCATGTTAGAATGATTCTCAATTTTAGATTTGATATTTCTCGAAGGTAAATTCCAAGATTTGATATTTTCCAAAACTTAGAACCAAGCATCTAATATTTTTTTTTTGATTATCCAAGAAAATCTGACGCATTCCTTTTTCAGAAACTTGACCTGCCTATTAAAACTTCAATTTTTTTTTTTTCAATTTCATCTGCATGCAACATCTGACCATCACATGATATATAGTTCATATTAATCCATTGCTAGGGCATTAAAAACTCAGGCACGAAAAAAGGCCCACCTAAGACCTAAGGGGCAACATCAGATATGCTTCATCAGTGAAACATACAGATGAAATTGAGTTTTTTAGGAATCAAAAATAATATACCAGTATAGGACAAATTAAGGTATCCAAAGCTTAATGTAATTTTGTATACCAAAATACCAAATACCCCATGCTTATTTTAACAACGAGACCAGCATACCTCAAACTCCCATCTATTTTTCCAAAAGCCAAGGCACTACTCTCCTTCCTTACCTCCATCCCCCATCCACATACAAACCCCCATTCCCCCACCAGGAAAAAGATAAAATAAAATAAAATAAAATAAAATAAAAAAAAAAATATGCAATGGAACAGAAAACTAGAGAAGTGTCAGGGCAAGCAACCAGAAATTATGTTATAATAGAGTTCTACACAAACAAGGCCAATTATAAGTATGTGAAATTCAGAGCAAAACCAACCTTATGTGTGCATCTTAAAGATGCATACTCTCCTCAACTCAAGAGATTGCTTACATCATAACTATCCATTATAAACATCCTTCACCTTAGCACCCAGATGAACTAACTAGTAAAAAATATTTAAAACTATACACTGAAGTCCTAACTCCTATAAATGCAAATGCAGTATAGATTAAATTATCTACAAGAAGTCCATATAGTTCCCCATTAAAGTTATGACACACAGAAAAGCATCGCACACGACCATGCCACTAATACTCTAACCATTTAACAGTTCATCTTAAAAACAGAGTTCAAACACTACAAACCTAAAAGGAAACCAACAAAGCCAGAAATTTTTATTTATGGCAGCAGGACAACACATTATGGAATTGTTTTTGCAGTTTAGGAAAGAATATAATGGCATACCCTGAGAAAAGTTCACCAGATGCATGAATGCACTTCACATAATCTGCATTAAGCCAAATACGGCTCATTGCTGGAAGAGACCTTTCTTTGATGATATTATAAAATTCTGCATTGGCATTTACGATAGCTCTTGTAGCCGCATAGTAAGCCTTCCAACCATTAACAGGTGTGACAGTATCTTGTTCCAATGTAAAATCCTAACAGACAAGAAAGAAAGGTGAAATATTAAAAGAAAAGAAAATTATGCAGCCGCAGAAAAGAAAGGGCAAACAATTAAAAAACCAAATTTTGCAACCTAGAAATCCCATTCTCATAAAGTTCTGTCAAACTAAAAAAAATCCTCAGTAATGAAATCACAAATCAAAATAAAAAAGAAAAATATACATTTATACATCAAGGAAAACATATATAATGATACTAAATGCCACCTATGTAAGGAAATTCCAGATTAAAACCCTTCCATGTCTAGTTGTTCAAATAGCCTCAGCAATTCCATATTAACAAACCAATTCCAACAAGCAGCACCATGAAAGCCCAAATTTAACCCACCAAGCACAAGAAGAGAAAAAAGAAAGATTAATAATTCTATAAGGGAAAAGTAATATATATAATATACCTTGTGATAAAGCGCTTTCCAGGCATTATCATCGTTAGCAGCCTTTCGCATCAACGAATTAGTCATGGACAATCTACAGAGACTTGGATAATCCAAATAACTCAGCGCGTGCGTCGTAATCTCAGGCACCAATTGCTCCATCATTGACGCCCCAGTCTGCCTCTCCACCGTCTTCTCCGTCAACGACGCAGCAGCCGCAACCATCTCCGCCGCCGCGACACCACCGTTGACGTGCCCAGTACCAGTCGCCGGCGATGAAGAATCCGAATTCTCTAAAGTCCCGTTACACGAACAGCAACAATTACAGGTTTTAGTCACCTTGGGTGACGTGGCATGAGAAGAGTGAGATTTGGGGGATTTTGATCGGATAGTGAGGACGGCGAGTAGGAGAGAGAGAAGAGTGAGAGAGGAGGCTAAAAGGAAAGGCTGTGAAGAGAAAGCAAGAGTGAGAGTAGAGGTAGTAATCTCCATTCATAAGACATTAAAGCTACGCAGAAGAACATGAAACCCTAATTAGAATCTCCCTTTTTTTTTTTTTTTTTTTTTAAACAGGTTTTAGTCACCTTTGGTGACGTGGCATGAGATAGAAGTGAGATTGGGGATTTTGATCGGATAGTGAGGACGGCGAGTAGGAAAGAGAGAGAAGAGTGAGAGAGGAGCTAAAAGGGAAAGGCTGTGAAGAGAAATAGCAAGAGTGAGAGTAGAGGTTAGAATCTCCATTCATAAACATTAACGAAAGCTAAGCAGAAAAACATGAAAACCCTAATTACCCTTTTTTTTTTTTTTTTTTTGAAAAGTTCAAAGTGTTAATTAGTTTTGTTGATTAAGGGAACCCTAATAGACAATGGTGGAGAAGAAGAGTCGAGTCGAATTACGGTTGCAGAGGGAGAGAGAAGGTGGGGCTTGTAACTCGTGACTCGTAACTGACTGGAGAAGAAATCCGAACGTGTGCCCGTGCGCCTCTGGCTCTACCTAAAATTGTTCAGAAACTCCATAAATTAACAAGATGATGTCGTTTTACTTTCTTTTTTTATATATTTTCCTCCTAATTTTTTAAGAGCAATAACCTATTTATGTATTGCATTTAAATCTAGTTTAAAAAAAGAAATATTTGTGATTTCGTGTTTGATTTGGAAAAAAAAAAATATAAGAACTTTTATGATATTTCTATATCTAAAGATTTGAATATTTATTTCAATAGTATATTCTTTTTATAAGGAATATTATTTTTCTACTATTTTAGAGTTTTAACTTTAAATTTATTTTTTCAAATAAATCAAGTGTTTAAACTAATAAATTTTTATAATTAAATATATTTAGCTATAATTCATCACGGAATACTCAAAACAAATTAATTTACCTCATCTTTTATTATATTTTTTTATAGATGTTAGTTTCCTTTTTTTTTTCTTATTTTTTATTTTCTTTTAGAAATTAAAAGAAAATTTTGAAGTTTCTTTCAAATAAAAAAAAAAGATTTAAAAAATAAAAGAAGATGAATAAATTGAATAGGTGTTTCACCTTTAATATCATTTCTTAAGTGAAATTGTCGATTTTACTTTTTCAGCAAATTACAAAAGCGTTTCATTGGAAAAAAAATTTGTTCCTTCAAATACTTAATTGCTAAAAGATAAAGTTTACACATTAACCCTTTCTTGGAATTAATGAAGGAAAATTTATGTATAGATCTAAATTTGTATTTGGTACGAAAAAAATGAAGAATTCAATCGGAGGAATTCAATTCTATGGATTTAAATATAACTAAATTAAATTCTATAAGAAAAAAAGGTGGAATTTCCACACAAATTTCATAAATTTAAAGACAAAATTATATGTCCTCGTAACCTTCAAAAAAATTATTATGTCAATGATATTTTAGAAAATCAGGACAAATGAATTTTGAATTTTAAATTTATTTCAAACATGTAATATTCATTTACAAATAAATTCTATTTGAAATTTATTTATAAATAATTCTAGATTTTGTATTCATTTATGATTATAAGAAGCATAGTATAAAGTACAAAAATTGACAATTTTCAAACAGGAATTATATAATTATTATACCTAACTTTTAGTTATAAATTTTAAAATCAACATTTTTCACCAATTTAGTGCATCTATGGAAAATCTACCTATATGTTGTGTAGCCGGTAGTGTTATTTCAAACCGTTGGGCCTCCAACAAACTAAAAAATATATTTATTTTTATTTTTTATTGGTATGATTTTGGAGATAAGCCCATGTGTTTTTTGTTTTTCCTCCTTTTCTATTAAAAAATTTTATATTCAGAGTACAAACTACTCTTATCTGCTCTTCTTTTTTTATTTTAAAAAGGAGACTTGGTTTATAAGTAAGTCCATATCCACATTTTTTTTCTACAGTAATATGAAAGCTGCAAGTAAAGGAAGGCCATGGCCAGAAATGAACAAAGTTCTGATTTTCTAGGGCTACAAAAGTTGGGGGCTAGCTAAAATTCTATTCTTTTGACATATCTGACTTAAATTAGATATCCCAAAACACTGTGTAAAAGAAAAAAAAATCTTATTAACAATTCTCAAGTTACACAGAGAGAGAGGACTAGCCAGAGAGAAGGGTGACGAATATTGTCATGGTGCTGCTAACAAGTATCATAACCCAACCTTTACTCGTCCGGCGTATCTTATCTGACTGAGAAGCTCCTAAGAATTTCAAAACTCTTGCAGAAACTAGCTTTATAGTTGCAAAGCACACGAAAAAAAGACTCACTGCTAATACAGCCAGCTCCTTGCTTTCTAGATTTGCTTGATCGTTTACAACCTTTTCAATATCTAATCTGCAGTAAGAAACGAGAAAGAAGACAGAAGACAGAAGAGGGAAGCTTGTCATCAAATATAATGAGGAGAGTTTCACTAAATAAATATCATGTATAAATGCTTGTACAAACAGATGGGGTATTCAAACCTCAACATGATATTTTCTCTGGTCAATGCATCCATATGGGAGGAGACAATAGCTTTCCATGACTCAAGGTCCATGAGTCCTTTATCCTGCAAATGAAAAAGGAGACCAATCAATAGGTTAGAGGGTAAGGAAATCATTTTGTATAACATTTCTGCACTTGGAAAATTAAATTTATAATTTGGAAGTACCGTATTTTCCTTCCATTCCGTTATGTCATTAATTTCTGTTTTGCTCTTCTCCAAAAGCACTGAAATTCTAGATAGCTCTTTCTCAAGGTCTGGCAAAATATCTCCTTGTCTCCTATTCATTTCTTTAATATACTCCTCCAGCACAGATAAGTTCAGCTCAAGTGATCTCACCTTCTGCAGCAAAATCTTTAGAACAGCATCACCAGGTATTCTGCTAACCGGCTGTTGTCTAACTTCATCTGTTGCTGGATCAGGAGTCTTGTTTACAGTCGTAGGATTCTTTGTCGTAGTTGCATAGCGAGAATGCTCATTATCATTTTTTTCTGTCTTGATATCAGCATTATCAGCCTCATTTTGGACTTTGCTATTCTTTTTATCCTCAATGGCATCTGATTCTGGCTTCAAAGGCGGTGCTGCAGTTGAATTAGGCTTTGGCAATTTATTGGAACTAGCTTCATCAGAAGGCACAAAGAGATCCTCAAGCATTCGCTCAATTGCATCAACTCCATATACCTCAACAACACTCAGTGTGCAGTAAAATTCTGATCCATAATGACTGAGTAGGTCTAATTTCAAGTACCTTACCCATTTGGGTTCAGGCAGCTTGAAGCTTTGACTCTGCTTGACATTAGCAGCAACAAAGTTTCCCAAATGATTCCAAGTTTCAGTTGGATAACTTAAACTACCAGACAAGTTAAAATCCTTGAAATTAGAAGAATAATGCTCAAAATTTGCAATTTTGACAACATCAACCAAAATCTCCTCTGAGAGCTCAATCACAATATACTTCCCTCCTACAGAACAAGGATTTCTTAAATACTTGTCTTGATCTTTCCCCAATATGTTACCGGCCCCTTTTGCTTCTTTATTATGTGCCACCACCTTAGCACCCTTCATTGCAGATGCAAAATTGTACTCTTTACCATCAGGTTCAAGCTTATGGGTTATGTTCACAAGCTGACTGGGCATTTCTTGGTCTTTCTCCTGCCTTGTTATGTTGCGAAACTCATCCAAATTGAGATAGGTGGAATGATGATTACCTTTCCCACCAGGTAGCTCTTTTGGTTTACCAATATTCCATTCTTCTGGATTTTGTGCTTTACAAACTAAAGATCTATAACCTAAAAAACTCCATATTACTTCTTCTAGCCTGTCAGTCTCTGAAATTGAGAACTTCTGATTCCCCAGGTTAATATGAACTGTAGAATTGTGACAGCTAGAAGACAAATTAAGCTGTAGCAGCAATCCATTTGCATTGGCAGAGCTTGAGTTTCCAATGTTTGAGTGTGTATCATTACAAAGCTTATCTCTGAAAACATCAGGGCAAGGTATGCTTCTGTTATTTAGAGCCAAATTCCCTGAAAAAAAAAAAAAAGAGTGTACAATGATTTTAATCCCAATATCAAGCATAAAATAAATGAACAATTTTCATACACCCTTCACAAAAGGTTGATGCTTGTTCCTTTCAGCTCCTTTTTTTTTTTTTTTTTAAAATGTTCCTTTCAGCTCCTTAAAAGCTAACCTAAAATAATGTTGAAAAAAAGAAAAGAAGAAAATTGATCATATAATTGGTGATCACAGAATGTCGTATTCTTCATGATTTCTTAACAATCATTGATTCCAATAACTATTTGATTAATTCACCTAGTCATATAACAATTGATTAGCCCAGTAGTTTAGAACTTTTATCTTATAAACTGCAGAGAAATTAATGGCTTCATCTTCTCCCATTCACACTTGCTTTCTTTCTTAAAAAAAAAAAAACCCTCAAATGTTATGGGCAATCCCAACAAGAATCAGGACATTATATGTATCGATATAGAAGAAGAAGAAATGGGTTTGCTAGAAGATCCAAAATTAAAAAAATGGGTAACAGAAAAGACAGTATAAAGATAAAGCCAGAGGGTACCAAAAAAAAAAAAAAACAAAAAAAACAAAAAGAGCACAGGGGACTTGAAGAAAAGAGAATAAGATAAAAAGGATTAACCTTCATTTTCGTGGCTGAGGCCAAGCCTAGTGTAAAACAACAAGACAAGGGACCAGAGTAAGAGAATCAAGGACAAAGAGAGCTCATAGAAGCTTCTCCTGTTATTCTTGTTATTGTTACTGGCGCTGTTCTTGCAGCTATTTTCATTGTTTCTGTTTTGAATGCTTTGGCATCGAATAGCGTTTAGTATTAAGGAGCCATTTCGAGGTGGTTTCTTCATGTCTCGTCCTTACAGGAAAAGAAGTATCTCTCTATGTATGTTTGGGTGGTTCTTGCTGTTTCCTGAACGGTGGGAGCAAAACAATGGTTGTCTTGTTCCTTCGTCATGTGAGAGATCAGAAAGCCCACCTGTCTTTTTTCACTTTTTAGTGTCCGATGGTCTGATTTCTTGTGTGGCTCATTTACCCTCCTGCTCTTCCGGAAGAAAACTATTTCTACCTTTTGAAGGCCGCTTAATTCGGATCTTTCTATGTACCAAAAATATCATTTAACTGATATTAAGGTTCTCATTCAGGGGCAGTTTTGTAATTTAAATAATATTATCTCCTGTCCTTTTTTAAGTGTCATAATTCCAAATTATGTCAAAAATAAAAAAAAAAAAAAAAAAAATCATTCGAAAACCATAGATAATTATGATTAATTTCACTCTTAAATGACCTGTTGGCAATCCATCGAACTTTGGCACAAAGCATTAACACATACAAATAATTCTGAAACTGTAAAATTAGCCTATTTTGATATTAAAATGCACCAAAAAAGAGTTCTATAAATTAATGCACCAACTAGCAGAATTATTTTCGTTTTCCTTTTCTTTTCTCTCTTGTTAGCTTCAGTTTATTCAGCCAACAAGGGCAAAGAGAAGTATATAGATTACAGAATAATTTACAATCAGCATTTTTTGATTGACAATAATTTTCATGTGTAATCTCATTTATCCTCTCAAAGAGCATGTAAGGTTCTACTGCTGATGTTTTTGTGTACTGAGTGAGTTCTGCATCTGTGGCCGTCTCGATACAAAATTGATTCGTTGCCTTCTGTGGCTGTATATGTTTCATAGGGTTTGCCCTTCTGATGGAGATAACAGAGCATAATCAAGTTCATCCTCTAGTTCTTTTCTGCTGAATGGTAGGCTTCCAGGATTTTCCTCCTGTAAAAGAAGACTTATGTGTGTTTGAGGAGGGTAACTGTCTAAAATATAATCAATTTCTTCTCCACTAACTTCCTTCTTATTAAGAAGAACCTGCAAGTTAGTTCATAAAACCATCATCAGTAGTTATCTCACTTTTAGCATTACCCTGCCATGCAAAATAAGAGAAGTTTCATTTTCAAAACATGTTTGAGCAACTATTCAAATTCAAATCTAAAAAATGCTGATGCAAGTAAAGGATAAATGTCCATCAATGCAATCTTTTACTCCAGAGAAGTAAAAGAAAAGCAAAAGAGAAAAAGATTAGTGATGTAATTCTAATACGTCTATATATCTTTTTCTCTTTTGCTCTTGTTTTTTCTTCCTTTCCTTTTTTTTTAATAAAAAAAATGTAACATTAACAGTTTTGGTAAGCATTATAATTTTTTCTCTGAAGTCAATAAATAAATAGTGCAAACAGTTGTATTACCTTAGCAGCTTTGAGCAAAGCTGCATGATGCTGTCTTAGTAAAGAAACTGTTTTTTCATACATATCCTGTATTAACTCCTCAGTTCTCTGTGCAACTTGATCATCCAAATTGAAGTTTACAGGAGGTTCAATTAGGCCGTAGTCATCATAAAGTGATCCTTCAAAGTCCAAGCGTGGGCCCACGAATCTTTCTTTCTTTCTCCAAGGAGGTGGTTCTCCATGTATAACCATTGGATTCTCCAAGTTCCATCTGTTGGAAGAATAAGAAAGACATGCTATTAAAGACCGATACAACAAAACAAAAACCAAGTGCATCAGTGAACCAAGGACCAACATGGTTATAATTTTACGAGCAAGCCAAGATGCATCTGCAAGGTAGCCAACTGATGCCCTTGATGTATCCTGCCCATAAATTACTTCTTCAGCTGCCCTCCCCCCAAGAAGTACCTTTACATGGAAATAAACACAGTAAAACAACCTGACACCATCTAAAAAAGAATTAGTTGGATTACACTAGACAACCTTTAAGTCCACACCTGAAGACGATGCAGCAGTTGAGGCCGACGCTCAAACATGTATGATTCATCATCCAGCCGATGAAAGACAACTTGTGATAATGTCTACAGACATCATTTGGAACATGTTACTATGGTTATTAAGTGACATGAAATATCAAAACGCCAAATCTAAGAGGCAACATTAAGTCATTGCACACGTCAGGTAAAGGTGTCAGCAGGCGGGTACAAAATATAAATTAAAAATAATTTTAGAAAAGATTTCCCTTATGTCATTTTGTATCAGAAATATAGAAATCTGATGCTCCAACAGTGGAACTGTAGAGTAATAGGCTCTTCTTCTGATGATACACAGTTTGCAGTAGTTTAACTCATATTCAGGCTCCTCTACTAAAATATGCTTTTAAAGTCGGCTTGGGAAGAGGTTCAGTAATATCCTTAACGCATAAGATTAAAGAGCAAGAAATAGAAGTGTTTGGATCAAAAGAAAAGAGAGGTAAATAAGGACAGAAGGAGAACCTGACCGCGAGGGATAATTGAAATGCGATCACAGCATTCAACTTCTGCATTTTCATATCGCCTAAGCAAATGAGAAACCATAGCAATTCCAACTTCAGTAATCGCTCTACGACATTGTCCCTGATAATCCAACTCTATTCCAACACGCTTCGGTCCTACTGTAAGCCGGTCAACAGCATCATCCATGTCTGACTGAATAATTGATCCATGCCCTTGCCGAACAGCAACAAGAGCAGCCTCTTGTACCAGTTGAGCTAACTTTGCTCCAGTCCATCCTGATAATTGGACATATAAATAAAAATTGAACAAGAAACTCAACAGAACCCCACCAAATACAACAAATACCTGGTAAGTTTTTTGCATAAGTAGATAAATCAACGGATTCTGACATTTTCACTTTGCTCGCATGGATTTTCAAAATTTCCAATCTCCCTTTAGCATTAGGAGGACGAATTCTTATCTGCAAGAGAAAAGCCAGGATTACAATGAGCAGGAACAACCATTAGACAATTAGAACTTCAGGAAAATGAAGATTGCAAACAAGTTGAATACAAACTTGAAACAACAAGTCAGTAAGTTCCAATGACGATTATCATCAATCATGAACATCAATAATTCTATTCGAGGCATGGTTCCAAGCTTAAAAAATCAGCAATAAATCAAGTGAAGATTTTCTTTTGTTTTCTTTTCCCAAACCCCTTCTTCTAGTGGCATAAACAAACCTTGCGATCAAAACGACCAGGTCGAAGAAGAGCAGGATCTAACAAGTCTCTACGATTCGTAGCAGCTAAAAATATGACACCTTTGCCTGTGTCAAACCCATCGAGCTCTATCAAGAGCTGGTTCAGTGTAGTTTCCCTTTCTTGAGTGGCAGCATTATAAAGGTGGTCAGTAGATTCCTTGAAAATCCCTTGACGCCTGTTAAGAAAAAAATTGAGATCTTTCAAATATGTATTGCACAGTTTAAAATTTAGAAATTTTCCTAATAAAATATAGCTAATTATGTACCCAATATTTAATGTTTCCCTTCAATATGCTGACTAAAAATTGGTCAAAAAACAACATATGTCAAAGGCTGGATCCATCTAATCCAACTGATTCATCTCAAATATCTACAGAGAAATCCCAAAGGCTCTAATGCTATCAAGGGAATTCCCTGATAATAGGTTATGAGATTGACAATTCAAGTGATCCCAAGATGGTATTGTGCTTGAAAGTTGGTATAGGTGCCATTTAAGACTATCGAATTTCCACAAGATTAAAAGAATATTCACTTCAACGAACCAATGATGATGTTCATACCTAGTTGCCAATGCATCAATTTCATCAATGAAAATGACTGATGGTTTGTTGACCTGCAGACACCATTCCATTGTAAACAATTACCTCAAAGCAAGCACTGAAAAGATGCACTCACAATGTGAAGACCAATGATATATAGTGCTTGTACAGAATGCATACTCTTCACAAAGACAACTTTAGTTAAAGATTCCATCATAACTGACTACATGTCTTAAAGTAGTGATTTTGTGCCGAAGCAATATTTTAGCACAGTAAGTTCTAGACTGATCTAGACTAATACAACAGAAAACACAGGAAGTTGGGATACAACAAATTTCCAAAATGTGCAGTCAAATTACCTTGGCTCTCTTGAATAGATCCCTGATACGAGCAGAACCAACACCAACTAAGACTTCAACAAATTCAGACCCAGCCATTTGGTAAAATGGAACGCCAGCTTCACCAGCTATGGCCTTGGCAACCAAGGTCTGGAAGAGTACTTACGAATTAAACATTTTGACTGAAAATTTCATCACAAAATTCACAGAAAAGGTCAACAAGCATAACAAACCTTGCCACATCCAGGAGGACCCTCCAAAAGTACTCCATGCGGAGGCTTTATCCCCATTTTATCAAACAGTTCTGGATTCTTCAAGTACCTAACCAACTAATCAGCAAAGGATTGAAACGAATAAGTAAGCTTCCATATATTTTGAACAGAACTACTTGGTTAGCATGGAATTTAAAAGCAGAAAATATGTAACAACTACCAAAGCAATTAACTAAAACGAGAAAAATAATAAGAGTTTCTGGGGAAGACAATGTAATTTAAGAATTTTGCACGCAGAGATGATGGATAAAAAATATGTACTATAAACTGATAAAAATAAAAAGGCGCTCAACGTTTTGGGAAAAGAAAGCAGCGGTTAAGAACAAATTTCACCATTCATAGTGGTTTATGGATGATTCTTCAATCTTCAAGCATTTGAATACCAATTAAAAACAAAATGCATTATTGATAATTTCCCGGCATTTTGACAAAACCTTCAAACCTTTATGTTTTTCCATATCCCGCATGTATAAGAAAAGGCTCTAGACAGAGCAGAGTCAAAGAAATGACGCCAACTGATTTGTATTCAAGGCTTCATAGAGCTAGTTCAGTATATATTTATGGGTACAAAGCTTCCATAATCATGATATTCATCAGTTGCATGTGAAAGACAATAAATGAAATATGTCAAGATAGGTAACAAGACACCTCTTGGAGTTCTTCTACTGCTTCATCAATCCCTGCAACATCCTTAAATTTAACTCCTGTTGAACCCTGGAACAACATTCCAAAAGGAAAAAGAAATTCATGCATAACTTGTCAAGTTTAAAGAAAAGGTCAACAATGAAATGCTTAGAAACTGACATCAACTCGAGCTTCTGCTTTAGAACGTGAAAAGTCAATTCCTTGCCATAAATCCTGCAAAATATAGAAACTATATGACTACAACAATCAGGTCAGGGATCAAACAAAAGAGAATCAAGCAATATCAATATATAGCAGAGTAGTGTAGATAGTATTAACACATACCCACTTCCTGAAGTTTTTAGGTCTCCTTGAAAGGGTGAAACGGACTAGAAGAACCATAGTCAAAAGCACAAGCATGATAGGCTTTAGCATCTCAATGCTGGCAGATACACCGCCAAAAGTGTAAAATTTATACAATTTAGAGAAGACTCCTCCATCACTGAAAATATCAACAAGACAATCTGCAATTCCCTCAAAAATACCAGAGATGATACCAAGAAAAAGCTTAAAAAATGGCTTCGCTATAGGCCACGCAACATATACAGTCATCACAAAGATGAAACTGGTAACAGCAAATACTGCAGAAGCCAGGAACCCTCCAACTACAATTGCAGCAGCAGCTATCACAGCTGACAACATTCCAAGCTCTACCACCATTCTGCTAGATATGGAAGATGCAATTGGATGAGGGTAATCTGGCAATATTCCCACTAAAGACTGCAGTAAAAGATAAAGCAGTAAGTAAGGCATACATCTGTGAACAGTATGCATCCAAGTCCATGCCATATTCACAATGTTTCATGAACATTTTGTTCTTAGATGACTTGGTTAGTACGATATCAAGTATATATTTAAGAGACCTTATACCTTCGTGATTAAAAATGATAAATGGACTTCCCCACACAACAAAGTCTACTAAATGCACTAAATTGAAAGAAAGAAATATTAACAAAATCAATTGAAGAGGAGTCGAAAAATTGGCCACCTTCATGTGCTTCTCTATTTCATACCGTGGACCCTTGTACTCCTCCAGAAGTAATTGAGCTTCATTCTCATTTAGTCTCATTGCCCTGCATAAAACATTTACAAACATAAGTATATCACAAACATCCCTAGCAAATACAAACTTAAAATCAAACTATCAGTGCCTAACATTTCACCATTTGGTTCTGTGTAAGCTCTTCTCGCCAGGAATTTCCTTCAGATCTACAATGAAGTCTCTGTGACCATTTCCTAAAGTACTGCCTGCAACTTCCTTAGAAGTCAACAACTTAACCTTATCACTCTTCATTGATTTCCTAAATTCCGCAAAGCTCATCTTGGGCAGCTCCTCCAAATTCCTATCAAACTCCTCTTCCTCAGATAAATCTGCGCCGAAAACCTGCTCAGGAACATATAGCTTACCTTTATATTCCCTCAAAATATCCTTCAAATACACAGTCTCATCCTCTTTTTGACTCTCATTTCTTTCTTTCTTAGATTTTGCTTTGATATTCAATCTCTTCGCTAAAAATTCAAAAAAATCCATGTTCTGACTCTTGCTCAAATTTTGTCTCTCTTTCAAAGAGTAGAACTTGTCGCCAACTAGGTAAGTAGGCTCAATTTGGCTAGGGTTTTCCTTCAAAATTCTCGTGACAAAATCATCTTTTTTAGTGTCACTGGGCCGTGGAGCGGAGCCTGAATTCAACTCGCATAGAACTGTGAATGATTGGTGAAGAAATAGCGTCTTTGACCGAATTTTCCGAGTGCATTTCAAGGATTTCTGGTAGGGTTTGGGAAGATAAACCCTAGCAGACAAAAGACTGCCAATGATGGTCATTACTTAGCTAAAATTTGTACTTCTAGCATCTAACAAATCTGGCGTTGCGATGTAAATTGATACAATTGCAGTAAATTGAGCTCATCTTTTAGCAGAATTGCACATCAAGATTTTCCCAAATTCGAGTTTTTGAGGAATTGAATTGAAAGTCGAAGCGAGTGAGCGTGTACTGTGTAAGACTGCAAGTAAACTGTTTCCGGGTTTATCCAAAATCTGATTAGGTTTTAAGCGGATTCGTGACAACATGGGTCGGGTTCAAGAGGCCGTTTGTTACTGGATTTTCTTGTTGGAATTGAATTACGCTTGCCCGGTTCAAGAACAACTAGTACCCGACCCTGCTTCTAAGATGACGTAAATCCTCTTTAAGGTCTCTTCCGCATTGGCACAATGGATTAAATGGCGTAACGATTCTATAATCCCCAACCTTCCTCCTGTGAAAACCAAACAATATAAATAATACCCTAAACATTACCTGAAAAGATGTTACCGACATTTTCTACATTTTGTCTTGGTTTCATGCAAACGCCTATAAGCCTTGGATTAGTCATGAATTGATGATTAAGAGAATGATAGTGATTTAACTTGAAAACGAATTTGCTAATAGCGTTAAGTTTGGAGGGGAAAAACAAGAGGCAACTGAGGTCTATTTTTATTTTACTGGATCCTCATCTATCCGAATTACTCTTCATTTGGATTCAAATTGGTACATGACTCGCCCTTTCTTCTGTACATATTTGTTCTCGAGTCTAAATTCTGCAGCTTGTTTTTAATGGTAACTGTTGTTTCATTCTGCTGCTAGTAACATGCAAGATTGGCTTCCTTTGGTTTCGAGGTTCTTGCAATGGGAGCCATCAGAAATACAAAGGAAACATCCATTCATGCACGCTCAGTTTCATAACACCCAGTAGATCTCATTCTGTTGATTCTACTGGGTTCAACTAAAACAAATTACACTTCCTTTCCTTCTGCTGGCTAGACACAAGCAGCTCAGCATACATCGTGTTGCAAGGCCATCGCTTCTAATGACGTATCACATGATATACATGGAGGTAAGACTCAGGTATCAAGTTTTGATCAAGACTTCATATTTCGGATGTGTACAGTGGCAGAATTTATGAGTCGGGTTGTATGCTGTGATCATTTTAGCATAGCAGCAGCTTTGAAGGACAAAGGAAACAACAAATTAGAGACTGATTGATTTACTAGTCATAGCAGATCACTTTTTTCCTTTTGCTGTGCAGATTCTATGTACTGTTCAGCAAGTTTCTTCACTTTCTCACCTTCCTTGATTAGGAAATTTGCATTCTTTGCATTTAGATGGTATTTCATAACTTTATCAGTAGTTTTTGCAACAGCCCACCTGTATTGTTCAACAGTGATTATGCCACTTTTACACAATGGCCTGATGTGCTCTTTGATGTAGGTTTCAACCTGCACATAATGAGAATTGCTAGTCAATTAGAAGTCTGCAAAGATAATGATAGCAGCAGAGAAGTGAATCGTGGATAGGTCACAAAGTACCTTCTTTGAAACAGAATTGACAGCATTACTCTGTTGGTTATTGTCAATTTTAGATTTATCATTCTTTGGAATATTTTCACTTGTTCTGGATTGGTTGGATGAATTTTCTCCATCACAGGAGTTTTGACTAATGGAGGTAACAATTGTATGCTTAACTTGGCTTGGAACTTTTGTCTCAGCTTGACCTTCAGGATCAACCAACCCATATAGTTCTCCCGAGGTCTCTTCTGAAAATTTTTGTATTAGTGGTTCCTTGTCTGGGCCATATAGTTCTTCACACTCTGCGAGAGAAAGTTCTTCACCTTCTTCATTGGGCACAAGCTCTGGAGGAGCACAAGATTTATCAGTTCCATCCTCTGTCAGGGAACTAATGGTGCCCATTTCATTATGACCCTTCAGTAAGGAGGGAGAATGCTTGGATTCTTTGGTTTCTGCCAACTCTTTATGATTTACCATATTTTGATCCTCGTTCAACCTTTCAGATTTAAGAGTGGAGAAGACAACTTTCACCCTTGATTCACCTTCTTCTGGAGGTAGCTTTGGGGCTTTCATAGCAGCAGCACCAATATAGTCTTCATCTTCCAAATCATATTCAAAATCGCCGTAAATATCCACCTCTGGGTGAGAATCTATTTCAAATATGTTATCTGGCCCTTCTTCTTCATTTTGCATTGGGGAATCAGCAACTTCAGTAAATGCCTCCTTGTTATGGCATGGACTACTTGGAGGAGAATCAGACAAAAGCCCAGCATTTTTCAATGCATCCCTAACTTCAGGATCAGTCGGAAGTTTGTCACCAGTTTGTTCTGATTGATCAATAGGCTGTACTAACATGGGTGAACAATTTGACTCCTTGGCTCTACTAGATTCTGTGGTATCTGATCGATGCAATATTTCCTGGGAACAAAGGTTCAAATATACTAATTTGCTGTTTGACTTATCAGCAACCTCTTTCTCAATATTAATTGCATCTGCAACAGCCAACTCCGTTTCTGCTGTTCTGCAAATCTCTGGCAGATTTACTTTCCTCAAGAAGTGCTCCGCCAGACGATAAAGCTGTGTCTGCACAACAACGAGAATTAGTTAGCAATGAAAAGTTCATACTTAGTCTGGAAGGGTATGGAAACTATTTCCATTGAGCTTAAAAGTTATATGCAGGAGTTAGCCTGATTCTCCAGTAATTTAAGTAATGACCAAATTATTCAGAATTTGCCAATTCTATCCCTGATCTGAATTCGATAATATTAAAGAGATTGGGAGAGGAACGGTCAGCAACCAGTGGCAACACAAGTCTTAGTGATAGAAAAGCTAGAATTGTGGATAAGCATGGCATTGCTGATGATGTAGGTGGTGTTTAAGCAACAGTAGACTCGTGAATGAATAAGGTGGCCTACTAACATGTGGTCTCTCTTTCTAATTGTTATTTTAAGTTAAAGCAGAAGGTCAGCTATTCTGGGCCCTCTACTTTTCCTTTTTCCATAAAAAGCAACCTAAAGCAGTAAAGCATGACTTAAGGATGCATATCATCGGCGACGCCTGGTCATGCACAAGCATTACTTACCTGCCTAACTGATATGGGAATTTTATTATGGCGACTGGGTGCCAATACTGGTCTCATGTTTATTGGGAGTTGAGCCTGCTCACATAAGCCAGGAAAAGGTAAAAAGCATGTATTAACATCAATTTGCAGAATGTATTTACTAAATCAAACATCTACATCTATTAAGGAGAAAGTAAAATGCATACTAGTAAGGGGTAATTTCCTTTAAGTATAGCATTGTCTTCTTGTTCTCCTTGCATTGTATTCGTAAGTGAAGCAGCCTTTTTTCTTGCAAGTACCTCCATAGCCCATTTTCTTTTGTCAATTTTTTTATCATCAGATTGAACATCTGTTCCCTTATGTGAATTGACTTTAGAACCACCTAAACAAGCCCGCAAGCTTCCCTGTGGGGCTTTGTTTGGATGTGGTTTGCTAGAAGCAGCTTTACCCTTTGAATTTGGAACTTTATCCTTAGACCCATTATCATGAACTGAAGGAACAGCAAACTTTGAAGAAACTTTATTTGCTTCTTTTCTTTTATGTGAACAATCATCAAGAGATGGATTCTGACCTTTTTCCATTGAATTGAGCTGTCCTTTATTCTGTTCAGAATTATTTGTAACTGTAAGAGCTGAGAGAGGTTTTATATTGTCCTTTCTTGGAAAAACAGATGTATCTGCTAAATACAATCTGGAGAGAATGGGATTTGTTGCCCGACTCTCGGACACATGCTCCATTTCTGAGCCTTCTGGGTTCTTTCTCAGGAGGTTAAGAACTGACTTCAAAGTTGCAATCTTTTCGGGCTTTGTGCAGCGATGCTTCCAAAATTCAACTTCACAGTCCCGATCCCATGCACGTCTTCGCCTACCATTAGAATTTCCATATATTTTCTTGGTCAGATTCTCACGAATTTTACCTTTCTGCAGTATAGACTTCTTTGCCTTCAGAGCAGAAGGGGGTAATTTCTCAACAACTTCAGTTGTACGTTCTGCTACGGCAGTACGGAATGCAGTAAGAAGCTTTGGATCAAAAAGGTGTTCCCCAATATCTGCATTATTACGCACAGCTTCTCTTATTTCTGTTCTAAGTTTTTGAACAACAACAGATGATTCATTGTCTTCTGTAGCTCTCCTCATGATCTTTTTGACTCTCAAGCCGGCTGCATTTTCTTTTTCTCTTGAAGACTTATCAGCCTGGCTCTGGTTTGCAAGCCCTTTAGAAGTTCTACGACTAATCCCCTGAACTATGTTCATTATATCAGAAGGCACATCTTCCTTATCTGAAGGTTTCTTTGATTTGACATCTTTGGAAACTGCTCTCTGGACAGGACATCTAGCCGAATCATCGGGAACAAATTCATCAGTTTGATCCTGAGGAGTCATTTGAAACTTGCCCTTGGTCCTAAATTTCTTTCCAAAAGTTGAAATTTCCTTCTTAGCATCATCTTCCTCGTCAACAGCAGTCTTAAGAGCACCATCACTGGAAGATAAGCAAAATTGAGTCAGAGATTTTCCACCTGGAAATAGTAATGGACAACTAGTTATTGAAAGGCCTATGCCTGTTGACAGGCAAAAGACCGTTATAAGTGATATAGGCTACAATGTCGCTTATTGTTGCATTTTATGTGCTCGCATTTTGTTCTTAAAGCCAATCCCTTCTGCTTGGGAGAAAGGTTAGCAAGAGCTATATTGGCACATTTCTCAAAATCTTTGACACACTAAACATACATAGGCACTCTATATACACATCAACTACATTTATATTATATTTTAGTTTTTAAATTAATGCCATTAAATTCTAAATGATAATATCATCTTATAATCAATAATTAAATATCCATACTTTTTCTTGAACCTCTGGACATCAATCTATAATTAGATGGCACTGTAATATTCTGATGTCGGACTAGTAACCTCCGCAAATTATAAGAGGAAATTTGATAAAAGTATTGCAAGTAACCTGCAATTTGTAGGCTTTCTTTTTAATCCAATCATTTTGACAGCCTCCTCATTAGCATCAAGTAGAATCTTCTCATCTGCAAACATTAGCAATGAGGCTGCATGATGAAATGTATATGCAAATGCCTTAGACAAAATAAAAAAAGACTATAAGAGACTTATTTAATCTCCAGAGCCTTAATAAAGGCCTGGATTATTTTACATATGGATGAATAGGTTACATTAGTCCCTTCAGTACCTTTTAATGAAGTATCTTCTGAAAGGCTTTGCTGATGTACATCCTCAGTCCCTTGATCTTCAGTTCCATCACTCTTTGCATGATCAGCTGTTAGTACATTAAATACTATTAAAATTACACATTTCCAAACATACAAAAGATATAAATAACTCCTGTGCTATTTATCCATGAAAACCAAACACACAACAATTACATTGGCAGAATTACCAGACAGAAAAGAGCTGACAGATAAACCAAGATGAAGACCTATACTGCCTTCATTTTGGGACAGATCATTTCCAGCATCGCGGTCATTGAGCAACTTGCTCAAACAATCTTTAACACTATCAGAGTTATTTGGTTGATTCTTGATACTATCAGCACTTGTACAAAGCTCGAAGGAAGTAGAAGGCAGTCTGAAGGAAGTATCACATGATAAGGACAGTTCAAGTCCCTTTCCCTCCAAGATTGGTTGACCATCAGTCTTTTCACCAGAAGGTGTTTCTGCCTTAATACTATGGCAATCAGCTGCATCAACTTTCAGATCCTTGTCAACTTCTGGGGCTGGGTGAAAGTTCTCACCTTCCTCTTCTGTCCTTTTATTTCCTTCCACCATTGAGACAACAACAGCAGTCTCCCCGGCATCAGCAACAGACACAGACAGCTTCCCAGAAAAAGAAGCATTGGCCAAACAGTCAGTATGAGAACTTTGACCAGATAGGTTATTTGGCCTCTGTATAGGAGTTGCATCAGTTTTATGTGGTACTTCACCAACCACACATCTACAGCAAACCAAAAACCAATAATATTTCAGAAATATAGGAAGAAACTTTTCCTGGGTTCATTTATTTTTTTCTTGAAGACAAAAAGCAAGAACTTGCTTCCAGAAGGTGTTGTATACGCTAGGTTTTCAGGCCTGAAAGAGGAAAAGCAGGAATGTGGAATCCACATAACATTGTCCAGGCATAGAAAGACCAAGACCATGACATTAAAAAAAAAATCTATATGGTTATTTCTTATTTCTAAAAGTTATTTTAAGAAGAATATTGCTTTATTTGGTTTTCATCCAATTAAACAAATGAACACTAAAAAGGGATATCTAAACCTATCGGCTTGCTGTCCACAAGCAAGTACAAGGCAGCCAACTAAAGGGAAAAAAAAAAGATGGGAAGACCCATAAGTGGCAAACTTCCCATGTTAACTTATATAAACAAAGAAGTCCTGCAGATTGAAGAAGCATTCTCTGACTACATTCACAGGACCACAAAGAAAAAAGGAAAGAAACCATAAACGTGACATTATCCAAAAAATCACCTTTTCTTTTTCTAGCAAATATATTTAACTATGAGAAAGAAGATTGCAACATGGAGGATAGAAATCATCCTAGCTTAACCAACATGGAGGACAAAATTATCATTTCTTGTAATTTACCTTGGGCATAGCCATGTATCCTCGGATGTACTTTCAGGATCAAAGCCTACACAAAAGGCATGGTACCTACTCCCAAATATGACAAGAAGACAAATAATATATGTTTTAGTAACTGCACAGAATATAAAACAGAATCTAGCTTAACATATCATCATAACACGATCTTGCGTGTCAATTCCAGATAAGAAATGCCAAAATAATTAGACAACTCCCCTACCCAAAAGCAGAAACTTATAACATATTGTCTTATAATTTTGATTTAGTTTGGTTTTGCTGCATTTTCATATGTCAGTTGAAAATCAAATAAATCAATTCAGTTTAATTTGGTTTCAAACTGAAATCAATAGTAGATGCGACAAAACCATAGTTCTATTCGCTTCAGTTTGGTTGAACTAAATCAGTTTGGTTGATTTAGTTAATTTTAGTACAATTCCACCAAAAACTATACAGTGAAGTAGCTTTGCTTAACCTGCATTAATCTACATGTAAAATTCTTCTATAATCCAATTTAAGGGATCAAAAAATTTACCAAATGTCACAAGAATCACATGCAATTGAGGTATCCAAATTAGAATCATCCTCAATTGTTGTTGATCCACTTCGAATTTTGCACCCATCTCCATCCAAGCAGATAACTGCCTACAAAATGACAAAAGCAAGCAAGAATTAGCACATGGTTACTATATTTTTGAAGTATATAGTAGAATACAACATTGAACTATAAAAGGCTTTATCTTAGTTTCTGAGATACATTAACTTCCCTGAGGAGTTCATTTTGATAAAAGGCATTCAAGTTTCAATTCTGTACATTCGAGTATCCAAGCTGCCATGAAAGAGATCTTTCCATGTGCTAAAAATATTAATTAAATAATTCTTAATGAATATTGTACACAATCTCAGATACACATACAAATGGCCAAATGCCATAGCATGTGAAGCAAGGAGCAAAAGATGGACTTTCAACCACAAGAGTAGAGCTGCATTTGTACCAGTGCATGAACTATTCCCACATAAGCCTATTACTGCCAGAGTTTAATGCTAGAAACGTTAGGTAACGACTCCGAGGTTGGAGCATTCAAAACTCTCATAGGTCATTAAAGTTGTCTAGTGAAATACACTTCATGATTTCTGATATATGTGAAGTTTACTTAGTCAATGTATTTGGCTGAGGTCAGAGTAGTTACAAAAGCTGGAAACTTTAATCCTCAAAGACATTTGGTAAATTGGCCATAAGACATCAAATGATATATATGGATTATACTTACATTTTCATCAATGTAGTATGATGGAAAAGAGAGAGTGTTATTCTTCCCTTCAATACACCACTCATCATCCCTACAGCACAGATAAAGGAAAAGAAAATCAATCATTGATCAAAACCCCAAATAGAGGAAAATACTCAGGACCTTGATCACTACAGAATAAACATAAAACCACAAATAGCGCAATCATGGTTCAAAAATAAAAGATGCAACGTAAATGTATATAAAAACAATACAAAATATAATATATCTGAGAGACTGATATCTTCTAAATAAAATCATCTTTCAATCTAAGCTATGAGTCCATATTCTAACTCAGTCTTTGATTGAAAGAGCTTTTATGGATTTGCTAACTGGATGATCACAGTTTGTTTATTAGTGTTTAAAAGTTAACCAATCCATTGGTACTAATAAACCAAGCAAACAAATGTGAAAGGTTCCAAGTTCCTAAAAGAAATTATCAGTAACATGGAAATTGCAAAGTTAAGAAAAGAATACCTGGAAAATGAATCATCATCAACCTTATTGTTTCCAATGATATCATACACCTTCATAATTAAAGGGAAACATTTTAGCCGTCACTTTGCACAATCTTATGAATTTATTGGTCGTTTGGACTGATGGAATGTTAAATCTATAGATTCCACAAAATCTTGGAACATGAAATCCATGGAATTTGAAAATCTATGGAATTTCACATTCTATCATCTGGTTGGGAAAAAATCCATGGTTTTGAAGGATTTTTGGGGAATAAAATTAAGTGGGTTAGATTCCATCATTTTAAAGAAAAAAACAATGGAATTGAGAGGTGGATTTCTCTCGCTTCCAAAAACCACAGTGGAATTTTATCAATTTCATTGAAAAGATTTCTCAGATTGTTTTGTTCTCAACCAAATAAAAGAATCTGACAAATCCATGGAATGTAAATTCCATCAATCCAAATGACCTTTTAGCTTCCACATAATTTTTTGAGTGGTACTCTAGGATATGGTAAGTCCACAGAAGTTCTCAAATAATAATGACAAAGAGGTGAAAAAAGAAGTTTACAGTAAAATGAGGATAGAAGGTGATGCTCAATAATTTTTAATCACTCACTGGAACACATGTGATCAATTGAAACTCATTCTGGCAAAGAGGGCAAAGGTTTGTAATTGTTGCCCAATTGTCAATGCAACCAAAACAGAACCTGAAATTCACAAAATAACCAAGTCACTACTTATTTCTGGTACATTGGATGGTACAACTGACCACTTTTAGTATGCATTTGATCCAAGGAACAATATAAGTTGATGGAAATATAGACAATGTCCTGCTTTGGATAAACTCAATCAAACTTGCCATTTTAAATTAAATCAGTAATCCCCTTCTAATTTTGTAGACCCACAGTGAAATACACTTCAAGTAAGGAAAAAAGACAAAGCTAGAAAGAACTGAAAGATATATACCAGTGTTGGCAGCAATCAAGAACCCCCCTGTCAATGATAATGTCCATACATATCCCACATCTTTCGCCCTCAAAATTAGAATTATCCTGCGTATTATAATATTTAATAAAATTTTTAGTTAAAAACATATCATAAACTGTTAGCAGCAACTTTTAACTTATTTGCCAAAATGCTAATGCTCAGTGATAGATGTTTCTTGAGGATCGATCATGCAGCCATATCGTAATATGGACATAATTTTTAACACTCATGCAACCCCTGATACTCCAACTCATTTTTTAGCCTACTGACAGATACAGTTCACTAGAGCTAATAAACACAAGTTTCAATTTTTAATATGCGTGTTTCCATTAAGTAGAAATATAATTCACCGAAAATAATGATCAGCTTGCCATCAGCGAAATAGACCCAAAAAAAAATTAAAATTAAAATCAAACGAGAGAATGCAATTACTTGAAACTTACATTGTTCTCCTCAACTTCAATACTCTCTTCTTCCAATAAGCCACCCGTAACAAAATCCACCTCCATTATCATATCTTACACTGAACCAAACTGTTCGATTAAAATCTACACCACCGAAACGGGAAACAAAAGCCAAAAATTAAAAAATCGAAGCACACTTAAACAATAAGCTAACGAAACTTTGATTATGCAACTTCAGCTCTGTTACAAAAAGTTTCATCTTCGATTAATTTGGAAATGAGTAAGTCTGATTGGAGCAAATAAACTAGGATTTTTTGAAGGGAAAGATGGAGAAATTAGAGGAATATAGAGAGGCAATTAGGTCAAACAGAGAAATGAATACCTATAACTGAAGCTTATGCCACGGTTGATGAAAATCAGCATTTTTCGGTGGGTGTATCAACCTCTGGAAGTGTCGCAGATTGAGCATTGAAGAGAAGAAGAAAATGGCAGGTGCGTAATTTTGGATGTTTGGTTGCGTTTCTATGAGAAAAACAGGTTTTGTTCATGAAAAAAGAAAAAACCGTGTCTGCTTCGTTTCTGTTTATTTAATTTAATAACAGAATGAAATTTGATATTTTATTTCGCGTTTAATCTTAGCCCCTCCATTAACATTGAATTACAAATTTTCTTGCAAAAGAAAGAGCTGTCTTTCGACGACAGAGAGAAAGCTTGAATACGACACACAAACAAGGGCTTATCAATAAAAATAAACCGCGAGTTTCATTCTAAAGTTGTCGTTCGAAGACCACGACAAAAACAAATATACCGAACTATTCAAAATAAAAACACTGTTCCATTTCCTAACTGGTCCAATTGGTTTTTTACAGTAGAAAAACTTAAAAAATAGAAAAATTTCAGATTCGAGAGCTCTCAATTAAAAACATAATTAAATTCAATTTTTAGCTTGGGGTTAAATTGTAACAATTCTTTTATTTTTGGCACAATTAAGTTATATATTTTGTTTTAAACTAAATAAAAGTTTATTATTTACATTTTCAAAAGATGGAAATTGAAATTTTAAAAAAAAAGTTATAAGACTAATATATATAAAGCATAAAATTATTTTTAAATATTTAAAATTCATCATAGTTCTATATATTTAATTCAATTCATAAATTAAAAATTCAAGATAATCATAGTTCTTCATATTTTATTTTTTATTTTTGTATATTCTTATTTATATATTCAAAAATAAAAAGATATAGAAATGAAAAAACAATTGTAAATCATAGAAAACCAACTTTGGATTTGTCTCCATTCAAACCTCATTGCCCAAAATGTAAATGGAAAAGCTGCAATATGTCAGAGTTGAAACAAGTTGGCTGACTTGTCTCCGTTCACCAACAATAAACAAATGAGAAAGAAGCAAGTCAATCGGTGATGAGGTTAGAATGCACGACACCGTCCAATAATTCTTTTATTTATACTAAAGATAAATGCTTTTTGATTGGTGATTAACAGATAGATTATCAATCTCTTTTTCTGCTTAAACAAATATAGTTAACATGTCAGGATGAGGCAAATACAGCTACTGATCTAAAGAAGAGAACGAAAAGTGAAAATTAGGAGCTCTTCGTAGCTGGAAGAACAAGAACACTATCCAGGTAAAGCCTAAGTATCTTTTAGCCAACCTGATTCTGTATCATGCTTTTTCAGGCAAAGAGAGACATTTTTTCATGTCTTTTACTGTTGCTTCTTTTTGGCTGGAGTTGGTGGGGAACGAGATTTTAACACTTTTCTGCCCTCTTTAGCAATTTGCTTATCTTTTGTATATGGGTCCTACGTACTACAGTTGCAGAAAGATTCTTATTAGCTGAATTGAGTTCTTCTTTATAAGCTTAACAAGTCAAAAGTAATTAATGTCCATCTTGGGTTACTGGGTGTTGGCTATTTTGAGTATGAGAGTAATTTTTTGGTTGGGCACTGTTAGTCTTGGGTTAACTTCACCTAGTTTGTTTTTCTTTGGAGACGTTTTATTTTGACATTAGCCAAAATTGCAAGTTGATTCTTAGATCGCGTTGAGTGGAAGTTTTGAGATGTTATCTTAGAAAACTTCTTGCCAGTAATTGGTCACTTCACTGTTGAAAAATCAAGATTCGTGCTTTATTATTTGTTTGGATTGTTGATTATTGATGTCAAGGGTGGCCAAAGGCTAATTCATAATAATTGTTCAAAACAACAGTCACTCAGTCCGTCAGATGGCTACTTCGCCTTCAATTAGGATGACTAAATAGTTAAGGCTGCATGTTCTTGGATTTGAGAAGTTTCTTGTTAAGGCAACGAACTCCAAAAGTTTCCGACTCAATTATTGAAATTTATATGATAACGTCATATTCCAAAGCTTTTTTTTTTTTTTTTTTCGGTTTAAAGATGAGGCAGAAATTACTAGGTTTCTTGATTTCTCTGATGTTCAAAGGATACAATGGCCTGTAGCATATGGGATATGGTTACTTGGACTAAATATCAACCATAAGAATGGTTGTAGTACCAGTAGCAGTAGCAGTTACCGTTACTAGAGATAGCCACTATTTGTCTGTGTCTTATAATTCTTTTTTATACTTTAGGCAGCGATTCAAAGTACAAAATTTTCAAGAGTGCTTGGACCTTTTACT
The DNA here is from genome assembly GCF_014843425.1 of Jatropha curcas. The sequence continues at coordinate 1,751,451 of NW_023590973.1, forward strand.
CTCATAGTCTCATAGGAAGAATGAGTCTGTTACATGCTCCCTAGAAAACAAAACACTTACCATTCTGAAATACTTCCTAGGAATAGAAGTTGGGATCTATCTTTCCCAGGCGTTCTAAAATCAAATGTACTTAATTCATACAATATCTTGAAAGAAGTATCTCAGTGATTTTTCAGGATGTTCAGTTAACACTCTGTTTTTCATTCTGGCCAGCAGCGTAAGAAATAATTACTTAACTTAAAAGCATATCTTGCATCAATTTATTGCTGCCTTGTATGTGACAGATATCTATTTGAAATCCAGGTTTGCATAAACACCTTCCGCTTCCTTTTGCAGACAACTGTGTCAAAATGCGTGCTTTTAAAGGCTGCTTTAGCTTGAGCCAATCCAGAAAATCTGGACGTGAGGATCCTATCAAACTCGCTTCTGAGACACCATGTGAGTAGAAATTCAAAGAGTTATTCTTATTATTCTCCTTTTACATCTTAGATAAATGAATGAGCGGACCAATGAAACAGAAACAGAATGGATAACTGCCTGCAGGAAGTTCAATGCTTATTGCATTCTACATTCCGAAGGAATATAGTCCTGGTACTCCAGCTCCCAGTGTAAGCTTGCTAGTAGTTTCTTAGGGTGTGTTATAAATACACTGCAAAATTTGTTGCATCATCATCTCTTGATGCTTCACAATTCTTACATCTTTTTATGTTTGATGGATTCATCTCATGTCTTGCCATGTGCTTATCTAGTCCAATGCTATGGTGTATCTTTGCACTCAAATGATCTTTCCACAAATCTGCTTGTGATTCCTGCCATGGCCTTGTGAATTTCCATGAAATTATGCCCAGCATCAATTAGATATCTTCTCCTACCTTTCTGTTACATTATTTTGACATGCCTTTCACATCATGCTTTAATGCCTGGTGCACTTTTGTGCTATGGACTTGGCACCAATTTTAGAGCGCCAAGGTTTTTCTGCTTTCCTAGATACGTTGATAATATATTGCCTCTCTGCTTCATGTATATGGTGTGCTTATTTAGATAGAAGGGAATGCCACTTTATGGTGCCCCTATCAAACCAATGAGCAACTTACTTGACAAGTTGGATGTGTTATGCAGGGATTTACATTTATTGCCATCCATCGGTACTTCATGGTTCATCATATTTCTATAACTTACATGTTTAACGTTTGATACTTTTAATTATTTCAGTCAGTGTCAACGAGGTAGAGGCTTTGTATGATCTATTCAAGAAGCTGAGCAGTAGCATAATTAAAGATAACCTCATTCACAAGGTACCTACATTCGGTCTTGTCAAGTATGCTATTTATTCCTTGTGAGAGCATCCTGAAAGCTATGGTTAAGCTAGCTGAAGGCCAGTGGGATAGGGGTTTTAGTTTTTCTTATTTAACTATAGTAAGTGCTGATTTCTTTCTTTTACGAACAGGAAGAATTCCGACTTGCACTTTTTAGTAACAGCAGTAAGCATAATATTTTTGCAGAAAAGGTATGCACTCTTCCTCTAACTTATTACTTTATTTATGGTTTCGTATTTGTAGTTTTGACTAATTTTCTACAGGCATAAGACGTTCGCATAAACTTTAACAATATAATTGACATGCCTCGTGTTTTCACTATCATTACAGATCATACAATATTTAGATTATTAAAGGGCTCCATCATTATATCAGAACATACTCGACTGTAGTTTTCTGAAATTATTGTAAAATAGCATTTTATGAAGGAATGGATAAATACATGTTGGTCATTAGATGTTTGTCCGATCTAAGACATGGTAGAGAATTATTTTGCAACTGATCTTCTCTGTTGAACGTCATCTTTTTATTTGCTTACTTAGCTATGCCAAATTTCATCAAGACGATAATATATCATGTCACACCAACCTACTACAGGTATTTGACCTTTTTGATGTCAAGCGCAATGGGGTAATTGAATTTGGTGAGTTTGTTCGCTCATTAAGCATCTTCCACCCGAATGCTTCTGAAGCAGAAAAAATTACATGTATGTTACCCTATGCATAGGTTTCTTCTTTTCCATATGTTCTTTGGATAATAATATGAAATTTTATGCACGCAACATGTCTATGACTGCTAAACTGTCTAAAATCTTCTTTCAGTTGCATTTAGATTGTTTGACCTACGTGACACTGGCTATATTGAGCGTGAAGAGGTAAAAACCACAAAACAAATCTCTGACCTTACATTTTCAAGGTTATCACAAATGCACTTAACAACACAATATGAATCATTCTTTGGCATACACTGGATGCTCATAGACCATTTTTGCTTGGAACTTCAAGATTGTTTATCTTCAATCAATGTGATTAAGTAGAAAATGTTGAGGCGATTGTGAAAGATATGACAAACAAGCTTGGTTCAGCAGTCGAAAGCTTAGTGGTCTGCAGTTGGCTTTCAACTTGGCTAAAGCATTTGGTAAAAGAACTTTTTTTCCAGATTTTAATTATCGAGTGTCCACTACCAGCATTCTAATCATGTAAAGGACTGTTCAGCTTACAACATTGATATCCTATGGCCCCCCTGCTGCAATGATCCCTAGTGTGATTGCTAGGTCAGTTAATTCAGCTATCAATGGATTGAAGGTAGGAAAGAAAAATGTTAGCTGTGAATCATTATCACAGAACTTGTTCAATGCTTTAAAAGATTGTTCTTCCCTAAATTATTGAGGAGGAGAAAAGAAGAAAAAGCTCCAGCTTTGCAGTTGCCAATTAAGAAATAGCCTAAGGACTTCATCTCATTTGTTCATCTCCCTCTTATACTCTGCCCTGTTCAGTTCTGCTTCTTAGCGATAGTAATGTCTATTTGTTGTTTTAACTTGCATTATTATATGATAACTATTTGACGTTTTTATTTTTTGATTAATTCACAAATCTAATTTTCAATCGTTTTGTAAATGTCTGTGATGCTGGAAGTTGAAGGAGATGGTATTGGCTGTTTTGGCCGAATCAGATACAATACTTTCAAGTGATGATATCGAAACCATTGTAGATAAGGTGTCAAGTTTTCTAAAATGCATAATTTTTAAACTTCACTCAACCTTCTACACATTCATTCTTATTATTACTATGATTTTACAGACAATGACTCAAGCAGATTTAAACGGGGATGGAAAGATTGATCAAGAAGAATGGAGGGAATTTGTAGCAAAGAATCCATCTATTTTAAAGAACATGACTCTGCCATATCTCAAGTGGGTTCAGGATCTCTAACTCGACTCTTTTTAGTGGAATTAGTCGTTAAGCATATCCTGAAACTGAAATTATCATTATCAACTGAGCTAAATATGTGTTTTTTGTAGTTATTATACTTCTCTTTTTCCTTGTTTTTTTGATTTTCTGTTTGATTCCAATTGTACAGGGAAGTAACTTTAGCATTTCCTAGCTTTGTGCTGAACACTGAAGTTGAATAGAAATAATTTGCGTCAAAGAGATAAGATAGCAGATAATGGTATCTTTTCGTGTTCAATGAGAAAACTTTGAGCCAAAGGCAGCATAAACATCAATAAGAAGAACCAAGAATTTCCTCAGATGCCTTAACAGTAAAGTGTGCAAGGAATTAAGACAAAGTAAATATTGTCTATATGCTTTCAACATCACTTTATAGCTTGCAATTCAAAGTTTTTAAATTTTGATCATTTGTGTATTTTGATAATTTTGTTATTATTCTTTTACTATTTGAGGCACATTTTGGTAAAAACTGTATCAAATAGAACCAAAAAAGAATATATTATGACCCATTGCATCGAAGTATTCTATATTAGTGGACTTCGGGGAGTGTTGATATACGCAGTCATTCCCCGACTCAAAATCGAAGTGGTCTCGTGCAATCTCATGCGCGGCCATCATTAAGTTGGGTCTGGGCGACCTGCGGTTACAGAATCTCCCGCCCCCTACTGTGGGGAGGGTTGTACGCAACCTTCCTTTTGCTTTTTGCAAAGAGGCTGTTTCTTGGGCTCGAACTGTAACTTCCGTATAGCCATCATGTGACTAGACTACGTTTGTGAGCATTTCTTGATTGCCTTAATGCTGCTTATCCACTAGCTCCAATTACCAATAATCACCACTGAAATAACTTTTTGTGAGAATGGAACAATTTAATGAGATAATTACAACCCTCTCGATTGAATCTGTTCCAAAGATATATGCTTTTCCAATTGTCTGAAAATCAATTCTATACCAAACATAAGTGATATGTTTGGTTACATCAAGAGAGTACAAAGAACATAGAGCAGAGAAAAAAGAAATCACATAACTGAAATTTTAATATTTAATTCTCAAAAAAAAAAAAAAAAAAAGTTACATCAAGAGAGTTACAAAAGAAACATAGAGCAGAGAAAAAAGAAATCACATAACTGAAATTTTAATATTTAATTCTCAAAAAAAAAAAAAAAAAAGCGCAAATTAGTTTGTTATTTTTCAAAAAAAAAAAGAAAAAAAAAGAAAGGAATTAAAGAGAAGAAAACTTTTGAATCCATGAAAAAAAAAAAAAAAAAAAAAAGCCAATTAGTTTGTTTTTTTCAAAAAAAAAAAGAAAAAAAAAGAAAGAAATAAAGAAAGAAACTTTGAATCCATGATCCATATTAGCAATAATCACATTGAAATGACTTCTTTAATATATATATATATATTTTTTTTTTATTTTATTATTTTTTTTTTTAATCTTCAACTTCTAACTTTTAGGTTGGACTGATCAATCTGATTGCCAAAGCTATCTACAAATAGAAATTAATAATAGTGTTTCATTTCCAGTGATTTAATTTAATTTACGTGTGGGATTATAATTTTGATTGAAATGATTTAGCTTTTAATGGTATCCTTATCGTGATTTAATTAATCAATTATCACCAACAAAATACATTTCCCAATAAACACCACTATGCCTTAGACGCTTTCTATTTATTAGTGTATCAAATGCATTTTTATGCATTACCAAATTAAATAAAATTATTCAATTCAAACCAAAAATTAAATTAATTAAAATTATAAAAAATAAATCAGATAATAATGTGAATTAGTGGGTATTGCATTTTCCATTATTCATAAAAAATAATTTTGAAATATTGTTTAATTCTTTTATAATTTAATTTTTGTAATTAGTAAATGGTAATTAACGAGAGAAAAAGTTTGAGGGAACTCCTAAGTGAATGAAAGCTCATAAGAGTTAGTGGCCATTTGGTGTCGTATAAAAGAAAATTTGTATGGTGGCGTCGGGATGGCTAAGGTTTCTTCTAGTGGTGTTCGGACTCATGCCTGACCTTCTATAGGAAGTATAGAAGAAGAGAAATAATAATAGAAAAAAAAAAAAGTTATCAGAGGTGAAAAGAAAAAATATTTGTAGCCGGTGTGGTTTCATACTCTTCTCTCTTAACCAAAATTCTTAAGTTTGAGTATTGAATATGAAAATTTATTAAGAAAATAAGGTTATTATAAATCATTTAAATGCCAATGTAACTCATTATATCTCTTCTTTTTATTTATTTATGTTTTGAATAAAAATATAAGAATTAACCCTTAATAAATCTTTTGAATTTTTTCACGAAAATATTTTTTCTTTGACCTAAAATTATTTTGATTAGCATATATTTTGAACATACGTACTACTTTAATAAATATATGAAGAACTATTTAATTTGTTTTTCAGACAAGAGGGATGAAATTATTAATTAAATCAAACGTGAAGGACTATGCTTCCCACATTAATGAAAAACGTAACTTGGAAAGTACATCCTTAAAAAGGAAAAATCAAAAATGAAATTCCAAAGGTCCTTATTTGATTCTAGGCCATAGATTGTAAAGAATTAAAGTAATTGCATATATACTTTCATCTCTGTTCATATATATATATATATATAGTACAAATTGAAACATTTCAAAAAAGAAAAAAAAAGAACCGTATGGGATGCCTTTGCACGAAGCAGCGAATTAAACATAAAGACCCAACTGTTCTTGCTTCTCCGACGTATTGTAAGTTTTATTATCTAATTAATTCTTTTATAATTTAATACTTCTCAGACATATATTATGAATATTTGCATGTGCATGTATATATATTATAATCTTGCAGTCACTGAATCTCAAGTTGAAGCTTTATATAAGCTATTCAAGAAACTAAGCAGTTCTTTAGAAGATGATGAGTTCATTAGCAAAGTAAGTTTCAAATAATTTCTAAAGCTCATACCATAATTATAATTAATAACTCAAATTATTCTTTTTGTTTCTTAATTAACAGCTACGTTTCTGAAAGTTCTGAGTATATATATTCAGGAAGAATTTCAGCTTGGCTTGTTCAGGAACAGCAAGAAGCAAAGTCTCTTTTCAGATAGGGTAATTAAGCTTTTTTCATTAAATATTTGATATTATAAGCTTCCCATTTCTGATCTTCTTTATCTCTTTAATTCTGTTAAAACAAGAAGATATTCCAGTTGTTTGACTCCAAGCAAGATGGAGTAATAGAATTCGAGGAGTTCATTCGATCTCTGTCTATCTTCCACCCAGAAGCACCTCAAGCAGAGAAAGTTTCTTGTATGAACTGAAATTCTTCTCCTTTCTTCTATTGTTGTTTCCATGCAGGTTATATTAAAAAAGGTTTGCTGTATAATATCGCAGTTGCATTTCAACTATACGATATAAGGCAAACAGGCTTCATTGAACACCAAGAGGTAATTAAAATAGGTTTTGGGCGATAATATGCAGATTAAAAATCTTCAATTGAATTATGAATTCTTTATATTATTTCATAATTAAAATAATTTCATTTGTATATTAAAATTTATTTTACAAATTAATTTGGTAAAAAAAAAAAAAGGTGAAGAAGCTGATCATGGCACTTCTGGAAGAATCAGATTTGATTCTGTCGGACGACATTATTGAAGGCATCATCGATAAGGTATTTAATAATATCTTCAAAGATAATTAAGGAGGAGAATTTCATACTTTTTGTTTTTAGTTTTCTTTTTTTTTTCTTATATATATATAATTATAATTATAATAATCAAGAGGCCCTAAATAATTATAATTTTAATTGAGTTATTAATTAAAATTAATTATGAATAGCATTTAATTTTACATATATAGACATTTGAGGATGCTGATACAAAAAGAGATGGCAAAATTGATTTAGAAGAGTGGGAGCAATTCGTGACTCGTAATCCATCCTTGATCAAGTATATGACCATTCCATATTTGAGGTAATTCCCTTCTTGTCCTTTCTAATCTTTATTTATATATATAATAATTTTTATTTTTCAAATATGAAATATGAAGGAATTAACAATTAGGTGTTGAAATTTTTACTGTTGCAGGGACATCATAACTGCATTTCCCAGCTTTGAATCGACAAAAGATACAGAAGAAGATACCATCAAATAATATATATATAATATTATATATATAATTATGTATATTTGCTATTGTATAGCACATTATTATATCCGGTTATGAAGCAAAATAATACCGATAAGTTAGCTTTTATATCTTATGTCGCATGGAGTGTGTGGGATGCTAGGAACAAATTTCTTTGGCAACAAATGGCTTGGACTCCTTTCAATGTTAGTGCTACAGCTTCTATTCTTTTTCAAGACTTCAAAAATGCCTTGGTAAAGATGCATATGCCTCAGGTACAAATTTCGCAATGAAGCAAAATCAATTACGATTAAGTTAGCTTTTATTTTATCTTATGTCGCAATTGGAGTGTGGTGGGATGCTAGGAACAAATCTTCTTTGGGCCACAAATGGCTTTGGACTGCCTTCTCAATGTTAGTTGGCTACAGCTTCTATTCTTTTTCTAAGACTTCTCAAAAATTGCCTTGGTTAAAGATGCATTTATGCCTCAGGTTACAAATTTCGCAAGTAAACACCTGCTATTATCCAGTGATTGGACTTCTGCGAGCTAGATTGGCCATTGTGGATTTGCTATCTTTTTCTAATATTACGTATCGGCGGGTTAGTTTAGGGGTGTTTTTGAGAGACATATTGAAGGTTATTTTTTGCAGCGCTGTTTCTAGCTTCTATTGCAGGTCAGCCATCTCCACTTATTGGCGGAAGGTTTTGCTCTGCGCTTCGAGCTTACAATTTTATAGACTCGGTGCATACTCTCATTGGTTGCGTGGTAACTATTCTAATAGATTTTCTTCAAAGTATTTTTTTACTTGCCTTTTCATCAAAGACTAGAATATGAGTGAGTTGTGATGGTATTGTTATTTCTTATAATGCATTTGTTATTAGCCTCCAATCATTAGTGTTCAAGGTCTGTTGGAATTAGAAGACACTGGATAATATAGAGTGCTCTATTCATTAGCTAGAGAGTCTATCGGTTTTAATTGTGTTCATATTGGGATTCAGTGCCCGAATGTTTTGATGGATTACTTTTTCCTTGGAGATTAATTAATTGATTAAATTCTTCTTCTTTCAAAAAAAAAAAAAAAAATGTATATCCGGTTATGTTCTCGATTAAATCACACAAAAAAACAATATATTATGTGTTTATAATTGTAATGATTATAATTTACTATTCATATTATTTTCTTTCTTATATCTTTTATTATTATTTATAATATATATAATATTATTATGAGTATATATATTATATAATTATAATATATATATATTTTTCATGTGTGATTGCATGTTATTGTATTCTTTTATGTATTATTATATATTTTCATGTGTGATGCATGTTATTGTATTCTTTTTATGTATTTATAATTTAATAAAATTACTATTCAAATTAAAATAAAATTCAAAATTAAGTTGAAACTTTAAATTGAGTTAAAGTAAAATTTCAAATTAATTTAAAATTTCATTATTTCTCAAGAATAACTTTTTGAAAAATATTTTTCATAATTTTTTAGCATTTAAGACACTAAAACAAAATAAGTGAAGAAAAAACTTATTGATGAATGGAATACCGAATTTGTTCTATTTACGCGGGAGAAATAACTTTTTCCAATCTCACCTTTTCATTACTTATGAACGACTTGTCGTCCATGAATAAGAGGGCATACAAGAAATTATTCCCCCGTCATCAGTGAGTGAGAGGGAAATTTTTCCGTCGTCTGCAAACTAATTTTACACGCCTTTAATTGCCGCGAGAACAGATGGGCATTTATAAGACAACTCAAAGATTGAAACTTGGTGTTGGAGGTAGCTTGGGATCTTGGGTAGTTATATGATACGGCTAAAACAAATGACGAGACTTGAGTCTATTTTTTTTTTGGCAATTGTCGCCGAAAAAAAAGCGTCTGTCCATTGTCCAAGCAAAAAGCTGTGGCGGATTCTCCAAAGCAAATATCAAACCAGCGAACAAAAATCTCTCTTTGTTTTTTCCTTCTCTTCCACTGACAATCCAAAGTTGGAAACATTTTTAAAATCGTTCGACGTTTTCACGAGGAGAGAAGAAATTTTCGGAAAGAGATTAACCAACGGATAGAGATGGCAACCGTTGCCGGTACTTGTTCTTCTAGTGTTCTGTTTAGAAGCCGGAGCAATGGAGCTTCTCTGGCTCAATATAATGGGCTTAGACCACTGGAGACTGTGCAAATGGCTCCAGCTGGGACTAAGTCAAGTGGGTTCCTTTCTACTTCAGGTATGGTTTCTTCTGCATCTTCTCTTTGTCCAGTTTTGATCTATATAATGCATTTTGGTGGAGAATTTCTTTTACGTCAAAGACATCTCCCTTTTCTTGCCTGAACTCAAAGCAATAGTTCAGTTCATCAATTATTCCCTTTATTTCCTTCATTTACCTTGCACATTATAAATAATTTTGTTGGTTCTCTACATTGCAATTCATAACAAAAGAGCTAGAAACGAAGACAGAGCTAAAAGTTTTCATATTTAACATGTATGCGGTGATCCATTGAAAAGAATCCCAATTTCCTATTTGTGATTATGATTGGAAACCATGTCTGTTTGATTCCTTTTCTAATTCTTTGTGCTCCTCATAAATGAAGTTTAGCTTCTTCATATTGTAGTTGGTATTTTGTATATAATAACCAGGCATATCTGCTATCTAACTGCATCTCATACAATTGGGATCAACAACAACCTTTTTAGGTGATAGACTGATGGTTACCTACAGTTTTGCCATACCTGCACCTTTCAAACATTGATTATTAATTTGTTTTTTGAGATTGTTTTCCCTTGGGATCTTTTGTATGATTCTAGATTTGTTTTTTGCTGATTCCAAATTTCCTTAATTCTTTAGAAGAATTGATAGGGTATCCTAATGCCAAATCATTGATTCTCAGTTAGTTATTGGCATCTTCCCCGGGATTCAACTCTAATTTAGTTTTCTATATTCAGTTCCAAAATCCAGAACAATCAGAGCCATGGCTTCTCCAAATGTTTCAGCTCCCAAACGAGAAAAGGATCCCAAGAAACGAGTTGTGATAACAGGAATGGGAGTAGTCTCAGTTTTTGGTAATGACGTTGATGCATTCTATAACAAACTACTTGAAGGAGAGAGTGGGATCAGCCTAATAGATAGGTTTGATGCTTCTTCATTCTCTGTCAGATTTGCCGGTCAGATTCGCGACTTTTCGTCTAAAGGATACATTGATGGGAAAAATGATCGCCGTCTTGATGATTGCTGGAGGTACTGTTTAGTTGCTGGTAAGAGGGCTCTTGAAGATGCCAACCTTGGCCCTGAAGTCCTTGACAATGTAAGTCATATAACTCTTGGTTGCTGAGTCTGATTCACATGTAACCAGAAATTAGTGGTCGATAACTTTTTTTTATTTTTTGTGTGTATGTCCTCCAGATGGACAGAACTAGAACTGGAGTGCTGATCGGAACTGGGATGGGAGGCTTAACAGCCTTTAGCAATGGAGTCGAAGCTCTTATTCAAAAGGGATATAAGAAGATAACTCCATTTTTCATCCCTTACTCCATAACCAATATGGGTTCAGCATTGTTAGCTATTGATACTGGCTTAATGGGACCTAATTACTCCATTTCAACTGCTTGTGCAACTGCAAATTATTGCTTCTATGCAGCGGCTAATCACATTAGACGAGGTGAAGCAGATATAATGGTAGCTGGAGGCACTGAGGCTGCTGTTATGCCGACTGGTGTTGGTGGCTTTATAGCTTGCAGGGCACTGTCTCAAAGAAACGATGATCCTAAGAGAGCTTCAAGACCTTGGGACAAGAATCGAGATGGTTTTGTCATGGGAGAAGGAGCTGGTGTGCTGGTAAACACAAGCTCATTTTATTTGATATCTTATTCTATTGGCAGTTTAACTTAATTAGCTCATTCATATCAGCATCTTGTTTAAGAGGTATAATTTTATTGGCATAAAATTTGTTCGGTGAGAACAGATAATGGAGAGCTTGGATCATGCATTGAAAAGAGGAGCCAATATAATTGCAGAGTATTTAGGAGGTGCTGTAACTTGTGATGCTCATCACATGACAGATCCTCGCTCTGATGGTCTAGGGGTTTCAACTTGCATAACCAAGAGCTTAGAGGATGCCAAAGTTTCCCCTGAGGAGGTAAGACCTCTTACCGGTTTCTTGTGAAAATTTTCACCAACTTTAATAAAATGATCTTCCCCAATCCCCACCATTCTGGATTCTAACATGAAGTTGGCTGAATTTATGATTTACAGGTGAACTATATTAATGCTCATGCAACTTCAACGCTTGCAGGGGATTTGGCTGAGGTTAATGCTATCAAGAAAGTCTTTAAGGACACGTCAGAGATTAAGATGAATGGAACAAAGGTAAGATATATTATCCTGTTTTTACATTGAAAATATTTAATTTTGAATACTGAGTGATGTTATCAAACACCATAATCGTTCTATTCTTTTTTCGACTTAGTCAATGATTGGACATGGACTTGGTGCTGCTGGTGGACTTGAAGCCGTAGCAACCATAAAAGCAATCACCACAGGATGGTTGCATCCAACTATCAATCAAGATGTAAGTACCAAAATACTTACTTCTCTTATTGAAGCTCCATTTTAATTTATTCCAATAGTAACTTCCAACAAATTTCACTACCCATGTATTATTGATTTCTGTAGAACTTGGAGCCTGATGTCACTATTGACACTGTTCCCAATTTGAAGAAGCAGCATCAAGTCAATGTTGGTATGTATTTTTTGCACTATGGGAGCATAGACAATAATCTAGTCTTTCTTTCTTCTTTCTTTCTTTCTTTTCCTCTGTTATATACGTTTTAATGATTGACAAATGAATTCAATAATTCATCAATTTTTGCTGCAGGTATCTCAAATTCATTTGGCTTTGGAGGGCATAATTCTGTGGTTGTTTTCGCTCCATTCACTCCTTAACTCGATAATACTCAGCCCAAATATTAATTCTGTTTCATCTTTCCATTATGTCAAAACGAACCAAGTTTAATGGTAATAGAGTGGAAATCAGAAGCATTCTTGATTTTTGCGGTAATGAGTATTCAGATTATGCAGACAATCGGATCATTTTCATTTGATACCTTGTAACTCTTTTGTAATAAGATTGGATTTGGTGTTCCTTAAATAAGCAAATAAAAAGAATCGACATTGTTTCCTTTTTGTTGTTCTTTTCTCTTCTACTGGCATGAACCTTTGACATTAATTTTGATATTAAGTGAATCCAACAGTAACGCTTAAGAGAGATCCTTAATTTGATGAAACAGATATGAGAAAGAAGTTGGCTTTATGTTCAAAAGTTGCAACATTAATCATGAGTTGAAATGTTAGAGGAAAAGTGCACAATTTAGGAAGAGTCATCACGAGTCATTGCATCTGTCACTCTCAACTTCTTCCTCTTCTTCTTCTTCCATTGACAAAAAGATAACACTAAGAAAAAGCAGAATAAAAATGGTAAGGATAAAGGGAGAACTGGGCATAATCAAGTAATGACATTCCAAGCTTTTGCAAGTTGCACATCACAGAGATTTTGTCCAAAGAATCAGTGTAAAGAAAATTTTCTGGCTGGGGACAGTTAGCTTCTCTATTTGTAGATATAATTAAAATAACATTAACTTTGACACCGACACTTTAAAGTTAGTGATCCCACTTGTGTGTTGCTAATTACTGTTTTGGCCACTGGATTAAAAGAATCACCACCACGTGGGGTAGCTTTGATGTCGACATGTACAATAACTTATGTCTTTTTTTTTTATATACCTATAGTTAGGTATATTCTTATTTAACATAATTTACATTTCTGTATTTGATCTAAAGACACATTTCTTTTTTTTTTTTTTGGTTTTTAACCATCTCGTAGCCGAAGTCCATTACCTCGACTAATTCGAATTCACATCAGACAGACTCATGAAAAGGTGTAAAACACTTTCTTCCGAATATTTAAAGGGACTCTATAATCATGACTCGAACTCAAGACATTTAGTTAATAAATAATAAATCTTTAACATCTCATCTCACCTTTCACAGTAAAAAACCATCATCTCATCTCACCCTTCGAACATAAAAAACACATTTCTTCGTATATCGTCTCGTGAACCCCACTTTATATGAAAATGCTATTGTAATAAGAATTAGATTAGGCTATGATATCTAAAGTACTCTTGGAATTGAATGCCTATGTTACCCTAAAAGCCCATATAGTTTTAATTAGTCTCGTAGAATGCTTGAAGCCTAAGCTTCATTAGCTTTTAAATTAATTAATTAATTAACTAAACCTAGCTAAAGAGAGATTAAAGCATGATTCTTTGATTAGTTATGGGAATATGCCTTTGGGGAATCTTCAACCACATTTTATGATACCCAAATTCTTATGCAATGTTTTAAAAATGTGTTCAACTTGCAATTTTTTTTTTTTTTTTTAAATTTTTCACTTAGCTCTTTTTCTTACTTCCTTCCCTTCTACTCCAAGTTGGGAACAATTGAGATGCAGACTGTCTAATATTTATTGTTCTAAATATATTCTCTTTTGATTCAAATCTTCATGTTGATGGATCATATTAGCTAAGATACGCATATTTTAAATGTTATCACAAAATAATATCAACTTAATTATTATAATTAACTAAGGATCACATAATGGCAAGAAAAATAAATAAATAAAATATCAAAGAAAATTTCATTGGATATTAATTTCTCATAGCAATTTTTGGAGTCAATAACAATTATCAGGTCGATATTAAAATTGACTGCAATCAGTAGCGGATTTAAAAATATTTTTTAGATTAATATATAATTTTAAAAAAAAAAAGGTCAAAGACATAAATGTATTGAACTTTATAAAAATACACACATAAACATTAGAAAATTAATCGAAACTATGGTCAATTAACCACTTGATAAAAATCACTAGGTAGTGGCTAGACACTCGCGTGCAAAATGGAAACCGGCAATGCCGGTTAAGCAGTTAAGGTGATTAGCATCATAATTACAAGTGCAATGTAGGTGGTTGGAACTTAATTAATCCACATTTGGGTCATATTTTGTAATCAACCAAAATTTGACCATAATTTAGCCTGATTAATAAGTTTCAACCACTAATAATTAATATATTTACCTTCAAATTGCTGGTAGGTACTAAGGCCTTAATTTATTATTAATGAACGTATTTAATAATTAAATTTATTTATATTATTATAATTACATATTTTTTTCCCTAATTTTAGTCAACTGTTAAAAATACTTTCTAATTTGAAAGAAAATAAAAGAAAATAAAACTTTTGTATTAAAAAAGAATAATGAAAGGAAAAAGAACAAATAGCTTGACTGTATTTAGTGGATAATTTTTCCATTCCAGGATAGAATTTTTCTACGGTCAGGCCTATTGTGCTAACACCAGTAAAAAATTATAGACACCAATCACCGTTATAGCACAAAGCTTATCACAAAATAGAATGGCAATTTAGTCATTGTCTCTAATTTAGGTAGTCCCATTGACCTATTTTAAGCACTAAATTCAATTCTAATAGGGCATATATTGACTAACTAGATTGTAGTAAGATGGAATTTGACTTGGTTAGTCTAATTGTTTATATGTTTTTGTTTCTCAATCATATATGCATTATTTTTTAAATTTTATTATTTTAAATTTTATTATTTTCAATACAAAATTAATAAAGGCCAGTATATGTAAAAACTAAATATTTTCTAGATTTTTCACGAGTATTCTCATATTTTTTTTCGATATTTATAACTGTCTTTTTTTATATAAATTTTTTATATATATCGAACCTTTGACCTTGCAAAGATAATTCAATAAAAATTAATTATATAATTACATTTAATAAAGGTAACTCTATCTTAAGATGAATGTACTCTTCTTTGTTTTAAGTATCGAGGGAGAAGGGATTCAAATCTGAATCTATTATCAGATAGTATAAGTAATTATCTTCGGATTATGATTGTGTTCAGCAATAGTTTTCTAAGTAATTTTTAGTGTTTTGATATACTGTTTTTTATAGTATTCGGTAACATAGCATTTAAATTAATTTTTACAGGTTAATAAAATGTTAATTCATGTGTAACATTTAACTTTTAGTATTTTATGAAAAGTTAATCACGATTATTAATTTTATCAATGAGATCCTATGTCTTTGTGTGCAAAAGGAATAGAATCTTATTTTTATAAGAAATGGAATAAATTATGGAAAACATAACAAGGAACCCTTCCATCAAACAGCAATTGCCACACAAGATCTTATGTCTTTTTCTATCTTCAGCAAAGAAGATATGATGAGACAAGGGTCCAGTGGATTTCAAGTTTTTTGGACTAAGAAGTAGGAAGTCCACCATCCAAAGGTAATCAAGGCCTTGTAATGAGATCCAACGGTTAGAAAAGCCTCAAATAAGTTCAAAAGGGAGTCAAAATGTAGTTGAAAGGTGGGGACCAAAATCCCACTCAGCCTACCTTCAAATTTACATAGATTTAAGACTTAATTATATGCTTACGTGGAAACAATTGAAGTGTACAAAGTCCACTAATAGAGTCATTTTCATAATTAATAAATAATCCGTGAATAAGATATGATTGTTCTCACATGGATTCCAACCCAAAATGCCACATTTTTAAATATTTTACATTCCAAAGAGATGCATCCACCTAAAATTAATTAAACCTTAATTGCATCCCCTCTTAAGTTAATTAATCAATTTCTGTAGGGTACCCCACCCCACAAGAGAAGTGCTAAATCCTAGGCCAAAGGGGTTTTCAAGTTGTGGGGTCTACCCCATAATATGCAGGCTAAGGGCAGCCAAGGAACACCAACCACATTGGTCTCCACATGGGGCATACATTATAAAAGAAATGACCATTCACAGTACAAAACAGTATTAAATACAAAAAAACATTATAATAATGGGTGCCTTTCTTTACCAAGTCTTTGTTTGGAAGAGACTCATTTAAAGCATATCCTCTAATTCCTTGTTTCAGGGGCTGGTGGGGAATTCCACAGCATGTCCCTTTTGGACATTGTAGACTTTCAACAAGACTCTCAAGAGGAGTTTATTTGCAGAAATTCAAATACATTTTTTTTTTTTATGTATGTTTGTGTATTTTTAATTTTCTTATTAAAATACATTATTTTTTCCAATTTAATAAAATTTTTATATTTTTTCTTAAAAGTTAAAAAAAAAAAAAGATCAAGGTATGCCTTTCATTTCGCAACCTTTCATTCCATTGTAAAATTACTTTTAACAACAAAATACTAAGTATATAAATATAAATATAAACTCTTCAAGGAAGCAAGGGTCGCTATTAAACATCTTCTAATTAGTAATTAATTACCTTAAAGCAATTCTTTTTTTTTTTCAATTAATATCATAATAAAAGACAGGTGTCAAGCAATAAAGTTATGTATAAGAAATCTCCCTTTGTTGAATAATTATGCATATAGACAGGCAAATACACATAAATAAACAGTGATTGGTTTGTCCTTATTCTTCGTTCATCATCTTCCCTATTGAAAAGGGCTTCAAAAGGGTTTTTAACACCTAAGCTAAGAATGCTTATCCACATCATTAAAGTTAATTACTAAACAAAATAATGGTGACGTGGACACGACACTATTTTTTGGTTCCACTTCTATATGAAATTTCTTGTATTCACACCAAGACAAATTCTATAGCTTGGTTAATCCAAGATTTTAAATTATTTTAGGCTTTGGTGGTCACAATAATTATCTAATTCGTCACTAAACACTTTAGGATTAATACTAGATTCATCATGTGTGCGTATATATAAACTAATATATATATATATATATATATGTATAAGAAATCTCCTTTTGTTGAATAATTAATGCATATAAGACAGGCAAATACACATTAAATAAAACAGTGATTGGTTTTTTCCTTATTCTTCGTTCATCATCTCCACTATTGAAAGGGCTTCAAAAGGGATTATTCCCTAACACCTAAGCTAAGCGGAATGGCTCCTGATTTTTTTTTTTCCCCCCCCCCCCCCCCCCACATCATTAAAGTTAATTACTAAACAAATAATAATGGTGGACGTGGACTCACGACACTATTTTTGCGTTTTTCCACTTCTATATGAAATGTTCTTGATTCACACCAAGAAAATTCATAGACATTTGGTTTAATCCAAGATTTTAAATTATTTTTAGGCTTTGGTGGTCACAATAATTATCTCCAATTCGTCACTTAATACACTTTAGGATTAATACTAGAATAGGCATCATTGTGTGACGTTATTATATAAACTAATATATATATATATATATATAATATATGTTTTTGGGTTTTAATCGTGCCGTATCTGAAAATTCACTGCGATCCACCATATATATGTTTTTGGTTTTAATCGTCGGTATCTGAAATTCACTGATCCGATTAATTCAAATTCGCGCCAGACAACCCATAAAGGGCGTAAAGTACTTCTTCTCAAGTGTTTAAAAGCACTTCGTACCCAAAATTTGAACTCAAATCTTCTAATTGAGAAAAAAAAGATTCATATTATCTTATATCACCACTCGAGTCCAAATAAATTAGGTATATTAATTTATAAATTAAAGTATTTTTTATTTATTTGTTTTTTTTATATCTTCAACGTTATGCTCCGTTTGGAAGAGTGATGTCTGCCCCACCAAGGAGGAAGGCAGGGAAGGTTTTTGTCTCTAAAAGCGTAGAGATTTATATATATATATATATACTATCCTCATTGTAGGTATAGAGATAAACATATATGTATGTATGTGTACATGCTTAAGGTTATATTGCTTGAAAATTAGGTCATCAAAAGCTACATTACATCATTGTTAGGGATGGAAGTGGTGCGGGTACCCGTCCTGCTTCCATCCGTTTAAATAGGATATAGATAGTTATAAAGGGGTTTGGAACGGATATGGATAGTGAAATTACTAGCCGTAATAAATACGGGTAGAGTACGGATATAGATCTTTGGATATCTGTTACCTGCTATTGGATACCCACGAGTATCCTATTCACTATTAATAAAAATTATATTTTAAATAAGTTTGGATTCAGGATAGTTAAAATTCGTGGGTACCCTTTTTGTATAAGGGTATTTTAAACGGGGGTTTTGGACATGTACGAATAGTAAAAATTTAAACTGGTTTGGATATGGGTATTTAAATGGATACAGATAGTAAAATTTTAAATAGATATGGATACAGGGAACTTAAATTTTGCGGGTACCCGTCCCACTTCCATCCCTAGTATTACATATTTATACATGATAAACATATATAAATTATCATTTAGGTTGTATGATCACTTAATGTTTTTAATTAAAAGGTTTGAGTTCAAATTTTAATTGTCCTTTCATTAACCTCTTACATTAAGATTAAGCATACTTAGATATTAGATTATAGAATAATCAAAGATGATCAAATTAATGATAATTTTTCTACTTCTCTTCCTTTGCAAAATGAGATTGAATATGTATACATTATAAAAGAAATCATGATTAGATTTTTCTTTATTTATAATATAAATTCAGGAGTTTGAAACTTAAAGTCACTGTTATTATGATGATTTTACTTCAATGTCACATTCAATCCAAGTGAAGAGACAAGGATATGAAAAAAAAAAAAATCTAAATCTTTCTTTGCAAATAACACAATTCAAACTATTTAAAATTAGGTCAATTTTTAAAAAAAAAAAAATTAGGTGGAGATAGGTAAGCTAGCTACCTACCAACATAAATACCAATATCACTATAGTATAATACACATAATTAATATATAAAAAAAAAAAAATTAGGTGGAGGAAGAATAGGTAAACTAAGCTACACCTAACTCAAGCATATGAATACCAAAAATATCACTTAGTAGTAGTGAATACACATAATTAAACTAATATACCTATATATAAAATATATATATATATATATTATATAAATATATATGATTATTTATAATATTATTTATTACCTTTAGCCAGTGCTTGAAGATAATGCTCCTAAAAATAGAATTAAAAGAGTATATATACCTTTAGCCAGTGCTGAAGATATGCTTAAAATAAATAAAAGAGGAGCATATATATATATATATATATCCTTGTTAGTAGGAGACAAATACAAGTGGTTCTTGTGTTAAAGGTGCAATAGTACTATAAACACAAATAATTCATTAATGTAAACTATTGTTTTCTTAAACAATTCCTCGCTTCCTTTCCAATAATGTTCATTCATTCATTTCGACAATCTGTTGTGATTTGATTAGTTTTCTCGTTCATATAAATAAAAAATTTCGAGTTTGAGTTATATCGATAAATCTCGAGTCGTAAAGTGTAAAAATTTTTTATCCTTTCAGCAAATTTCGATTTTCGGGCCCAACGATCAAACTTAAATCAACAACCATGCATTTAATGTGATATGAGGATTCATTCCTGAATTTCCTCTTCTCGGTCTACTTGGATACTATAACATAGACAAAGGGGTGAAATAACAGACATATGATCACTCAATTCATGAGGTGACCATATATACCAAAATATAATTTTGTTATTATTAATAATAATTATAAAATAAGAATAAGAATAAAAATTATTGGAATTCTATTGAAAATATGGTCATGTGAGCCCATTTAATCAGTAGGTTAAAAAAAAAAAAAAAATTTAAAAAAAAAAAAAATTTTAGGTCGTTCCATCAATAACTTTTTTCACATGTTATTTGTGTATGCTTGTACAATATCATGTATCTAAAAGGGATATATATACCTATACTATATATATGACGTGAGTATATATATTATATATAATAATTGCAATTTTTTTATTTCATCTCAAAACATATTATTAATATTATAGTGACCCAAATAAGAAAGAAAAAAAGGACCGACTTATAGAGACAAGAGCCCCGTATACGGATAAAAATGCATATCCAAATCATCACATAACCATTTTTAGTTTATAATTCTTATTTTCATGATTTCATTTGTAGATATCATTTTAACAAGTCGTGCCCCATATAATTGCAATTTTTTATTTCATTCAAGACATATTAAATATTATTGCATATCAAATTTTCACATAACATTTTAGTTTATAAAAGTTTTATTTTATGATTTCATTGTAGATATCATTTTACAAGTTCCCATCACCTGGAATTTGGAATTACACTATAAGAAAACCTAATATATTTAAATGATACAAAAATTCTTTTAAAAATATAAATATCGGTAACATAGTTGAAAGCAATATTCAGTTCAACATATTAAAACGATGAGTTTTATATTTTCTTCTAAATTCTCAATTGTTTTTCAAATCAACATAATTTTTAAAATCATTTTTCATCAAAATTATCGTTCAGATATAATTTACCTGGGTATATATTATTTATGGAGTTATTATTATTTTAGGTGATAATAAAGTTTATTGTTTTATTATATTTGAAAAATAAAAATGACATATTTGTTATTTAAAAAAAATAAAGGTATATTTTTTATAAATTCTAATTCCCTTCAGAAATTTATATTGTTGATATTTTATTTATTTATTTTTAATTTCATTATCCATTCTCCTCTGGGTACTGCACGTTGCTTAAGTTCCAATTGTGTAGCTCATCTCATGACAAACTCTAAAGATTTTGATTTTAATTAGCTCCAACCAAAAATGTCGATTACGTGGGCGATGATGGTAAGTTACACGTGGAATACTTATTTTCGATATTTGCTGACGTGTCAAAACTAGGACCGCCGAGCCGCTCGCAGATTGTCTGGGAAACAAAAGCACTACAACACCATGACATCCGTCACATCCCACGTGTTGTATGGGTCCCACACTCTTCCAATGGCAAAACCCCGTAATAATCACTCCCCCCTAGGTCAAAGTTGATTCATAAATAAAAACTGAAAAAATTGCACACTATAATTCCCAAAATTCTGCCGGGTTAACTCGAGCCACTCCTGTTGCCTGCTTCGAAGCAGACAACGAAAGAGACGGCACTTAACGGTAACGCCAGTCCACCTCTTATACTTCCGTTAACCCTAGCTTCACGCATCCCAAGTCTCCATGCGTTTAACCAATCATCTTCAAACCAGCCTGACGTTATCTCACGGCAGTCATCCCTAAGTTTGACTCATTTTTTTTTTTCGTTTATGCGAGCCGTCCCGTTAACTTCTCCCTCCGGTTAATCTCTAACTACGGTTAGTCAGGTTAGCGTTACATTACAATAAAGCAGACAAATAGGAGAGGGATACAGTTAAAGCAGGAAAGTCGCGTAATATAAGACGCGCGCGAAGCGGTTTTGTGGGGATTCCTTGTAACGGCGTTTTATGTTTGATACTTGTCCAGAGGGAAATAAATATTTTTAGAGAGAGAGAGAGAGAGAGAGAGAGAGAGAGTGGTTTTACGAGTTGGGAAGAGTGGTTTTGTAACGGTTGAAGTGGTTTTGCGTTACGGGTTTGGATCTCGGGATTGTTACTAAGACAGAAATAGAAAGTAACGGGTGTTATAGTAGGGGAAAAGTCGGAGACTTTGTATCATAAAGCGGTATTTAACGGCTTGTTAATAATAATTATTGTTATTATTGAGGTTTATTTTGGGGATTTAAGTGTGTAATAATGAGGTGAATTAAAGGTATAAAGAGAATTTCCATTTTTTTTTATCTTGTGGGCGTTGAATTTATTTGGTGGCTTTCCTTTTGGTGTTGACTTGGTGAGCTTTGGTTCAAAAATGATGGCTGCGAATCGAGGTGGGTCGTTTTCTCAGGCAAACAATGAAGGTGAAGCATGAAACGATTAGTTGATTTTGATTTGAATTTTTCTTTCCTCCACTGTTTGTTTCTCGGAAAAAAAATGTTTTGCTATACGGGAGAATGTTGAGAATTTTCATTTCTGGGTTTCAGGTGGGGGCGGGGATGATCTGTATACCGACCTATGGAAGGCATGTGCTGGCCCACTTGTGGATGTTCCTCGCAATGGGGAGAGAGTGTTCTATTTTCCACAGGGTCATATGGAACAGGCAAGATGTGAATTATTTCTTTCTTTTTTTCTTGGTTTTGATGAAATATTTTTATTTTTCTGATATGAGTTTTGAACGAGCGTTTATGGTTTATTTGAGTTAAAGAAATTATGAATCTGGGGTTGGTTTCTATTAGTGGATATGTTCTATTTTGGCTGGGAATTTTAAAATGTTCCTATTTTTGGGTGGTGTAGTTGGAAGCATCAACAAATCAGGAGTTGAATCAGAGGGTTCCGTTGTTTAATTTGCCATCGAAGATCCTCTGTCGTGTCATTCATATTCAGCTACTGGTATTTCACTCTCCCGTCTTAGTTTCCTTTGTTTTGTTTATGTGTATATATATATATATATATATAATATTCAGCTACTGGTATTTCACTCTCCCGTACTTAGTTTCCTTTGTTTTGTTTATGTGTTAATTTATATTATATATATATATATATATATATATGCTGTATATAATGTGTATATATATATATATATATATATATATATATGCTGAGAAAATAGAGTACTGGATCCCACCTGTTAGATTTTTATGGGATTGATGAACTTAATTGAGCTAAAACCCTTAGTTGCCAGCTTGGCCATATGAGATCACTAGATGAATTAATCGATTATCTTAGGGATTGAATGAGACCATTAAGTTCAATTATCAAATGGGTTTGTTTTGATGGAGTTTATATCTCTATGTCCTGTTTGTGAAGGCGGAGCAAGAAACGGATGAGGTGTACGCGCAAATTACTCTGCTGCCAGAACCTGATGTGAGAACCAATTTTCTTTCTTTCTATTTCTAATATGCTCTTTCTTTCTATTTCTAATATGCTGTGGTTAGGCTGCACATATTTCGATGATGTTAGGGCTTAATTTAATTTTGATGTCTTTAAATTACGTTGTAGCAACCTGAGCCTACTAGTCCTGATCCATGCCCAACTGAGCCATCAAGACGTCCTACAGTTCACTCATTCTGTAAGGTGTTAACTGCCTCTGATACAAGCACTCATGGAGGTTTTTCCGTTCTTCGTAAACATGCAACCGAATGCCTTCCACAGCTGGTAATTTTGTTTGTTCTACTTTGTTTCGTCATCCATTTGATGTCAGTATATTCATTATGCTGATTTCATATATGGATGTACTTCAGGACATGACCCTGCCAACACCAACTCAGGAGTTGGTTGCTAAGGATCTTCATGGTTATGAATGGCGGTTTAAGCATATATTCAGAGGTAAAGAGTTTTCCTGTCTTTTTTTTGCATTTCCTAGTGATGAGAACATTATTTTAAGTTAAGCAAGAATTTCCCTCGTCCCCTTCCCCTTCCCCTGCCTTTTCCATCTAATACGGATTTGTGCTATTTGGGATTGTTCGGCCATTTTTTGATCTTGTACAAAATGGGCAGGGCAACCACGGAGGCACTTGCTTACGACTGGTTGGAGTACTTTTGTTACTTCTAAGAGATTGGTAGCTGGGGATTCATTTGTTTTCCTCAGGTACTGAATTAGTTTTCTGCTCCTCTCTTCTATCTTCTTTTCTGTGATACAAATGACAGGGCTCTTATTAATTAATATTAACTACTCAGGGGAGAGAATGGGGAGCTGCGTGTTGGAGTGAGACGTGTTGCTCGTCAACAGAGTAGTATGCCATCATCTGTGATTTCAAGTCAGAGTATGCACCTTGGAGTCTTAGCAACAGCATCTCATGCTGTTTCAACTCAAACTCTTTTTGTGGTCTATTACAAGCCAAGGTAAAAAAGTGACTTTCTTTTAAAAAAGGTTTTGATTGGCTGTTGTTTTTTGTGTATTTTATTCACTTTATCTTCCGTTCGTGTAATTTATCAGGACCAGCCAGTTCATTATAAGCTTGAACAAATATTTAGATGCTGTTAACAATAAGTTTGCAGTGGGAATGAGATTTAAGATGAGGTTTGAAGGCGAGGATTCTCCTGAGAGAAGGTAGGAAGACACAGATAAGCTTCTGGTTGTTTAAAATCACTGCTGAATTGGTAAAGAAAAACTCTGGAAATTTATAGTTTTGTTGTTTGCTGATTGATCAGGTTTTCAGGAACAATTGTTGGAGTTGAAGATTTTTCTCCCCACTGGGTTGATTCCAAGTGGCGCCACTTGAAAGTAAAAAAATATGATCCTATTTTTTATTCTCTCTCCTTTATTTAAAAATTTATGCTTATTTTCACCTCACTAATAATCTGTTGTTCTATTCTCTTTTTACCAGGTTCAATGGGATGAGCCTGCATCTATTCCTAGGCCTGATAGAGTTTCTCCATGGGAAATAGAACCATTTGCAGCTTCAGTGCCACCAAGCATGACTCAACCGGTTGCAGTGAAAAACAAAAGGCCCAGGCCACTGGTTGAAGTTCACACCCTTGGTATATAAGAATTGTTGTATTCATTTTTGTTTACAAATATGTTGCTCATTTCTAACTTATCATTATCAACCTTTCATATTGTAGATTTATCTTCAACTGCATCGCCACCTTGGAATTCTCGATTGACACAGTCCCATGATTTAACCCAATTAAGTGTTACTGCTGAATGCAAACGAAATGAAAATCATATGATATGGCATCATAAGCAATCAGATATTAACAGCCATAGCAACTCTATATCTAGATCGCCAACCGAGGGGGGTTGGCTATCTTCTCCTCGTGTGAACGTTTCTCAGCATCTGTTTCAGGAAGCAACAGAGGATAGCAAAAGCGTCTCAAACTGGCCTGTTGTCTCAGGCTATTCAACTCCCCAGTCAGCAAAGTTCAAGAATGACCCAATTCTAGAACCAATAGAGAAAGGGAGAAAATCTGAGGGAACTACAAGTTACCGATTATTTGGCATTGAGCTCATAAATCACTCCACAAGCTCACTTCCTATTGAGAAGACGCCTGCACATCCAGCGAGTGTGTCCAGCGGTACTATTGAAGGGCATGTTATGAGTACCTTGTCAGCATCTGATTCTGACCAAAAATCTGATGTTTCTAAAGAAAAGAAATCTGAAGAGTTGCAAGTATCACCAAAAGATGTTCAGAGCAGGCAAAGTTCAGCTTCCACAAGAAGTCGCACCAAGGTATTATAACAAATGTATATTTTTGAGGTTCAAGGTCCTTCTGAAGATTTATCATGAAAATAAAGTTTTGGTGTCAACAGGTTCAGATGCAGGGAGTTGCTGTTGGTCGGGCCATTGACTTGAGCATGATAAAAGGGTATGATCAGCTTTTAGATGAGTTGGAGGACATGTTTGACATTAAGGGGCAGCTTCACCCTCGGGATAAGTGGGAAATCGTATATACAGATGATGAAGGAGATATGATGCTTGTTGGTGATGATCCATGGCCGTAAGTATCTCTATTATTACTAATCACAAAATATTAGAATTCATGCTAAAACATTAGGCATGTTATCAATTGCTGTATGTGACGGATGCATATTGTTTGCTTGTGCTCTAATTTCAGTGAATTCTGTAACATGGTGAGAAGAATCTTTATATGCTCAAGTCAGGATGTGAAGAAAATGACTCCTGGAAGCAAACTCCCCGTGTTTTCCCTCGAAGGTGAAGGGACTGTATTAAGTTCAGAAACAGCTGATAACTGAAACATGGAGCAATCTGTTTCTGCCTTTTTCATTTTTGTCATTTTTAATTTACTTTTATGCTTGCTTTTGTTGTTTGGTTCCGGGGATAAGTAGAGGCATTTAGCGTTTGTATTTGGACTCTGGAGGATGGTTGGAGAGAAGGAAGGAACACTGGCTAATTAGTAAGGCTCAGTTTTTCAGAGCTAACTACTGAAAGGACATTCTAAAAGATAGTTATTGACTGGGTGGGTCTCTAAGGAGTAGTGGAAATTAAACCTTGTAGGGGCTAGTCTGTACATTTTTTTGGCAATTGCTAGTAGTGGGGGTTGAAGGGGTATATGTTTCTTGTGTCTGTAAATATTTTGTGTTTTGGCAATGTAATTTTTTTTTTTTTTCTTTTTGGTTTCTAGAATGGAATTTTTAATGCAAGAAGTTGCAATGCCAGCTCCATTGTACTGGGATTATTATTTTATCACTGGTCTCTACCCAATAATAATGATCATCTAAACAATGCCAACTTTTTTGAGGTGGAGGAGGTTAACATTCAACTCCCATGACCCATTTCTTTTTCTCTGCAGCTTTCCCCATGGCTGGTGTCTTGTGGTGGCCCAATTGCTGAAAATTTTTTGGGGGGGAAATTATTACATGTTCCTGATTTTCAGTTCTTGAATGTTTGTTTTTCATATTTTATTTATTGCGATCTGCTCTCTCTTTTAAAATCTCAAAATATAAGTTAAACTATCTAAAAAATCTCAAAATGTAAGTCGTTTAACGTTTTTATAAAGAGATTAAAAGAGCAATTAATTCTCTTATTATAACAAAAATATGGTTTAATTTTGACAAAAAAAATTTTAATTTTTTAATTGATAAAATTATTTTTATTATTAAAATTATTTTTTTGCTTTTTTAATTATTATAAAGATTCATCTGATAATTCATTCACATCACCGCAAACACCATCTCATCCACCACCTTTATCACGCAGAAGCATTAGACCTACACATGGACCCTCTTGGCTGAATGATTTTGTAGCCAATGTTACCCACAATAGCAATATATCTGTTGCTACTTCTGCAGGTACTAATGAAAAATCTATGAACCAAGTACTTATCAACAGGCTACGCAAGATGCCAATTGAGTTCAAGCTATGCAAAAGGAGCTTGAAGCTTTGGAAAAAAAAAAAAAAAAGTAATAGTTGGTCCCTTACTGATCTACCTCATGGAAAGAAACCTATAGGTTGTGAATGCATTTTTTGGGTTAAATACAACTCAGATGGTTCTCTTGACAAATATAAAACTAGATTGGTAGCCAAGGGCTACAACCAACTTCTTGGCCTCGATTATAATGACACATACTCTTGGGTTGCAAAATTAGTCACAAATAGACTGCTACTTGCAGTAGTTAATGCAGAGGTATGGCCTTTACACCAACTTGATATAAATAATGCTTATTTACATGGTTTTATTGATGAGGAGATATATATGAGTCCACTAGAGGGTTATTTAGTTGCCAAACCTGGCCAAGTTTGTCGATTGCTTAAATCTCTCTAGGGGTTGAAACAGGCAGGTAGGTAATGGAATAAAGAATTCACTGCTACTTGAAATCCTATGGTTTTCATCAATCCACTCATGATCATTGTTTGTTTACAATGAGTGAAGGAGCTAATCTTTTAGCCCTCTTGGTATATGTTGATGATGTCTTACTAACCGGACCAAATGAAGAGCTTATTATTGCAGTTAAACAATTCCTTCATTCTAAATTCACAATCAAAGATATTGGCTATGCTAAATACTTGAGGATTGAAATAGTTAGTTCTGATATGCGAATGTATATTTCACAAAGGAAATTTATTTCAGATCTCATCTCTTGCTGGTTTAGATCATGCTGCTCATGTTCGATCTTTAACTGATTATTGTATTTTTCTTGGTTCATCACTCATCTCATGGAAATAAAAAAAACAACCTACTGTGAGTAAGTCCTCCGCAGAAGCAGAGTATCGTAGCATGGCCTCAACTGTATGTGAATGACAGCTGATTTTATACATCCTTAAAGACTTGCAGCTTCCTTTACATCTTCCTATTCCATTGTATTGTGATAATAAAGTAGCTTTACATATAGCGGCAAATCCGGTCTTTCACGAGAGGACTATACATATCGATATTGATTGCCATATAGTGCGAAATCAGTTGCTTTGTGGATTCATTAAGACTGCTCATGTTTTATCAGCTTTACAACTCGCAGATATCTTTCGCAAAGTCTTTACCCTCTTCATCCTTTTTTTTTCTTTTGTCCAGGCTGGGATTAGTAGATTTTTCTCCAACTCCATCTTGAGGGGTGTAAATTATATCACTGTCATGCTTAGTTTTAATTTATTTTTGATGAACTTGTAATTTATTTTTGGCATCAAACATACAACTCATGGGACTCGGCAATTTAGTTAGATTAGAAAATTTTACAATAGCAACAACTGTATATAAAAAGTCTCCATTCTCATTGAGCTCAAAGCATATCATTTTGTACCCGTCATTGTTAATATATTGAGAATCATTTTTCTCCTATATCTTCCATTAAATCTGTTCAATTCATTGTAAGGATGTGATTGGTTGGAGGGAATTTTCTTGTCATTTTCATAACTGTCGTAACTTTCTTGAGTTTTATTTAATTCCATCTTTAATGTCCCCTAATGCTTCCAAGATAAAAATCAATTTGATGTATCAATAATTAATTAATTACTTCTAATTAATTCAGTAGTACAATTCAATTTGCTCACTAATAAAACATCTGTTTAAACATTAAAATAATATTTAACTTAATCAAAATCTTACTTCATGTATATAAAATAGAAGTGACCAAACATATATGCACCTTTTATCACTCGATCTTAGAAATATAGCACCATTCAAGAACTATGGAGGAACTGAGAGACCATGCATTTCCTCTTCACACCGTTAAACCTATGCCTCAAACAAACTTCAACCGTATTTTTGCCCTAGTTTATGCTTGTGCCATCGTAGCTCTACTCTGTTACCACACAAAAACCCTATTCTACTCCACCACCACCGTCTCTTTTTATGTAACTTTAACCATGTTTGTCGCTGATCTAGTTCTTGCTTTCATGTGGGCCAGCACGCAGGCTCTTCGCATGCGCCCTGTTCATCGTCAACAATTTCTTGAAAACTTAGAGAAGAACATGAAAAGAAGCGAATATCCAAATATAGACGTGTTTATATGCACTGCAGATCCTTATAAAGAGCCACCAATAAGTGTAGTAAGCACAGCTTTATCAGTAATGGGTTATAGTTATCCAAGAGACAAGATTTCTGTGTATGTTTCAGATGATGGTGGCTCAGCCTTGACTCTATTTGCTTTAATGGAGGCAGCTAAGTTTGCTAACCACTGGTTACCGTTTTGTGAGGAGAATAACGTATTAGAGAGAAGCCCTGATGCATATTTCAAATCAAATCAATCTTTTTCCTCAGAAACTGAGAAAATTAAGGTAAGTAACTTTCTTAGATTGTTCTTGATTATTGTTTATCTATAATAATGCCCATGTTTTAGCTGTATTATTCATCAATCATTCTATTCATTTTCCACCTGCAAGTGTCAGCCATTTATATTAGTGCTTTTGTTCCTGATAAGCATCAAGCGGATGTGCTTATAGTTTTATTAGGTCATCAAGCTGGACTTTTCAGTCGGTATACATATAGTGTCATTTTTGCTGACATTTCTTTGTAGGAATTAAGAAAATTTTTAAGATAGAAACTGTAAAATTAAGAAATATCTAGTAAAAGCACCGGACATCCGTAGAAATTAATGATTTAGATATGGTAACAATCTCAGATGTAAGCATAGTTGTCTGTTTGTAAAAAAAGAACATTTCCCTTTTAAAATTTAATTTTTAACTTCATTAATTTGTTGCAAATTGCACAGACGATGTACGAAAGCATGAAGTTTAAGATAGAAACTGTGGTTGAGAGAGGAAAAGTTGAAGATCACTACATAAATGGACCCCAAGAGAAACATGCCTTCGACAACTGGACTGATAAATTCACAAGAAAAGACCATCCTACTGTCATTCAGGTTTCTATTCTTATTGGAATTTTTCTTTTCTTTTTGTTTGTTTTTTAACACGATTGAAATATAGTAATAAAAATTGTGACATGCAGGTTCTGTTAGATAATAGCAAGAACAGAGATATTACTGGCCTTCAAATGCCAAACCTCATCTATGTCTCTAGGCAGAAAAGCAAAACGTCGCCTCATCACTTTAAAGCTGGTGCTCTCAATGTTCTGGTAGGTTTTATGCTTTAAAATCTTTATAATACAGTCCATGAGGTTGAGTTTCAGGTAAGCGGCTGAGATACCTGAGAATTAGACCAAGATTCTATCTTCAGTGACAATAACCTCACGTAGAAGCATTTAACTCTAGTGGTCCCGAGCGCGGACAATTAAACTGACATGGATTGGTGACCATCGGGATACCACACAATGTACCAAAAAAAGAAATCTTTAATAATGCAAAAGTTGATTTTGTATGGTTTGTTTTTTTGCAGGTGAGAGTATCAGCTGCCATGACCAATGCACCTATTATTCTAACACAAGATTGTGACATGTACTCTAACGATCCCCAAACACCACTCCGTGCTCTCTGTTATTTTTGTGACCCTGATCCTGCATTTAGGTCCAACTTAGCCTATGTTCAGTTTCCTCAAATATTTCAAGGAATCAACAAGAACGACATCTATGCTTGTGCATTTAAACGTCTCTTCGAAATCCAATCAATGGGATTTGACGGGCTGTTGGGCCCAAATTATGTTGGTACTGGATGCTTCTTTTCTCGAAAAGCTCTGTTTGGTAGCCCATCAAAACCAGTTCTTCCAGAGATACCTGAGCTAGGCCCATGTCATGTGGTTCACAAACCCCTCCAATCCCAATCAGTTTTGTCATTGGCTCATCAAGTTGCAAGCTGTGACTATGAGAACCCGACTCAATGGGGTTCCGAGGTAGGTCATGAACTAATGTACATTACATTTCATATTGAATTTAGGGTATGGGACCAAGCTAATAAAAAAAAGTTTTTTTTTCAAAAAATGTTATTATTTTATCTTTTTTTTTTTTAATATATAGTCAGAAATACTCTTATTTAAATCAAAATACCGTTTATAACTAATCTGTGTTTAAATGGGATCATACACGGAGTGTAAATAATTCTTTCCCTTGCTGTTATAACTTGCAGATAGGATTTAGATATGGGTCTCTGGTTGAGGACTTCTATACAGGGTATAGGTTGCAATGCCAAGGATGGAAGTCAATATTCTGTAGACCTAAAAGGGCAGCCTTTTTTGGTCATGCTCCTGTCTGTTTGGTTGACCTGTTGAACCAACAAAAGAGATGGGCAATTGGGCTTCTTGAGGTCGCATTCTCTAAATATAACCCAATTACATTTGGAGTTAAGTCTATGGGCCCTTTAATGGGCTTAGGTTATGGACAGTATGTATTTTGGCCCACTTGGTCATTACCAATCATCACTTACGCTTTCCTTCCGCAACTAGCACTTGTCAACAAAGTATATATATTTCCAAAGGTAAGTCCTAAGCTTAATTATATGAGTATGGTTTAATATAGATTACATCTTAAATCTAGACAGTTACATCTTTATCTTGGTTTCTATTTTTGTAAATTAAAAAATTATTTCATGATCAATCGAGCTAACAAAAGAAACAAAAATCAAAATTTTGTGATTTTTCTTTGTTTTGACAATTTATTGTTGTGTTTTAAGATACCAAATAATAAATTTCAAATGTGAAAAATTAAACGAAATAAAACAATTACAAGAATTCCATATCAACCGTAATAGAATTTATTTTTCACGTGCCTTTTTTCCTGATTAGAACTGAAACGTGCAATGTGATGGTGCAGGCATCAGAACTTCCATGGTTTCTCCTTTACGTGTTTCTATTTCTTGGAGCTTATGGTCAAGATTTTGTTGACTTCCTATCCGTTGGTGGGTGGTTCCAATCTTGGTGGAATGATCAAAGAATTTGGCTCATAAGGGGTCTAACCTGTCATTTGTATGGTTCCATAGAGTTCTTGCTCAAGACTCTCGGAATTTCAAGATTTGGCTTCAACTTGACAAGCAAAACAGTAGACGATGAAGTAAGCAAAAGATACGAGCAACACATCTTTGAATTTGGAATCCATTCTCCAATGTTTGTCTATTTTACAATGGCAGCTTTCGTCAACTTGATTTCACTTTTCCGTGGCCTGTTTCAAGTTTTCAAAGATGGCAACTTGGAGGAATCATTTTTGCAGTTGCTTCTTGCGGGTTTTGCTGTTTTGAATTGTTGGCCAATTTATGAAGCTATAGCGTTCAGGACCGATAGTGGGAAAATGCCACTAAAAACTACTCTCATTGCTACATTTTGGGCATCTTGTCTTTATGTAGGGGCTTCTATCATTTTCAACTGAAGAAAGCATCAACAGTGATTGGCTCCAGTGTACAATAAATTATATTAATTATGATGATTATGATTTTTCGATTTTCCTCCTTTTCTTGCTTATTTTAGGGTATTTGTAATAAAAATTTATATTTCTAATTCATGTGAGTTTATGCATACCAAGATTTGTACAAACCAAGATTATAATAGTTGTATTGAATATGGCTTTTTTTATCTTTTTCAAAGAAAATATTGAATATTTTTGGCATCACAGGCCCTAAAGATTGGCCAAAGCACATGAAAGTATAACCAGAAACAGCTATGGAGGGTCTGAGAGGCAGCACCAGCACCACCACCACTAATCCATCCCGTCTTCATACTGTTAAGCCTATGCCCCAAACAACCTTCAACCATATTTTTGCTCCAATTTTCGCCTGTGCCATCCTAGCTCTGTTCTATCACCATATCACTACTCTTCTTTACTCCAAAACCCTCTTCTCTTTCTCTGTAACCCTCATCTTGTTCATCTCCGATCTCATTCTTGCTTTTATGTGGATCAATACAGAGTCTCTTCGCATGCGCCCTGTCCATCGACAACAATTCCCTGAAAACTTGAAGAAAGTCATGAAAGAAAGCGATTATCCAGCTTTAGACGTGTTTATATGCACTGCAGATCCATATAAGGAGCCCCCAATAAGTTTAGCGAACACAGCTTTATCAGTAATGGCGTATGATTATCCAACAGAGAAGATTTCTGTGTATGTTTCAGATGATGGAGGCTCAGCCTTGACTCTCTTTGCTTTAATGGAAGCAGCTAAATTTGCTAGCCACTGGTTACCGTTTTGCCAGAAGAACAACTTAGTAGATAGGGGCCCTGAAGCATATTTCCAATCAAATCAACCTTGTAGTTCCTCAGAGTTTGACAAGATTAAAGTGAGTTTTAATTTATAGTGATAATTTCTTATTTAAGAATTATTTTGAATCTTTGATCCAAGTTTTCTTGTATTTATTTTGCACAGGATATGTACGAAAGCATGAAATTAAAAATAGAACAAGTTCTTGAAAGAGGAAAAATTGATGATGAGCTCTTAAGTGGACATCAAGAGCGTGAAGCTTTCAATAAATGGACTGATAACTTCACACGACAGGATCATCCCACCATCATTCAGGTAACCCAGATCATATCTTAAACTAGGAACACATATATTTTATTGAATTAATTCTAAGTTATGTTCTGTGTGCTGGGTAATTCTTTTTTCTCTTCCTGGTTTACGAAAATATAAAGGTTTGAGCAGGTTGTGTTAGATAATAGCAAGAACACAGACGTCAGTGGCCAGCAGATGCCAAACCTAATCTATGTCTCTAGACAGAAAAGCAAGACATCACCCCATCACTTCAAAGCTGGTGCCCTGAACGTCCTGGTATATTCCTTTCCTATAAAAACCAGGACAAAATTTGATTTATGTCTATTCAATCGACGTGTAGTTTCTCGTTTTTGGTGGTAATTGCAGATAAGGGTATCAGCTGTAATGACAAATTCACCAATAATATTGACGCTAGACTGTGACACTTTATCTAATGATCCAAAAACGCCACTCCGAGTCCTGTGTTACCTCTGCGACCCTGACCTCGACCCTGAGTGCAGATCAAGATTAGGGTATTTCCAATTTCCTCAACGATTCAGTGGAATTAACAAAAACGACATTTATGGTTGTATGTGTACAAGAATGGCTGTTCTATCACCAATGGGGTTTGATGGTTTGATGGGCCCCAATTACATTGGAACCGGATGTTTCTTTAATAGAAGAGCTCTATTTGGAGGTCCATCGAACCTAATTTCACCGCAGATTCCTGAGTTGGACCCACAGCATGTTGTGGACAAAACCCTCCAATCCCAATCAATCTTCGCTTTGGCTCATCAAGTTGCAACTTGCCATTTTGAGACCCACAACACCAATTGGGGCGAAAAGGTAATTAATTTAGCCTGTGAAGTAATTTTCAAATCAATACAGTCTTATTTATTTTTCTATTTGTAGGGCCAACAAATACTATATTACTGATTGTATATTAGCTGTTTTTTTCCTCGAAAATGAGGATAGAGACAGAGAGGTCACGAGTTTGAGTTCTCTCAACTATTATTTTCACTAATTTGGTGAGCTAAAAAAGGATTTTCCTATTTTGTTGCTTGAATATTAATGCTATTTCGACCCGTCTAATCTATAATGAAATTAGAAAAACAAAGAGATGATCCAAAAACTATTTTATTTTGAGCAAATAGTTATTTTGAATAAATAACTACTTAGTTTCTGAAATTTTAATGAGATTTTGATCGCATCTCTACTCTTCAGTAAAATCACTGATTAGTCTTTGAGATTTAACCTAATAAAAATATTGCAATTTACTGTGTTATAACATGCAGATAGGATTCAGATATGGATCACTAGCAGAGGATAATTTCACGAGTTATAGAATGCAATCAGAGGGATGGAAATCAATATTCTGCCACCCTAAAAGGGCAGCATTTCTTGGTGACTCTCCTACCACCTTGATTGAAGTATTGAACCAACAGAAAAGATGGACATTTGGTCTTCTTCAGGTCGGATTTTCTAAATATTGCCCAATAACATTTGGGATTCGAGCTATTAGTCCTTTCATGGCTTTAGGTTATGGACACTACTTCTTTTGGGGCATCTGGTCAATCCCAATCACAGTGTATAATTTCCTTCCTCAACTAACCCTTCTCAATAAAGTCTACATATTCCCAAAGGTATACCCTAAACTCATTCCTGACGATATAACAATAATCCAAATAGTAATTCATATACATTTTCTTGAGCAGGTATCAGAACAATTCCCATGGTTTCTGCTCTATTTGTTTCTATTTCTTGGAGCTTATGGACAAGATTTTATCGACTTTATGTTCGTCGGGGTGTCGTTCAAAGCTTGGTGGAGTGATCAGAGAATATGGCACATAAGGGGACTAACATGTCAATTGTTTGGTTTCATTGAGTTCTTGCTTAAGACTGTAGGAATTTCAAGCTTTGGTTTTAATGTGACAAGCAAAACAGTTGATTCTGAAGTAAGCAAGAGATATGAGCAAGGCATCTTTGAGTTTGGAGTTCATTCTCCAATGTTTGTCTCTCTTACGATGGCGGCTTTAGTTAACTTGGCTTCACTTATCCATGGCTCATTTCAAGTTTTCAGAGATGGCAACTTGGAGGAACCATTTATGCAGATAGTTATTGCAGGTCTGGCTGCTTTGAATTATTGGCCAACTTATGAAGCTATAATGTTCAGGACTGATAGTGGAAAAATGCCAATCAAAACTACAATTATGGCTACGTTTTTGGCATGTTGTCTTTATCTAGTGACATCTTCCATTCTCAAGTCAAATGGGTTTGTTTTGATTTTGAAGGATATGCCCTGAATATGCTTTGATATTTAAATTTTAATTATATATGCATATCTATATAAATAAATGAAATTCTAAGTATTCCTTTTTTTATTTTTTTATATAAAGTAAAAATGTACTTAAAAAATAAGGTGAGTCGGCAGTTTTAGTTGTTCCAGTAACTATTTGCTGTTTTAATAGCCGTTAGTTGTTTTACTGTGGATATTAGCTATTTATATAGCGGTTTAGAATAAAATGTTGGATACAATTAACTATTTGATTAACTGTTTAATATAAACGACAAAAAAAAAAATAAAAATAGAACAAAATAAAGATAAGTGATAAGTATAAGTATCATAAAAAAATTATAAAACTCTAAACGTTAACCAAGATAAAGTTTCACACTTTAAAAATTAAAATAAATATTATATTACCGAATACTATAATTCATTAAAATTAACCAGTAATTATAACTAGGATGACCACCCACTAGACTGACTCTTTATTTAAATAGTCATATGGAAAGTTATCCCGCTTGAGAGAATTGGCCTACCTCACATTAGATTTTTCTAAAATAGCAACGACTCTTCTCTTGCCATTTTCTTTAGGGCTAGAGAAGATTCTTTGAGGTGTAGGAAAAAGTTGAAGTTCGATTATTTCCATTCCCACTGTGATTCTTCTTTCAACGTTAATGCTTAAATGGGATTAGTCTAATCCTTAGTTAAAAGATAAAGACATTACTTTAATTAAGTGGGTGCTGGCCAGCTGCCAAAATGCAAAATTTTCCTTTTTTTTTTTTTTTTTTTTTTACTCTAAACGTTAACCAAGGATAAGGTTTCACACTTTAAGTAAAATTAAAATAAATTATTATATGTACGAATACTATAATTTCATTAAAATTTAAAACCTAGTAATTTATAACTAGGATTGGACCACCACTTTAACTGACTCTTTTATTTAAATAGTCATATGGAATAGGTTATATCCCGCTTGAAGAGAATTGGCCCTTACCTCACATTAGATTTTTCTAAAATAGCAAACGTGACTCTGTCTCGTTTGCCAGTTTCTTTAGGGGCTAGAGAAGATTCGTTTGAGGATGTAGGGGAAAAAGTTGAAGTTCGAGTGTGATTTCCTTTCCCACGGTGTGATTCTTCTTTTCAACGTTAATGCTTTAAAAGTGGGATTGTCTAATCCCTTAGTTAAAAGATTAAAGACATACTTAATTAAGGTTGGGTGCTGGCCAAGGCTGCCAAAATGCAAAACTCTCTCTCCTCTCTCTCTCTCTCTCTCTTTTTTTTTTTTTTGAAGTTTTTAAAGAAGGTTTCTTTTTTTTGAAGTTTTTATTTATAGATCCGGACAATTAGATAAAAACAGATAATTTCTTTTGAATTTTTTATTTACAATTTAAAACTATGATTTCTTACAGTTTTTGAATTGTCTGTATTATGTATATGTGGGAATATTTTTTTTTTTTTTTTTTTTTTGAAGTTTAAAGAAGGTTCTTTTTTGAAGTTTTATTATAGATCCGACAATTAGATAAAAACAGATAATTTCTTTTGAATTTTTTATTACAATTAAAACTATGATTTCTTACAGTTTTGAATTGTCTGTATTATGTATATGTGGAATGAAAGAAGAAAAATTAATTTATGAGAAACCCAAATGATAAAAAAACAAATTGAATGAAGCCGGTTTAATTTCATTCAGTTTAACATTTTAAAAATTCAGTTTAATTTTCATTTTCAACTTGATTTAATTTTTATTACATCTAAATAATAAATTTAGATCTGTCTAAAATAGTCAAAACCAAATCAAACCAAATTGATTTAATTTTATTCAATTTTATACATTATTCGGATTAATTTAATTTTTATTTTAAAAATTTCCAAAACTGAATTCTCCGCTAACATTCTTATAAAAATATTAATAGTGCACGACTTTGACTTCCCAAGAAAAACATCAGACTTCGCATTATCAATAAGTAGAGTTAGAAG
Source organism: Jatropha curcas (assembly GCF_014843425.1). Next base: position 1,789,254 of record NW_023590973.1, read on the forward strand.
CCAATCTACTCGGTCTTCATTATTTTTTTTTTAATGTACATTTTACAGTCTCTCCACTTAGATACCAGGTCATCATCCTTAGCCATCTCCGCTAGACATCATTTGCAGTTATCTTCGTCATTTCAATATAAATAGACATGTCCAAAATAAATTCCAAGCGCTATTAATCTTGGGATCGATAACAATGGAGGCTAAAACCAAGGCACCTCCTCTTCCTCTTCACACAGTTAGATCCATGCCTCAAACAACCTTCAACCGTGTATTTGCTTCAGTCTACGCTTGTGCCATTCTTGCTCTACTCTATCACCATCTCATATCTCTTCTTTACTCCAAAACCATCGTCTCTTTCTCCATAACTCTCATTTTGTTAATCTCTGATCTAATTCTTGCCTTCATGTGGATCAACACGCAGTCCACTCGCATGTATCCAGTCTATCGACAACAATTCCCAGAAAATTTGAAGAAAGTTTTGAAAAGAAACGATTATCCAGGTTTAGACGTGTTTATATGTACTGCAGATCCATATAAAGAGCCGCCAATAAGTCTAGTGAATACAGCTTTATCAGTAATGGCTTATGATTATCCAGTGGAGAAGGTTTCTGTGTATGTATCTGATGATGGTGGCTCAGCCTTGACTCTCTTTGCTTTAATGGAGGCGGCTAGATTTGCCAGCCATTGGTTACCATTTTGCCAGAAGAATCGCCCAATGGATAGAAGTCCTGAAGCTTATTTTAAATCATCAAATCAAATTTTGTCTCCAGATACTGAAAAGATTAAGGTACGAATTCTGATATCTATTTAGATTTAGATAATTTAACTTTTAAATTTTGAGTGTGAAATTATAATAATTTAATAAAAATTCAACTAAACTGAGAGTCTATAAAGTCGAAACATTAGTGTTTTTAATTTAATAAAAAATTAGTTAAACAGACAGTAATTAAATCAGTTAATTTTATCTAATATAATATAAATTTTTTCGAAAAATAATAAATATGAATGTCCAATCAATTTAAATTTTCTTATTTTATATGATCATATCTACCTACCACGACAGAGTGGAGGCCAGGATGGCCAAAACAGAGCATAGAATACCAACAAATGAACCATAAATTATTTCTGGTGCAGTGGGGCCACACAACAGGCTAGATAGGTTAGCCCCGCTTATATATCACATTGTTCTGTGTGTTCTCTGTCTTCTAGTAGGACATTTTTTTTTTCTTTGTTTTTTATTTTGAGGATAAGATTAATTTTATTGCAATTTGCATAGGTTGAATATGGACATTATCAGTTTTTGACTTGCTGAGTAACTGATAATGTAATGGTATATAATATGGTGTCGTTTTGTAATTTCCAATATACTATATCTTATCCTGAGGCTCCTCGAGAAAAATAAAGTTACCAAATTAAGTGAATTGTTATAGAAAGATGAGTCAGACGAAGCTGGATTTCACATGATAACCTATGAGAGATTCATGTTTTTGCTGGAGACAACATTAATCTTTAATTAGATTGCATGAAAGAGACTATATATGATTTATCATTTCAATATATTATTATTTACCAATTTACAACTAGCGTTTACATTTATCTATATTTAAAAATTATTTCCTTTTCTTGATTGATTTTGATCCATAGATAATGTACGAAAGATTGAAAACGAAAATAAAACGTGTTCTTGAGAGAGGGAAAGTTGATGAAGAATTCATCAAGGGAGCTCAAGAGTACGAGGCATTTAATAAATGGACTGATAAATTCACTCGACAAGACCATCCCACTGTTATTCAGGTTCGAATTTCCCATTATTTATATCTCGAAAATCATGGAATTCAATAATTTTTCGATAAAATTAACCAATTCAAGCATAATTAATTAACCAAAAAAAAATTGTTTTCAGGTTTTATTAGATACCAACAAGGACAGAGATGTTACTGGTCATCAAATGCCAAACCTCATTTATGTAACTAGAGAGAAAAGCAATACTTCAACGCACCACTTCAAAGCTGGTGCCCTAAATGTTCTGGTATCTTTCTTTTACATAAAATTTTTAGGAATGCAATTTGCTGATTCTCACGATATATACTATACCTGTCTTGTTACTTGCAGTTAAGGGTTTCAGCTTCCATGACTAATGCACCAATAGTCTTGACCCAAGATTGTGATATGTATTCTAATGATCCTCAAACACCACTTCTTGCCCTTTGTTACTTCTGTGACCCTGATCCTGCTATTAGGTCTAAATTAGGTTATGTTCAGTTTCCTCAAAGATTCCATGGAATTAACAAGAACGACATATATGCTTGTGCTTATAAACGATTATATGAGATTCAACCAATGGGGTTCGATGGTCTTAAAGGCCCCCATTATCTTGGCTCTGGATGTTTCTTTTCTCGAAGAGTTTTCTTCGGAGGACCATCAGCTCTACTTGCACCGGAGATACCTGAGTTGCACCCAGTTCATGCTGTGGACAAACCCCTTCAATCAAAATCAAGTTTGGCACTGGCTCATCAAGTTGCAAGTTCCAATTATGAGAACCAGACTAATTGGGGCACAAAGGTAATCAAACCATGATTTGGTTAATTAATGTTTAAGACATTGTTAATGTTTGATTACTTAGAATAATGAAATTTCAAGCTTCAAAGGCGCTTTAATGTGCAGATAGGATTTAGGTATGGATCACTTTCTGAAGACTTCTTAACCGGTTTTCATATGCATTGTGAAGGATGGAAGTCTATATTTTGCCACCCTAAAAGGGCAGCATTTTTAGGGGATGCTCCAATTACCTTGATTGACTTGCTGAGTCAACAAAAGAGATGGACCCATGGGGTTCTTCAGGTTGGGTTTTGTAAACACAGCCCAATTACTTTTGGTGTTAAGGCAACCGGCCCCTTAATGGCCTTAGGTTATGCACAGTCAACATTTTGGGCCAGCTGGACAATTCCAATCACAACATATGCCTTCCTTCCTCAGCTAGCTCTTCTCAATAATGTTTATATTTTTCCAAAGGTATCTCTTACAACCCATTGCCAACATATATATATATATATTTTGGTTTTAACTATTCGTATTCAAAACTCAAAACTCATTTGCTCGAATATCTGGATTCACACCGGGTAGGTCATAAAGGCAGTAAAACGCTCTCTCTCGAGTGTTTAAAGAGACTTTATGCTCGGTGTTCGAATTGCATAAATATTTCATTTAATGTTTATTTTTATGTGTATATATATTTATAAGAATATGTTAATGTTGTCAAATATTAATAATGCTACTAAATATGTCTTATAATTTAATTATTTCCTGTTTCTGCTAAGCAAATCCATAATGATTAATGATCATAGACTTTTCTTTTTTCTTTTTTTTTTTTTCTTTTCTTGGGTATAGGAACGGTTTTTTCTATCTTTTGTGGACGCTTGATAAGACCAAAAACTACTTTTTCTTCTCTGTCGATGAGACACTCCACGTGAACTTCCTTATCTAGATATCTTTCTGATCAAATATTTGTATATGCATTAATTAGAATAGAAAACTTGTGATGCAGGTATCAGATCAATTCCCATGGTTTCTGCTCTATTTGTTTTTATTTCTTGGAGCTTATGGGCAAGATTTTCTTGACTTTGTCTTGGACGGTGGGTCAGCCAAATCTTGGTGGAACGACCAAAGAATATGGCACGTAAGGGGACTAACATGTTACTTGTTTGGGTCCATTGAGTTCTTGCTTAAGGCTTTAGGACTCTCAAGTTTTGGTTTTAACGTGACCAGTAAAACAGTAAATGATGAAGTAAGTAAAAGATATGAGCAAGGCATCTTTGAGTTTGGAGTTCATTCTCCAATGTTTGTCTCTCTTACGATGGCAGCTTTAGTTAACTTGATTTCACTTGTCCATGGCGTCTTTCAAGTTTTGAAAGATGGTAACTTGGAGGAACCATTTCTGCAGATACTTATTGCAGGTTTTGCTGTCTTGAATTGTTGGCCAATTTATGAAGCTATAACGTTCAGAACTGATAGTGGGAAAATGCCAATCAAAACTATTTACGTCTCCATATTTTTGACATGTTGTATTTATTTAGTTGCTTCTTTCATTTTGTGAAATCTTCCATTGACATTATTTATTTATTATTGAAAATGGACCGCTGTAATTGTTTATGGCTGTAGATCTAAATCCAAGAGAATTGCAGGCTCTGCGTTTTTTTTCTTTTTTATCTCAATCACGGTCTTGTTAATAAATTTTAGCTGGTCGAGATCTCCAATATATACTTTGGGTTTCCATATTGGTTCTTGGTGCGTTAAAGGCTTTAGGACTCTCAAGTTGTTTTAATTGTGACCAGCTTAACAACCAGCATACACATCGCCATAGTAAGTTAAATGGAATATGAGCAAAGGCACATAATTGAGTTTGGAGTTCATATACATCCACCCCATTGTTATAGATACTATAACATTACGATGGCAGCTTTAAGTTAACTGATTTCAAAACTTGTGTTCCAATTGGCGGTCTTTCCAAAGTTTTGAAAAGATTGGTAAACTTGGAAGGAACCAATTTCAATGCAGATACTTATTGCAGGTTTTAATTGCATGTTCAATTTGATATTGTCGGGCCCTTTAATTTCCATGAAACGCCTATCAACGCTTCAGCAACTGATTAGTCGGGAAATAATGTCTCAATCAAAACTTTTCTTTTAGATGTTGCCAAAATAATTATATTTAGTGTGCTTCTTTCGCTATTTTTTGTTGATAAATACTTCCATTTGAATGTTATAATTTATTTATTATTGAAATGGACCGCTGTTGTAATTGTTTATGGCTTGTAGATCTTAAATCCAGAGAATGTGCAGGGGCCTGCGGTTTTTTCTTTTTTATGCTCAATTTCACGGTCTTGTTAATAAATTTTTAGCTTGGTCGAGATCTCCAATATTATTATATATATATATTATTATATTTTTTTTTTTTTTTTTTTTTTGAGCTCAGCTCACTTACATATTATATTAGTCACCCCCATGAGGAATTATATTTTCTCTCTTTTTCTCCGTTCCCGCTATAATAATATTGAAAAATATTATATTCATTATATTGGAGATGTTGAGGTAGGTTCATAATTAGAGGGCCATTTTTTTTGAGCTCAGCTCCTTACTATTTTGTCACATGAGGAATTTATTTCTCTCTTCTTCGTCTCCTGTATATATGTGTATACATATATGAGAGTGAGGTAGGTTCATAATTACCTGCCATTCCCTTTCTGAGCTCAGCTCCTTACTCTTTTGTCACATGAGGAATTTGTTTCTCTGTCTTCTTCGTCTCAAATACATATATATGCGTGTGAGGTAGGGTTGATAATGACCTGACCTGACATGGCCATACCCTTTCAGCCAAACCAGCTCTATGCCAATATCTTGTTTGGTGTATTTTCTTCCAACAATATTTATTACATAGGTCCAAAACCCAAACTGCCACCAACCAGTTACACTTACATATTATATACACATAAATTATCTACTTGTCTGCATATTAACTGAAGAAAAGTTGAACAGTTCTTTAATATCACATGTTCATATCTATACAATCTCTTTGATTGTCTCGGTATATGGTGCTTAAAGATCTTTGAGCCTTTTCTGTTTTTATTTTCGTTTGTTCAATAAATTGATCTACTGAGCGAGAATTGATACGTAAGCCTTAAATTATTCACACGTGTACAGTTGGCACGTCGTCCTCCTATCGAGGCCTTACTATAAATACCACCTGTAGTACACTTGAAACAATCGCTGAGATAGCATCAAAATCAGCAGCTTACCTCTCTCCCGAAGAAATGGAGAGCCAAAGAGGTAGCACCGCCTCCGTCGCCGCCACCACCACCACCACCACGACTAAAACCTCCGATGTTCCTCCGATTCACAAAGTGCAACTAATGCGCCGAACACACGTTAATTGTGTATTTGGCATATTTTACAGTGTTGCTATCTAATCCTTGTTATATCTCCATGCAAAAATGGGTATTTTCAAAAAAAAAAACAAAATTTAGGAATTTACAATAATTGACTCAAATAAAATTACCATGCTTTTTTAGTACCATAATAATTTTTATATTATTGTATAATTAGAATATTATATTGTTTATTAATTGGAAGAAAAACTTTCAATTCTAAAAATGATAATTTATAGCAGTTGCTTGAATGTGACTTGCTAGACCAACATGCACAGGTCCCCACTCACACGCTGAATCATTTAGCCGTGGACCACTGGACACTCTATTTTCATTTAGTATCATGACGTAGACACCTGGATAAGACTTAACCAATCAAAAAACAGTAATAAATTTTAATTGATTGGAGGAATGAAAAGTCAAATATTGTTTTTAGTTTTTTTTGTTGAAAGTAACGGTTTTGGCTTTGTGGTGCTGATTATTTCAGACAATGTACGAAAGCATGAAAGGAAGAGTAGAACATGTTGTTGAAAGAGGCGAAGTGGGAGACGAATATATCACTAGCGAGAAAGAACGTCAAGTTTTCAGCCAATGGACTGATAAATTCCCACGATCATCCCACTGTCATCCAGGTTTCAATACATTTCTCGTATTTTTTTACTTTTAATCATTTGAGAAGGACTTACTTGTTTACACCTGGTGTATGAGCTTATCTCATAGGCTAAATCAGTTAAAAACAGTTTTTAAGTTTAAACGTGATATTTCTGGTTGTTCAGTGAGAAGAAAAAGATAAAACAATAACCATTTTTTGATCGGCTTGGTGTATGACCGGGTTTGCTCCTTTTCTCTCACGTGTGCTTTGTCCACTCTAGTTGTTTATAAATTATACATTTGGTTGGTGAGATTGATCACATAACAAGCTGAACCAAAATAATTGCTTCTGATACGTACAAAGTTCAGATTCATGTGTCAATCTTAAATAAGAATTATACATTTGAATCAGGTTTTATTAGACAACAGCAAGGATAAAGACATTGCAGGCCAATTTCTGCCAAACCTGATTTATGTCTCCAGAGAAAAAAGCAAGTCTTCTCACCATCATTTCAAAGCTGGTGCACTTAATGCCCTGGTATTTATACACATATCTCCCCTTGCTTGAATATTGTTTTTACTTATTTTAAACCCATAATATGGATGATTTTGCAGATTAGGGTTTCTGCTGCTATGTATGCGCCTGTTGGTTTTGGACTGTGATACATACTCAAATGACCCACAAACTCTTGAACGCGTATTGTGTTACTTTTGGGATCCAGAAGTTCGTAAATATTGTGGGTTCATTCAATTTCCTCAGCGTTTTGTGGGATTGAATAAGTCTGACATTTATGCTTGTGAATTAAACGTTTGTTTCAAATTCATTCTTCTGGGTTTGATGGCTTATGAGGTGGTAACTTTTATGGAACTGGTTGCTTCTTCTCAAGAAGAGTCTTTTTTGGAACCCCATCAAATATGCTTACACCTAAACTTCCTGAGCTTAACCCATATCATGTCGTGAACAAGCCCATTCAATCTTAAGAAATCTTGTCTTTGGCTCACCAAGTTGCTGCTTGTAATTTTGAGAAAGATACTGACTGGGGCCAGAAGGTAATAATTAATTAACCCCAATTTACATGCTTCTCTCATCCACGATTTAATTTGTTTTAATTGTAAAATTTACTTGCAGAAAGGGTTGAGGTATGGGTCCCTAGTGGAAGACTACTATACAAGCTATCGGCTACATTGTGAACGGTCGAGGTCTGTGTTTTGTGATCCTGAGAGGCCAGCATTTTATGGAGAAGCACCTATTAGGCTATTAGCTTGATAGATGTGATGGTTCAACAAAAGAGGTGGGCTGTTGGACTTCTTGAGGTGGTTTTCTCTAAATATAGCCCAGGAGCCTATGGGCTAATGCATAATGGGCTCGTCAGTCATGGATATGCACAAATTGGATTCTGGGCCATCTGGTCTATTCCCAAGTAGCTCAATTAGCTCTCCTTAACAATCTCTCCATCTTCCCAGAGGTGATTAATTGTTAATTCTACACTTAGCTAAATCATAATTTTTTATTTTACGTGTATAAATCTAATAACAGGATTCGAAAATGTTATGGGCACAGGTCAAATCGCCATGGTTTCTCCTATATGCATTCCTTTTTCTGGGTGCATATGCACATGATCTTGTTGATTTTATATTGCATAAAGGAACTTCCCATTTGTGGTGGAATGATCAAAGAATGTGGAATCTAAGAGCGCTTTCAAGTTTCATGTTTGCAACTGTTGAGTTCATCCTCAAATCCTTTGGCATGTCTACACCAGGATTCACTGTAACAGCTAAAACAGAAGATGACGAACTAAGCAAAAGATATGATAAAGGGTTATTTGAGTTTGGAGTAGCATCATCTATGTTTGTGCCCTTAGTAATGACAGCTTTAATGAACTTAGTCTCGTTTTCTTGGGGAGTGTCTGAAATAATTAAGGGAAGGAATATGGAAAGATTAGATATCCAAATGTTTCTATCAGCATTTGCTGTAGTAAACTGCTGGCTTCTCTATGAAGGTATGGTGTTGAGAAGTGATAAAGGAAAAATGCCAGCAAAGGTTACTGTTATTGGAACAGTTCTGACATGGGCAATTTATACTGCTGGTTCTTTCGTTTTCTAGTAAATTTAGAAAGGCTTTGGTTTGTTTCTTATTTCCGGCGAGAAGTGTTTCTTTGCCTAACTCAGACTCAGCTGCCAATCTCCATGGACGAAATAATGCCTCTTCACGCTGCTGGCCAATTTCCTGAATTTGCTCTTTGATGTAATGGCTTGATCTATAATATATATTAAAACTGATGTATCTTTGCAATTTTTTGAATAAATTATGTTTCTGTAAAGTTAGTTGAGACATGCTAGCTCTAAATTATGGGTTTTTGTTTCTTTTTTTTTATTATTATTTTTCTTTTTTGAGGGTTTAATAATAATATGGAAGCATCAACCTGAAAATTCTGCTTGTTCCCATATTCACACACTTGAATATTTTCTTTCTTGAGAGTTGAGAATAACACTACATTGTGAGGGCTGGAGGTCCATATTTCGCAATCCAGATAGGCCTGCATTTCTTGGAAATGCACCCATTAACTAGGCGGATAACTTGAATCAATGTAAACGATGGTCCATTGGTGTTCTTGAGATTGGGTTCTCAAAATATAATCCATTAATCTATGGGATCAGACAATTGGGTCCTTGGACGACCTTAGCTTATTCACATTATGCATTTTGGGCCAATTTGGTTCTTTCCTATCATCACATATGCTTTTTCTACCCCAACTAGCTCTGCTCAACAAAGTTTCTGTCTTCCCAAAGGTATGCAATTATGTATTAGAAGTAATTGTATTCTGCATGATGAGAATTTGAACTTAGTTATAGCCTAACTTTAAAAAAGAGAAAAATCTAAACTCTTTTTGCAAGTTTATAAGATAATTATTGGAAAATGCATTGAAGGTGTCAGGTGCATAAGATTCTTCTTAAAAAAAAAAAAAAAAAAAAAAGAAAATGCAAATTGAAGGTTGTCAGGTGCATAAGAAATTTTCTTTTAAAAAAAAAAAAAAAAAAAAGATAATGTGGGCAATTTGGCTATTATTTTGTAGTAATAAGAAAAATTATATTAATTTACATTTATCATCCGATGTAATCTTTAGCAAAAAAAAAAAAAAAAAAAGATAATGTGGCAATTTGCTATATTTTGTAGTAATAAGAAAAATTATATTAATTACATTATCATCCGATGTAATTTTAAGCAATTGCAAACAACTTTTTCCTAGGATTCTGATACAATGCTAGTCCTCCAACCTAAACTGCCTCCAAGAAAATTTTGGGAAATACAATAATGCAGCAAAAAGAATTTGCTCACTTTTACAGATAGTTCATATGTATTTAGTGTATGCCTCCAGGGCTCTTAATTTGCCTATCTAGATACTTTATTAACTTTTTCAACTTCATATAGAAGGAAAAATTTAATTTCTTTAGTGTATTGCTATGTTTGGATATTTAGAGCTACAGATTCTTGACTAGAGCAGCTCCTTCTACTCTCTGCAGAAATGGGAAGCTCAGGACAGCTAGAAGAATCCATTGAACATGTTTCTGTGCTTGATGATCCCTCAATAGGTATAATAAGGCCATCGCAGACCTCTTCCTGCTGCTGCTGCTGCTGTTGATGTTCTGATGATGCAATCTGAGGATTGAAATTAGCATTATCTTGCTCTAATGGTGACTCAGATCCACCAGATTGTACCTGATTGTCAAGTTTTGTGGTGGGGATTACAAAAGATCTACAAAGTGGGCAAGTTGAGTTCGTGTGCAGCCAATGATGTATGCATTCAATGTGAAACACATGTTTGCAGCTTGGAATTTGCAGCAACTCCTCTTTCATTTCGAATTCCCCTAAGCAAACACAACACCTATACGCAAAAAAATTTCATCAGCTCAGTTCAGGTTAAGGACCTGTAACAACTACTACAACAACTAACATCTACTAAAACATCTAACATTGCTAAACCGACCCGAAATATACTATTTCTGTTCCTATAAATATGAGAGAGACTCAAGTTTTGGGATTCTGTTTCTCAGATTAGTCATCATATTTTGCACTTTTGTTTTTGTGGTCATATATAGTTTGAAAATTCAAAGGAATATTCATATGATCATAGCAATCAGATCGAATCTTTCATGTGATCTTTTTGTGAGCATCAATTGAAAATTCTGACAATCTGTGAATTTTTAAGCCTAAAATTAGTTTGTTGAACAACTTTGGAATTTGATGCTCTAGCACTGCACTTGGAGAGCAGTTGTTAGGAATTTTGCAAATTAAAATGGTTCTGAACCGTTCATTTCCTCAACAGAATCTGTATGAGGCACAAAGTGATTCCTATACATTAAAGAACTCTAGAATTGGACATTTTATGTCCTTATTAACATCAACAGCTCTAGTGATACAATTTTTTTGTCTCAGGAATCTTAAAAGCTATTCTGCAACTTTTTCTACCATCAAAGATCGATAGCATAACTGCAAGAAATTATACATTTTTAACCTAATTAAAAAGTTTCTTAAGAGAAGATAAGTTTCTTTCCTAGTCAAATTAAGGAAGGATAGGTGGTTTCATGGGCACTATGCATAGATAAAAACTTTTATATGGGTCATTTTCATTGGTCTGCTTCATTGTTTTTAGTGCATTATGAATTATAGACCGCACTAACATATCAATGCCACAGCCATTTAACATTATTGTATTTCATAAATATTAAGTAATGTGAGAACTTACTGTGATTCTCTTGTCCTTAATTCGTCATCAAATAACACAATTGGAAGCTTGTCTTTAATCTCCTTCTTCAAACCAATTTGACAAATCTATTCATATCATATTATTTAAAAAAAAAGAAAAACTCAATTAGTTGTCTGCACTTGGCTAATTATAAGTTTCAAACAATGATCTTTTATATATATATACTGAAATTACATAAAGCTTAGTATTAATTTCCAGAACAACACAGAATATTCATGTTTGTGATCTTACATGGGTGAGAGAGAGAGAGAGAGAGAGAGTACTTACAGAGTGGATATGATCAGCAGTAGTCTGGCTCGAGATTGTTGGAAGAATTTGAGTAGGAGAAGAAAGTGAAGTAGCCCTTCTCTTGAGGTAAAACAAGTAAAACAAGAGAAAAAGAATAATGGAGAATAGGATAGGAATTGAAAATATAAAAGCCTGGTAAAGCTTAAGTTGAATTGCTTGAGGATAAAGATGGGTTGGGGTTGGAGTAGGAGGAAAACCCATTTGTTCTTCAAGCTTAGAAAAACTAGAGAAAGAAATATAATGTCTAGTTCAGAATTATAAGAGAGACATAGGAGAGATACAAAATAATGCCTGACTGAATGTATTTTTGGAGAGAAGAAATAGTTAGGATAAATAAATCTGTCTCTCAAAGAGAAAGAAAGAGAGATAGTTAAGGATTGCTATTAGATTGGAAAAGAAAAGGAAAAGGATACTTTAATAATTCAACTTTTTTTGTTAAAATATAGAAGGCAACATAGAGCTTTTTGAGATCAAATTTACATGATGGTATATATTCTCTCTTTATCAATGATGGGACAAGCCCATGTCTCTCCACTAAGACATGGGTCCTGATCACCCTAAGCACTCAGATCAATTTGTCTTCATTCTTCAGGCATGGACAACATTATCATTAGGAAACTCTCTTCTCTTCAATTCCTAAGTGTACTATAACAACATATGCTAGACTCAATTGCTTTCTTGAAAAAGATATGTTAAAAATGATTGGTTTAGCTGGTTAAAAACTCACAAACAAAAAACGAAAGAAAAGAAAGAGAACAACTGAAATTAATTCTTGGATAATCATACTTCAAGAAATGATATGATTTAGCAGTAGGTGTTCTCTTTCAGTTGAGCTTTTATCAATGCACGGTTGGCAGGTCACTAGCCTAACAACTGTTAGTGACAAAGGAGGGTTAGCAAGTTAGTTTTAACTAAACTTCAAGTAATTGACATATTACTACATTTTAGGTAATATTAACCATTTAAAAAGAAACAGTTAACAGAGACCAGTAATCCACTGAACATGATGGTTTGTTGGTACTAGATTTATGTTAAGCTAACCTAACAATATCTGTTTTTGATTTGTTAAGATATCATCAGACCAACTAAAAAGCTTTACTTTTTTTCCTCATTCTTATGGCTTAATGTCTAGTTTTATTTTTGAGAAGCTAGAATTTTTATTGTTCTTCTGGATCAAAGTTGATAGCAAGGAACTGAGTGGTAAAAATCTGGGAAATGAATGGAAGATTTAACTCCATTTTCATCATGTATTACCTTCAAAAAGTGAGTTTATGCTTTGAGCTTTTTATCATTACATAAAAACCAGAATAAAGCATTATATAATAACAAAAGCATACACTTGTTTATATGCCAAATAGAAAATAATAAGCTTAAGCTTTAGTCCTATAATATTATGGATATGTTATCAAGATTTTTTTTTTTTTTTCTTTTAAATATGTTAACGCTACAAATAAAATAAAATCTAGTGAAATATCGATTATTTTAAATAAACCGTGATCTTTTACCTGAATACCACCTGATTCGAACAGATAAACATGTGTGTTAAAAAAAAAAAAAAAAAAAAAGTTTTTTTTTTTTTTTTTTTTTTCACCTATCGAAACAGAAAACATGTGTTGTTAAGGGAACCTAAAAAAAAAAAAAAAAAAAAGATTTTTTTTTTTCTTAGAACAAGTTTAGGTTGATATATTTACCTAAAAGATACAGTAAATTTTGATGGTTGTATAAATATCATGGTTTAAATGACTACATTTACTTTTGCATTATTTTAATGAAAATCACATTTATTTAATGATCCTAGTTGGTGCAAGTTGTCCTCTTTTACAGGGTACAGTTTGATGTGGGCATGCCTCTTCACTTCACTTTATAATTGAGAAGATCTCACTGTTGTTGGTGGATCATGAAAGCACCTCTCTCTCACGCACAAAGTGGAAAAAAATAAGATAAGATATCTTTCATACTTCACACCACTATATCAGATTCTTTATTTATAAAGTAATTCGCATGTACATATTTCATGTATATTTTGACTGATCAAAGTGCTTCCCACGATAATTCCTAGTAGAGTCACTTGGAAATGAAAAAGTGAAATAAAAAATTATTAGGTGACGACTGAAAATTCTATCTGAACATGCTTTGCTATGTGAGTTACATCAATACAGTTGGCAGATAGCAGCTCTGCAAAATCTTTGGGATTTGGCCTCTGCAATTAAATCCAAAATGTTTAAGATTAGTGCTTTCCAAGATGGATAAATAATGCATGAATCTTTATCAACATATCTTTTTTTAACATCAATCATAAAGGTGAAAAGGTTTAGATGACTTGCAATTCAATTACTGCGCCTCTCCTCCAATTACCAGATAAGAAAATAATAATTTATTGGCCTTAGCCAGAAGAAAGATCCATAGTGATAACGGGTAGTGACTTGCTGTCTTATCCAACAAAACATGAAATATACATAACTCTTAACACTTGCTGTCAACAATATCATTAGATGACCCAAAAGCTAGACCCAACGTTGCATTTGCTAAACCAGCTAACCAATACATATTGCATTAGACTTAAAAGAGGATTTCTTGGATGACAATTTCAGTCCAAGTAACTAAACCGCTTTGGAAATTATCACACACCCAAACAAGCTCTTAAGAAAGCTGTGGAGTTTCAGACCGCATACTTCTTGAACAGTTTTCACTACTGTCATTGTTGAACAGACTATGTTTACAAAAACAAATTAAATTTCAATGAATTGGAATGAAGAAGATCCACAACATGCAGGATTACATGGCAACTATAACTCTTTTTATCTCCTAACCATCTTCCTCTCAGCTGAGCTGCACCGAAATATTGACAGTAACCAATTCTAGAACTTCCTCCTCCTTACTTTGAAACTCATTGATCGAATGACATTATCATCTGTCTTTAATGTTGCTTCCAGAATTTCAATGGATTCAGGTTTTGTGAAGTAGGTGAAGAGGAGGTAAATACCATCTAAATAGGTATTAGTCTCTCCAGCTTTGTTTTTCTTCTTGATGCTGTAGGCTAGTGGAATGACACCTCTGTTGAATACCTCTACATACATACCACCCCCCGCGACAAGCAACTGCAAGGATACCATCATCAGTGAGGGCTATTAAAGTAACAAGGGATATAAATCTACAAGTTTTATATCTCTTATGCTATTCAGAAGACTCAAGTTGCTGAAATGTACAAGCGATGAGCATGGATGATTTCCTTACTTATTTGTACATATAAGTCAAAGGAAATCTTTCATGATAGAATATCAAGATCGGTATTACAATGAGACAAATAGATATCCGAAGCACGATTCTGATTAATTGCACTGTGCCTAGCATTCTCTCTGATTAAAGCAATTGTCTACCAGGAATTAGAGAATGACGATGGCTGAATCACCATGAAGGCATCAAATTAGTCATTCTCCATTGCCTCTGGGCAAGGCTTTGGTTTCTCAATTAATGCAAGTTTTAGTTAATTATTATTTCAATTTCCATAACTATTAGTCCAAAACCACCTAAAATTCCAAAACTTGACATTTTAACCAAGGAGGTTTAACTCGTCTACAAATAAACAATGATATCTAGATTGTAAAACCCAAAGGGCAAAAGCAAATATACATCTCATCCTTTCATTGTTTAATTCTACTCATAACTTTCCCTATATACAAAAATAACTAAGTCTTAATCCCAAGAGACAGAATATCTTTTGCAACAATTTTCCTCTATGTGGTTTAGGTGTGCTTCCCAGTTTAGCACCCTCCACCATCAATGTATCACACTTGAGGATCTGCGTAAGACATAATCAAATCATCTCAAAAATCCTTTTCTCATACATAGCATTCCCTATATGTTAGATTAAATTCATCTACAAGCCATAATATGTGCCAGCAACAAGCTAATATAAAAAGTACGCATAAAGTGTATAGTTGCATTTCCAGGTGAAATTAAAGGCATAAGGTCAAAGTGATTCATTGAAGCTGTCCAAAGCAACAGATATTAGAAAAGGAAATTCTTCTTTTCTTTCATGAACTACAGATACAAATAAAGACTTCTTCCAAAAACCAGCATAGACTCTTCACGACAAAATCGGTCATCCATTTATAAAGAAGCTACTTATATAACATGCCTCGCCCAAATTTAGAAGACATACTAAATTCTGTACCAATAATGTTTTAGGATATTGTTCATATTGGCTTCTAAAATATATACTAAATATTGGTAACTTTTGGTCCTAGCCTTGTATTTGGGCAGTAGCAAACTAGAGGCTGATTATGATAGTTCTTTTATGGTCAGCTTGATCACTGGTACTGATTTGCCTAGAGGTGGTGGCCTTCCATTAGTCACCCATGCGTTGGACATTCGTCCTGATGGTGGTGTTCCTTATTCTAGAGATTGCTTGTAGTTTCTTTACAGCTTTGCTCCCCATTGTATAAAAAGAAAAGAAAACTCAAAAAAATTCCCAATTAATATTTTATTAAATAGGAATCCTAGAATAAGGAAGGAAAAGAAAGTTTCAAACTTTCATGCAATATATCTGTCAATACATTTATCTATCTAATAGACATTTAACGACCAAAGAGAAAGCGCGAAATCGAAACATTACCTCCTCGTATTTCTGGGTAAGAGCGAGCCGTTCATCTTCCGACATGTCAGGTCTCAAAACCGCCATAGTCTCATACTGTCGGAGCCCCGGTGGGCACTGAGGCGCCTCCGCGTCCTCAACAGCAGTCAGGCCCGAATCAGTAGACGATGGCGGGTCTTCGCTCGAACCAAATCCGCCTCCTTCATAAAAAGAGCCAGAGAAGTCCAAAGTTTGGGCCTTGACAGTGATGCCACCGTTCCTCTTCTGAAAGAGGAGAGCTTTCGAATTTGCGGCAGGGAAAAGCTTGAGGGTAAAGGATAAAGATGGAAATTCGGAGAAAGATTTGGGGCAGAACGGGGAAGAATTTATAAGAGTAGATACAAGTGAAGAAGAAGAAGCCATTGATGTCATGATTTGTTCTCTGTTTGAATAACAGAGCGACTCTGGGTGAGTCAAGTGAAAGGGAAAATCGGATATAGATAAGGAGTGTGCGCTGTGTGCATTCCGCACGTTTTAGCACAGAGTTTGTTGGACCAAATATGGATGTTAAGGCCCACAGAGCCCAAATTACAAAACAGTGGAACACCTTCGGGCCAATATGAATTTGAACAAAGAGTTTTTTGGGCCAAATTCGGGATAATACGGGATTCACTTTCGGCCTCAGTGCCCATCTTAGAACAGTCTGTTGGGCCCATAATAAACATATCATAGGCCTATTTTGGGAGCCTATTTTACTGTTAGATTCAGTTTTTTATTAACGCCCGTGCGCATCAGGCACCTCCTACACTAACACCTGACCCAGTCAACCGGGCACTGTTGCCTGTAGCAAGAACATAAAGGGCAAGTAGGGATGATATTTCACCATCTTTCTTTTGGTGTATAAGAAATTCTTCAATGATAAGTCATATTATGTTACGATCCGTGACCATGAGCCCGATTGACAATAAAATTTAGATGGACTTAAAGTTTTCAAGGTTCGTAATAAATTTTCACCTAACTATAATGATTCAGAAGCAAAACTATGCAAACTAAATTTAAAACAAATAATATCTTATTAGATTCGGTATACAAATTCTACTTGATTGGCAGATATTTTTATTCAAGTAGGAGTTTTTATTTGACTAGAACTTAGACTAAAATACCATAATTATTATGCTTTGTGTCTCTTAAATAATGGGAGTTGAAATGTGACAATCAGTCACAAATTTACAAACCTTCGGACAACGAATTCTCAACTACTCCATTATGTCAACTAACAGCCTCTGCTACTTTATACAAGGTAAGAGAATGCTAAAACTGATACTGTTGTTATGAAATCTGTAAATTAAAATTTTTTTAAAAACAATCAGAAAGATTATAAGTTTTGGTTCTTTTTGGATTAGAACATGAACATCAGTATTGGACAAGACAATTACTTGACATATAAAATATATAATATAATATAATAATACGGTGTTAGTGGCACGTTTTTTTTTTTTTTTTTTTACAACTAAACAGCCTGGCTAACTCTCAGCTATACAAACCCGGTACAGAGAATGCTAAAAACTGATAACTGTTGTTATGGCAATCTCAGTAAAATTAATAATTTTTAAAAAACAAATCAGAGAAGATTATAAGTTTTGGTCTTATATAGGATTAGAACACCCACCACAAAACAAAACTCTACCCGACACACCAACACAGTCAACAGTACTTCTGGACAACGACAATTATTTGACACTAATAAAAAATATATATCAACTATAATAACCTAACTAATACGTTGTTCAGTACGCGAAACGTATACTCAATTTTTTTTTTTTATGTTCTTTTTGTTCACACTACCTGTTCAATAGTCGATGCAGGGCCACAGAGGAGAGTAAGTGGTACCTACTTGTAGAAAAAAAACTTTTCCAAGAAAATAAAAAAAGCCAAGGAAAAAGCAAGATAAGGCCAAGGAAGAGAAACATGATGCCTTAAATAGCCAAAGGATCCATAGATAGTTTTTTTTTTTTTTTTTTGTACAAAAGAAGAAAGCTCGAAAAACAACTAACTATCACAAGTTGTCACATAAGGAAACGTCGCGTTAATTTGAGATAAGAAAAGAAAGAGAATCCATCTCTTGATTTCTTTGAGTTCTCAGCTCTATCATACTCGAATACAGGATTTGATAATTTCCTTCGCTTTTCCCTAAGCATCTCGGATGTGCTTTACCCCAACATATTTATGAGGCGAAAAGGCCCTCCTAGTACTATTATACCAAAGTTAACATTCCACCAATCAATCTTAAGATGAACTGCGATAACTTAAAAATTTGCTCCTCCTTCAATTGTATACAAGGGGCCTCCTATACATGTTCGCCACTTGTCCCCCATCCTGATTCCGCCCACCACATGGATGAGTAGTGGCCATTTACTTGCATATTAGCAGAGTAGATAAACCACTCTTCTTCCTCTCAATCTACTGGCTTTACAGTTAAAGTAAAAGACAAAAACTGTTTAGTATTGTGTGGGTTTCCAAACCGAAGAGAAGTTCAATGTTTCAATACCCCAAAAACAAAGCCTTGAGGTTTGAGGGTTGATGCATTCCCTTACCTCATTGTTTTCTTATTTGTATAGAATATTTCTGTTCTCTTACCAATTTTTTTTTTTTTTTTTTATGCTTCTTTTTGTCAACTACTGTCAAAGTCATGCAGGGCACACAGAGGAGAGTAATGGTCCTACTTGTAGAAAAAAAACTTTCCAAGAAAATAAAAAAAGCAAGAAAAACAAGAAAGGCAAAGGAAGAGAAACATGATGTATGCCAAGATCCATAGCTAGTTTTTTTTTTTTTTTGGTACAAAAAGAAAGGAAAGCTCGAAAAAACTAACTACAAAGTTGTCAATAAGAAACTCCGTTAATGAGATAAGAAAAGAAAGAGAATCCATTCTTGATTTCTTTAGTTGAAATTCATAAATTACTCTCAGATTTGGATAATTTCATTCGCTCACCTAAGCATTCGGATGGCTTTACCCAAACATATTTATGAGGGAAGGTATATATATTACAAAAGTAATTCAACAATTTAGTGACACAACTAAAATTTGCTCCTCAATTTATACAAGGGGGTCCTAACTTTGAACTTGATCGCACCACCACATGGATGAGGTGGCCATTTCTTGCATATTAGAGAGTAGATAAACCACTCTTCTTCTCCAATCTACTGCTTTACAGTTAAAGAAAAGAAAAACTGTTAGTATTTTGGTTTCAAACCAGAAGAGAAGTTCAATTTTCAACCCCAAAAACAAAGCCTTGAGCTTGAGAGTTGAGATTCCCTTTACCTCATTGGTTTCTTTTTGTATAGATATTTCTGTTCTCTTCCAATTATTGTTATTATCATTATTCTCTCTCTCTCCCTCACATAGAGACATACAGACTAAGAGATATATCGTCTTCTTGTGTAACTTAGTCTAGTGACATTTCACTGTCATCTTTTGTCGTTAATTAATAATAGAACAAGAAAAAGAAGAAACACATTCTTTTCCTCTTTTACGTTGTTATATATAAGGTAATTTATATGGAAAAACGACTTTTACTTCTTATTGGAAATGGGTTTTTGGATTGGGATTATTGTTGCTTAGGAACAAGTGTTCAAGACCTGGTTCGTTCATGCTCTGCTTCTTATCAATTATGGATTTTTTTTTTTTCTCTTTTGTAGTATCATTTATTCATTTCTATCATATTTTCTCTTAGTTGAGCAGCTAAAGAAAGGCAGGTTTCACTGTGATGGATGACAAGACTTCGTCTTCTTCTTCAGTTTCTGGTCTTCAAGGTAAAGTTTCAAATCAGGATGAACTTTTCATGCAACAGAGTTTGCTCTTTTCTGAAACACTACAGGTATATGATTCTACCTCTGTTGTCTTTGAACTAGAGGATCAGTCTTTTAACAGTCTTGATCAAGCGATTAACTTTTGTTTTTTTATTTATCTATTTTAGGATTTGAAGAATTTAAGGAAACAACTGTACTCAGCAGCAGAGTATTTCGAAACAACTTACAGGAAAGAGGACCAGAAACAAATGTGAGTTATACTTGAAACATCTTACGGCTTAATAAATTTAAGGAAAGAGTTTAAGGTTTTTTGTTCTACTTATAAAATGTAGAGTGGTGGAGACCTTAAAAGATTATACCATCAAAGCTCTGATCAATACTATTGACCATTTGGGTTCTGTGGCATACAAAGTTAACAGCTTTTCTGATGAAAAGCTGAGAGGAGTTTCAGCCTTAGATCTTCGTTTCACTTGCCTTGAACAGGTATTTCACTTTTCTAATTATCTTTAAAGCTAATAATTAGATTTAATTCTCATATTTAACTTTGTCCTTCAGTTTTAAACTCAGAAATCAATCACAGAACAATCGTGAAGTCATTTATTGCCCTCTATTTCTTTTTTTTCTGAATATTATCTCTCATCTTTATTACTTTGGTGGCTGAAATCTTATCAGAAACTACGAACATGCGAAGAATATATAAACCACTCTGGACTTTCTCAACAGTTCTTGATGGTAGAAACTCCCAAGTACCATAAAAGATACATCTTTCCAGGCAAATATCTTGTCTTGTCATCTATTTATCTCACCAAAAACCAAATGTTTAGTAATATTATTACATAAAAGAAAATTTCATGAACTTGTAAGTAAAGGTTTTGATGAAAATTTTTCAGCTGAGGAGACTTTGGATACCGAATCAAAATCTCATACAAGAAGCTTCAGGGCTGATTACAACTCAGAACAATTTAAAAATGGTACTTCTGACCTTCTTTTATCATTTTAATTGCTTATGTGAGGACGATTACCAGAATAAATACTCAAATATAATTCATTAATCTTTCTTTTTCTGGCAAGCTGTTCAAGCAACAATAAAAGGGACCTCTCCATATACTTTCAGGTAATCTTACAACCCTCATTGTCTTTATGGAACTTATCATCCCTGATTTACCAGTACCAAGTTCGATGTGTATAATTTTAATGTAGAGGACATTCAAGATTGAAGTCTCCACAGGTTTCATCAAGACAAGGAACTTTCACATTTGCAAGTATATCGATCAATAAAAGACCAGGTTTCTGCAAATGAATTTGTTGTTTATATTAAAGAAAAGCTGTTATGGAAGTACCTTACTCTTGTTCTTTTCCTGTTGTAGTCGAAAAAGCTTTGAATAGTTTTAGCACTGGAAATATAGTAGCATACTAATTATATTCTTTAAAATCAGATAAAAGAGCTTCCTCTCCACAGCGATTTCCGCTTTTACGATCTGGAACTCTTCTTCCTAAGAGATCAATATCTCCAAACAATGCAGGAAAACCCCGGGTAAGCACATTATCTAAGAATTGAGAATGAGTACTGTATCTCTTTCTTTTCATTGGCTTCATATTGATCTACTGGTAGAGGTAGCTCTCTTCCTTCTATTTATCCATACTCCCAACTCTAGTAGGATTCAAATGTGAGACTTTCTGGAATTCTAGAAGTCCCAAATTTAACTACAAGAGGATCCACTTGGCAACAGGATAAGTATATAATTGTGGAAATAATGGAAAATTAGACATAACATAGAGAAATCTGTCATTACGAACACCTCTTCTCACTTTAAGATAAACTTTTCAGTTTCCTTCCGAGCCTCGGAGATCGGTTTCATTGTCGGCATCATATCCTGAAAGAGACCGGGCAAATGACATTGAACAATATTCTAGCAAAAGCAAACGCCTCTTTAAAGCCTTGCTTAGCATGCGCAAACCCAGAAAGGATCGCACATTGTACAAATATTTGGATGAGGCTTGAAAGAAACTGGAGAAATGGAAGTAACCAAAGAGAACTTTGTAATTCTTGGCCATATTTTATAAACTCTTTTGTTTTGAAGCTTCATTTAAAGTTTGTTGTCCTTGATGGTATGCTTGACCTTCTCTTTATGCAATTGGGACAAATATCCGCTACTCATCTCAAGTTTTGGTTCGCCAAATAAAAAACAATCCATTCAATGAGCAACAGAATTCATTTTGGATGGTATATCAAACTATATACATTAGACTGGGCTTATTAAACTATTTAAAATTCTTTTTTTTTTCTGCAGCCTTGTTATACCAATTATAGTTGGTATTGGCAAGCTGCTTGTCATAGAGTACAACTGAAGATACAGTTTCAGAACGAAATGACTTAGCTGACTTACATCCAGCATGTAATCTTGCTTCTCACCAAATTTTTTCGACATGAGATCAATAACCTGCAATAAACACACACAAAACATTAGTGGAGCCAATGGTAATATAAGATGAGTATTTTAAGACAATACCAGAATTTGAAAATTCATAAGCTCAAAGGGGGAAATGAGAGAGTCCTGCATCCTTGAGGCATTAAGATATTAGCAACAAATTAGATTTGATAGGACAGCTTGCTTTTGTTGCAAATAGTTAGAAAATTATTATTGAAAATTTAATTGGATCATATTGATGCATGAATACTAGAAATTAATTGGATCATGACCATATCTTGACTAGTCTCTTACTCTATGAGCCATGCAATGACAATTTTATTCCCAAGAATGGGACGTGAAATTGGTCATTCGAATATACGCATATACGTGGCTATATGATGTATGCACAATGTGATGTTGCGGTCTCACATTGACTAACCTGTGCTGTGTGATACCAAGAATCACCATCTATTTATCTATTTATGTATGTATTCAAGATTATAGCAGTCCTTGCTCAAAATCCAAGGTCAAAAGTGGGCCATTCATCAATTTCCATTGCACTCTTGAGGTGCTCGTTACTCTTCTTTTTATCAGAATCAGAAGCTTCACTACCCCATTTAGTCTCAGCCTTTGCATTTTCCAGATGAGACTACACATAAGCAACAAAATCAGGTTTCCTGACCTACGTAAAAAGCTAATTAAAGATAACTCTACTTGTTCTCACATAAAAATATGCTTGTTAAATTGGTAAACAATATAGTTTAAGGCATCAAAAAATATGTTTTTCCAATTCATTTAGGTTCAACGTGTGCTCAAAAAGAGGAACTTAACCCCCGTAATTTAGTTCAGTCACACGGATAGTTTCTTTTTTTTTTTTTTTGTCAATTTATGTTCTCAAGGATCTCTTTAAAGTGCTGAATGTTTTCAACTCATGCAGGATAATTTCTTCTGCAAGTGTGAATTTTTGTATTTCATACATTATTGTATCATTTGTTCAGGAAGAGCCAGTAATCAGATATTTCACACAATCCACATGACAATCAGAAAAAATAACAATATTTTCTAACAATTCCAAACGCAATATGAAGAGATTACAACCGCAACATTATGGATAAAATCAATTGAAGGTTTTTGGAGATAAATCATGAGGCAGAGCATGGAACAAACCTGATCAGAATTTCCAGCTTCTCCGTCACCAGAGAATTGACCACCACTAAGAGTAGAAATTGCTGCAAAAAGTAAACAAACAAATAAGATCTGATTCATAATTTAGAAATGAAATAAATTTCGGAAGATCAAGTGAAGATCACAGGACAATAGATAAATCTTGCCTTTGGACTGCCTGATATTAGTATATTTCTCGGTACCCGAGATTTTACTTGATGCCCCATTATCATTATTTTCACTGGGACCATCATTTGGTACCGATACTCTGGGCAATTCACAGACTCTAGTATAGTCTACCTCTGCATCTGGAACTTGAAGCTTCTCAGCGGAGAGAACGGGTGCATTCACATTGTTGTCATCACAACCCACAGCAACACTCTTCTGAGCTATAGGTTTTTGAAGAATGGACAAGATTTGATGGACTAACAATGATAGAAAACGTTTACAATTAGTTTAAGGATGCAACAGGGCAAGGCATTAGGATAAGAACCAATTGCTAATAAATTAGCAGTTAACCCATTGAAGATTTTTATGTCATACACCTTTTTAATATCATAGAATACACAAGTTTTCATTCTCTTTCAATTCATCGTTTACATACTATGGTTATAGCCTCATTAGATATTAGACATTACTGCTGGCGGTAGTGGTTAAAACCATAAACCAGAGACAAGATCAATGAGGAACTATGTTCACATTATATCACCATAAACCATCTATCTTAGGTAGTATATGCTGGAAGTGGTCTGAAAAAAAAAAAAAAAAAAAAACAAGTTTTTCATTTCTCTTTCCAATTCATCGGTGTTTACATTACTATGCGTTCTATAGCCTCATTAGTATTAGACATTTACTGTCTGGCCGGTAGTGGTAAAAACCATAACCAGAGACAACGAGATCAATTGACGAACTATGTTTAACATTATATCACCATAAACCATCTGATACTTAGGTAGTATATGCTTGGAAGTGGTCTGAAAAAAAAAAAAAAAAGAACCTAAGTATGCTGAACTGGTCGTTAAAAAAATAAGTAACTTACAGTCAAAAGGAAAGGACATCTATATGCCACCACTCGCGGTGTGAATCAATCTAATGTTGTTTGATTTGGACGAGCTTAAGAAGAGTGGCGCAGCTGTCACGTAAGAAGACTTAAAAAAAAAAAAAAAAAAAGAACCTAGATATGCTGAACTGGTCGTAAAAAATAATAACTTAGTGCAAAAGGAAGACATTATATTGTGAATCAATAATTTTGTGAATTTGACGAAGCTAGGAAGAGTGGGCGCACTGTCACGTAAAGATTTGTTTGTGGAAGCAATGTTGCTTATTTTGGTGCTGTCTACGGTGTAGATCTTACTTGAATCTGCATCCTTCCCCAAACAAGCATTGCCTTGAACTGTTCCTGTTTCTCAATCCAAAAGAAATTTCAGAAATTTTCATCTCAAATTACCAAGGGAAAAGCCAAAAACAAATTGACACAAGAAAGAAAATAGCAAACACCCAAACTGAAAGTGTCCCTTGATCAGCCAGGATTTCTAATAATTAAACCTCAACATCCAACAAGATGAAACTGACTGATAGTTTGCACTGCAAAATCATACCTTTGGGATTATAAGGCTCACCAACTTCCACCAGATACTTTGACATTACAAATGCACTCCCTATTCTCACATCTTCAGATAAACTAAGGAACCTACTGCTCATGATGGTTTTATCTTCATTTAGTAAACTGACCTGCCATATTTGAAAGGTTTGCTGAATATCTATAGTAAATAAAAAAAAAAAAAAAATCAAAGATGACTTTTGCTCCTTTAATCATCATTAAAGAACAGGGATAGAGAAAATGGCACTGACAGAACAAGTCCATGGCAATACAAATGTACGGACCCATATTGTTTCATTTTCCAAATACATGGATAATTTACAATAATGATCTTCTCAAATGCACAGCATTTCCAGCAGTTTACAACTTCTCAAATGATCTTCTCAAATGAGAACGCTTTTTGATGGGCAAGTAATGAAAGGTTAACCAACCTGCTTTCTGTAAGAACCACAAGAAGTGAGCCTAAGGATGCCACTATGGTACTTCTTGGCCTTTTGAGTTATCTGGCTAGTGTAAAGAGCGTGCCACTCTGGATGATAGAGAAATAAACGCAGAAGTGAATAATGATAGGAAAACCTCATATGTGTCTTTATACAGAAAGAGATCAAACGATGTTTAGACAAGTGATAATTATAATGACAAAAAGGAGTGATTGAAATGTGAACTATATTCAATTTTGAACATATAATTGCATGCGAAGGAGAATAACTACCAAAAGCTACGTGACCTTTTGCTGGAGAATTGTTGGATTCAAGACTATTCTGATGTTTGTGCATTATCCCTTCTTTATTTCTATTTTTTCCTTCAACATTCAAATCCACAGGAATTTGATTTTCTCCTTCAGGTTCCCCAATGTCAACCAAATGAGCATCAAATACTATTGATTCTTGAGATCTTATTCTCTCATCCCTTTTAAGGAACCTGCTGTCTAAGAGTTGTCTTCTTTCATCATACAGCATGATCTGAATGAAGACCAACAAAATAAGTTGCAGTCAAGCATATCCTTGCAAAGAAGAAAACAAAATGAAAAATGAATGCTTGTATGGAAAATTTATAGGCAAATATACACATATCATCTATTTAGTAAAGGCTGTTGGTACAGCAATTTTTTTGCAGAAGTACCACTCCAGCCAAATAGCTGTATGCTCCCAAAGGCAAATCTACTGTGGGATGCTTTTGCAAAAGTAGCAGAAACAGCAACTCAAACAATGCCTACTTAAGTAGGCTCCACTAAATTAACAAGCAAAATAAATCAATTTATCTAATAGGAATGGAATTCTAATGAAGCAAACGATTCACTAGGATAAGTACACAAGATGATAGTGCTTGAAAAGAGTGGCTGAAAATGTTATAGAAACTTACCTGCCTCCCTAAGGTACCACTATCTGTGAGTCTCAAGAAACCATCATGATATTTCTTGGCCTTTTGAGTCATTTGTGTTGTGTACATGACCTGCCACTCTAAACTGATATAAGGAAAACAATAACGAGGAGAAATTTTCTAACAATGATGCAGGCAGAATAAACAGAACAGAAGAAATGAATCCCCGGTCAACCTTCTCGTGAAGATAGAGAGTGAGGCTTCGAGAAGAGAATGTTAGTATAAGCCATTTCATTGCTTTTGAAAGTCTTGACCTTGAAAATTTTTCCTTTGATAACATTGTGGTTAGGTAAGGTGAGCATTGAACATACATGGTATATCATGAGCAAACAACATACAGATTTTCTTCAATAGCGACTTTAGGTGGAAAGGAAGAAATACCTTCACCAATCCAAAATTCCAAATTCACTAAAGTTGGAAAGGAAAGCAACAAGACACAAAAGTCAACTTTCACTTATACAATACTCCGCAGTTTTTCAGACAGAGAACAAAAATAGGAGAAAAAGATTCAAAAAGCTCTAAGCAGTAAAACAAAGAACTTGTTCCCTGCTGATCAACAACTAACCTTTTACGTCAGAGTTTAATGTATCAGGAGATTCAGGAAAGCTCCGTAATGCTCCATATCTTTGCAGTTCACTCTTTTTGAACTCTGAAAAGTAAGTAATGGTTAGTTGGCTACAACACAATAATGAGAAGGCACAAGCTCAGACACAAACTATTGCTTACTTATGCCCTTTAAAATCACCAACTCGGTAATAGCATCAACCACATAATATTACCTCTGATAATTTTTTGGGACGGGCTTAGACAATTCATCTTTGCTTTGCTCTTCTCTGAAGCATCCTTCTTATCTTCAAAGTGGCAAAGAAAGAGCAAAGAAATCAAATCAGTAAGTTAAAGAAATCCCAAAACGCTAAAAATGTTGGAAAAGGAAAAGCAACATCACTACCAGAAGAAATTGGACTTTTAAACTTGTGCCGATTCATCAAACTAGGCCTAGGCCTCTCGGAAATTTTCCTCTCTCTCTCACGCAAATTCAAACCGGAGACAGGCTTATGATCGACCTCGCCCTCAGGATCCCCAACGTCGACAAGGTAACCATTAAACGCCAGTGTTTCACCGGAGCTAACAACTTCTTCTCCCTTCAATATCCTACATTCTAATAGCTTCTCACAATCATCAAATAGCATGACCTATAAACCAATTCCATAGAGAGGAAAAAAGAAAAAGAAAATCCATTAACAATAATTTGATTATAGCTTCACCACATTAAGCATTCGCCTAGAAACCTATCGATATATAAATTAACTGATTCTACAAATTAATCAAAACAAAAGCGTGTAATAAGAAGAAATTGATCATCAATTACTGTTGAGTGTTGAAAATTAATTGAAGGTGTACCTTGTTGGTTGAGCTGTGAAGGTCTATGAAACCGTCTTGATAGACTTTTCTCTTTTGCTTGATGTGCTTCGTGTAGGTCACACTCCATCTCTTCTTCAAATTTTCCATTGTTTTGATATGAGAGTGCTTTCGCAATTTTAAATCTCAAGCACTGAAAAGATTTCAGTGTCCAAATTTCCAGATGGCGGGAAAGGGAAAAGGGAGGCTGGAAAATTGACCTTTTTTTTTTTTTTTTATGCTCACTGTCATCTATCAAAATGACGTCGTTTGCATGTCAGCTCTGTAATCAGTCATTGTTACTAGTACGACGTCGTTTTTCATTTGAACCCAACCAAATTAAATCAAGCAAGCAAAGAAAAGAGTTCAGTCCAGACGAAACGAGTTAATTCGGTTTCTATCGGGTACCTTCATTGTTACCCATTTTACAACGGACCCGCTTGCGCATATTGCAGGACATTGTCGTTGTGGATTGAATATATTATCTGTACTCTTTAATCGTTTGCTCACTGCACAAATACTCTAGCAATCCTCCTCCGTAATTCATCCCCGTTTTGTTCTTGGAGCCTGGAGGGCCAGATTAGTGCTCGACGCTTCACACCGTTTACCTCTATCTTTAATCTTACACTCAGAAACCCTAATTTAGTTTTTATCGGTGTACAAAACTCTCACGGGTCGATATCGATTTCTTCACTCTTCTGCCAATAGTCGTCAATTTCTTCACTTCTCTGGCAGTACAATATTTTGAGCTTCAGGTTATGGCGAGTATAGAAGATCAAGGTCTATGCTAAATTGGATCTGCTTGTCAATTCTTTTGGTGGGTAAATTCAGTCCAACTTTTTCTTGTTTTAATTATTTGTTTCAGATATGCTATCATGTACGTTCTTGTTTTAGATAAATCACAGCAGTCGTTGATGGTGCCACAATCAGCCCTTTAGAATATAGCTCGAACGTGTAGAATCTCCCTCCCTTTTTTCCCTTAAATGTCCTTGTTTCATCTACTCCATTTTTATGACCCTCAATCCTGGAATATTCGCGCAGTAGTCTTCCCTGCCCATCAATTCAGTAGATTTGGCAATGTAAAATTCCCTCACTCGTGCACAAGTTTCATTATTTGTTTGATTTGAAATTTAAGATTCTTTGTGATTAATTTTAAATCTTTTCCTCACTTTGTGTTTGTGTGTGTGTTTCCATGTGGGAAATTTGGAAACTTGTCATGTGTTAGATATCCTATTTGGAATGAACCTATGCTTTTGGGATTGCTTAATTTACCAAATATAAAGAGACTGATAGTTAATAGTTCAGGTTTCACTTGTTAAGCAGTATATTGAATCAATACAAAGCTCAAAAAATCATAGGCTTGGCAAGATTAGGCCTCCAAAGGGTACGAGAAAAGTTTTTTTTTTTTTTTATGCAAAAAAAAAATCAACCTTAATTTGAGTGTTGAGCAAGGGTTAGCTAAGTGCTAATGCTTCAATTTTTGAACTTGGCCAGAGCTGGCTTGAATGACAGAAATTTTGTATTGCACGTTGTTTAAGCAGACTCAATATTTACAATATGAGACCTTGTTATTACGTCAGATATATGTGTCATTTTAATTTTTTTACTATATAGGTAGCTGGGATAAATAAATTGTTATTGGTAATGACTCTTCCATGTTGCCTGCGAGCCACCATGTTTCTCTCAATTTTGTGCTTGTCTATGTTTGAACTCTAAAAATGCTGCGTTTGACTTTTTGAGTTGGAAAATGCAAAAAATTGTTAAGTATGATAGCTATGCTTTTGTACTTAGATTACATAAATTGAGAAGGAATGTCTTTATTTGATGATTAATATAAATCACTCTGGAAAGTTTTGGATTGCTTGAGCTATGTAAATAGCCATTTTCTATTATCATTTTTGTTTATAGCAATTTACAATATAAGTAAGAATTTTTCTTAAGGGATTCAATGTCGTTTAGTTGTATTCTTTATGAACATAAGTTTTCAATGCTTTTGCAGAATATTTTTTCAGTTAGGTGTTATGGTCTAGGATCCTAGTACACATGAAAACTACGAAAAATTTTTGGGTTAAAATGTGGATCTTTTCTATCATTTTGACTTCCATTAATTATCTTGATAATTTCACTAATGAAAATTATTTCCTTGCAAATCAAACTGCAGGGAGTGTTACAATTACTATACAAACAGCTGTAGCAAACTGCTGCACCTTTTGGTTGTCAATTACAGTTTTAGTGAGGTATCCTATTTTATAAGGCACCTAGAGCCAAAGCTGTTATGCAGAAATCATGGGAGATGGCAACAGCACCACAAGCAACAGGAGCATCGCAACTAACACAAACAATAGTGAGAAGCCAGAGTGGCTACAACAATATAATCTGATTGGCAAGATTGGTGAAGGCACTTATGGTCTTGTTTTCCTGGCAAAAACAAAGTCTAATCCTAATCGTGGAAAATCTATTGCCATCAAGAAATTCAAGCAGTCCAAGGATGGAGATGGTGTATCCCCAACTGCCATCCGTGAAATCATGCTGCTTCGTGAGATTTCACATGAAAATGTTGTAAAGCTTGTGAATGTACACATTAATCATGCTGATATGTCACTGTATCTGGCTTTTGATTATGCTGAACATGATCTTTATGAAATCATTAGGCATCACAGAGATAAGGGTTCCCATATTATCAATCAGTACACAGTGAAATCATTGCTGTGGCAGTTGCTCAATGGACTGAACTATCTTCACAGTAATTGGATCATACATCGAGATCTAAAGCCATCAAACATCCTGGTTATGGGTGAAGGAGATGAACATGGGGTTGTCAAAATTGCTGATTTTGGACTTGCAAGAATATATCAAGCTCCCTTGAAGCCGTTGTCTGATAATGGTGTTGTGGTAACCATTTGGTATCGTGCACCTGAGTTGCTTCTTGGAGCAAAGCACTACACAAGTGCGGTTGATATGTGGGCTGTAGGATGCATTTTTGCTGAGCTTTTGACCTTGAAGCCTCTTTTTCAAGGGGCAGAAGCTAAATCCACGCCAAATCCCTTCCAGATTGATCAACTTGACAAGATATTTAAGGTCTTAGGCCATCCTACGATTGAGAAGTGGCCAACACTTGCAAATCTTCCGCATTGGCAATCAGATCTGCAGCATATTCAAGGGCACAAATATGAGAATCCAGGACTGCATAATGTCGTGCATCTCTCTCCAAAAAGTCCTCCATATGATCTCCTATCTAAGATGCTTGAATATGATCCTCGAAAGCGGATAACTGCAGCACAAGCTCTAGAGCATGAATATTTCCGGATTGAACCTCTACCAGGCCGTAACACATTGGTGCCTTCTCAACCTGGAGAGAAAGTGATCAACTATCCTATTCGTCCAGTAGACACAAATACAGATTTTGAAGGAACAACTAGTCTTCAACCTCCGCAACCAGTATCATCTGGAAATGCAGTGTCTGGAGGCATGGCCGGTGCACATGGAGTGGCAAATAGATCTGCTCCTCGAACAATGCCTATTGGTATGCAGAGGATGCAAACTCACCCCATGGCTGCATACAATATTGCATCTCAGGCAGGGATGGGTGGTGGAATGAATCCAGCTGGCATACCAATGCCACGGGGTGTTGCCCAGCCCCATCAGCAGCAACATTTGCGGAGGAAAGACCCACCAGGACTGGGAACCAGTTATCCTCCCCAGCAGAAATCCAGGCGCCAGTAAGCAGATGACATCTTGATTGACAGTTCCGTTTAACTACTGTTGGAGCACTGAGCACAGCCCTGCCCTTATAGAAGTATACTATTTAACTATGGCCGAGAAGTTTTTTCAATCATGCCATGTATGGGACAGTTGGTCAGCTGCTGAATCGTTTACCTCCTCCTACTGACGGGCATCTTCATCTGTTCTTGATGAGGAAATTCAGTTTATATTTATGAAGAGAGATTCTGAGATGCGTATCCAAATGGCAAGGTATCTTACTCGGGAGAGGTGCAAGAAAATAATCAAAATGACAATGAAATGAGGAACTAGTGATGCTCGTGGATGAAACGGGATGGAAAATCGTGTACTCATAATCGATGTAAACTTAATTAACGATTGTTTCTTGTTGCTCTTGAAGTATAATGCATTTCGATTCTTGCTCTCATTTTCTCCGTTGACTGTGCTAGACTGTGGATTATGCTATCGTATTCTTCCCTGCCCCATGAAGTTTCACCTTCCGTTCCAGTGTTGATAACTGTGTTTTAGAAATTTAGTTGGATATATACTACAATGGGTGAACTCTTGAAATTTGGCCGTTCCCACAGGTTTTATGTTAACTCGCATTACAGCTTCAGTGCAAAAGACAATTGCGCTCTAGCAGGTTAAAAATCACGGTTACTGTAAACAAAACTGTAAATCTCTCGAGTTGATCAATTCATGAATATTTTAAAATTTTAAAATGAAAAGAGAGAGAGAGAGAGAGAATTCTGAAAATGCAACTTGCAAGATAAGCTTACAGATACATACAGCTAATTGCAGTGAAAATAGATAGATGACGCTACATGGAAGCCGCGTTTCCAATACTTTTGGGAAGGTCAACAGATTAATATTGTTTCTTTGATTATTAAACTCTTCATTTGCTATATGTTTTTGGTTTCTTGAACAACTTGCCAAGCTGTTCTTCATTCATTTCGTTTTATATATAAATATATCCAAAATCATTCATTTAATATTGTAATAATCTTCAAATTGTTGTACCAGTTGATTAACCTGGGTTTTATTTTTTTTAATCAGTAAATAATATTTAAATTTCTTAGTTGACCCCAAACTATTGGAATATAGATACAGTTCACATCAACCTGTCTCCATTACCAACACCTTTAAGTGCTAAATAACCTCCACCAGTTAAGTTTATGGAACATATTAATTTAATTATTCTCCTTTATAATTTAGAGAAATCAACGAAAATTAAAAAAAAAATTAATTTTTAATATTGATATTTAGCCAATATTCTTTTTCATTTGAAACCGAAAATGATATTCAAATAAAACTCTTTAATAACCGTATAAATTTCGAAGTCGGGATCTTGCAATTATGATTCAACATCTTACTAGAATTGCTAAAGGGTTTTCCATTACATCAGTAATATGTTTTTTTCTTGATGTGGTCTGGCACTAGCAAAAATTATGGAGGCGGGCGGCACTCAGTAAAGGTGGGGTTCCCTGCATTTTCATTCTGTATTTTATTCATTCTCTTCCTTTATCACCTGCCGCCGACTACTCCTATCTATGTGATGTCTGTCGTTTTATTTGTATTTTACTCGTCGTCTTGTGTTATTATCTTTTACCAAAAAGACCCAAAACTATAATTGGTGTTATTATTTATATGAGAAGAGAAGGTGGATGTCAATGGAGGCATACGATTGGCTGAGGATGAATCAGATTTCAATTCATGAAATTGTTTAATTTAGTTATATTACGTATGAAGTTCGTAGTAGGTTTAAAAGTGTAAGATATAGTTATTAGTATAATAATAATCATTATTGCTTGAAATTTTCAATTTTTATATAGCTAAAAAATTTATGCTCATTTATATAATATTCATATTGGAAAATGATAGCCTTCAAAATATCGCAAATTAGGGTTTTATTGCATGGTATATATAGAGTTCTCTCTTCGGTCTCTAAATTAGTATTTCTTTTTGCTAATTAATATTTTATGCCGAATATCAATATTAATCTTTATAATTATTGGAGGTTCACGCATAAATTATCATGAGTTTTGCATAAGTACATACAAATGCATCCACAAAAATTGTGAATAGACGTTGTCCACGATTCATGTTTCAGAAGAATCTTAGAAACTTCCAAAAAATGGGACATCAATTGGGTCGACAGCTTTGGATTAGAGAAAGAGCTGCAATGTTTAGATTCCTTATTCTACAAAGATTCTTTTATGTCGTCATTATTCTCAAAGAATTTAAAAAGTGAGTCAAAATCACATTTCTTCCCTTTTTTTTTTCTTTCATGATAATTTCCTTTAAATAACATTTATGATAATTTTTTTTTTTTTATATTTTTTTATGATTACATATTCATAAAAAGATCAATAAAATCACACGTGATTAACGATCGTGTCCAAAATTTACCGCTTAATTGAATATTCATGGACCCAAAAATGAATATTAGAACTAGGGGATGGTGCCCCGATAGAAGACAAATATTAGAATAGGAGGGTAGGCTTTGGTGCAAAAATGCATCATCAAACAATAAATCCCAATTTGGATGGGATCCACCTCCTTTTTACTGGGTTGATGTCACAATTTGGTTTTGAAAAAAATGTTACGACCAAAAGTTTTCTAAAATATCAAGCGAAGAAATTAATTTTATGGAGAATTGTGTATTTCTTATTGATCATCAACACTAATTTATACAGAGATATATACCATATCATCTCCTAAACATCAGCCTATCATTAAGCTATTTACAGGTAATTGATTGTCTTTACAAAATAATCACATATCTAAATAGGTGCAAAACATCCATCATCAAACATAAAATCCGCAATTTGGATTGGGATCACCTCCTTTTTTACTGGGTTGAATGTGCCACAATTTGGTTTTGAAAAAAATGTCTACGACGCAAAAGTTTTTCTAAAATATCAAGCGAAGAAAATTAATTTTATGGATGAATTTGTATTTCCTTATTGATCATCAACACCTAATTTATACAGAGATATATACCATATGCATTTCCTAAACTCAGCCTATCATTAAGCTATTTACAGGTAATTGATTGTCTTTACAAATAATCACATATCTGTAAATATGGAAAAGATAAATACAATATATTTTCCTTAATACTGCCACCTCAAGTTGGAGAGTGAATATTCTTGCAACTCCAACTTGCCTTTCAGATTTTTTCAAACTGATGCCGTCCTAAAAGCGCCTTTTGTGAAGAT
Source organism: Jatropha curcas (assembly GCF_014843425.1). The sequence continues at coordinate 1,824,084 of NW_023590973.1, forward strand.
AATCTGCAATGCTGCATTATTTGAGTTGGAACATAACAAGGCTGAATGGGACCCAATTGTAATTTTTCGCGCACAATATGACAATCAATCTCTATATGCTTTGTACGCTCATGAAAAACCGGATTAGCTGCAATATGTAGAGCCGCCTGATTATCACAAAACAACTTGGCTGGTTTCATTAATTTAACGCCCAAATCACGAAGAATATACTGAAGCCATGTAATTTCCAAACATGCATTTGCCATCGCCCTGTATTCTGCTTCAGCAGATGACTTGGAAACGTTTGTCTGTTTCTTTGATTTCCATGAAATCATTGAGGTACCCAAAAATACACAATATCCTAAAATAGAGCGTCGTGTCATACGGCATCCTGCCCAATCTGAATCACAGTATGCCTTCAATTCTAAGTTATTTGTGGAAGGTAACAATAGACCCTGTCCCGGTGTGCCTTTGATATATCTCAATAAACGGAGAGCAGCATTCCAGTGCGGAAGTCGTGGCTCTCCGTTCGCCATCAAAATTTGAACTAAGTCATTCCGCACGGTGTACTACTATATCAGGCCGTGTTACTGTCTAAGTAAATGAGGCGACCAACAAGCCTTCTATACTTGGCTGGTTCATGTAGTTTAACTCGCCAATCAAAGTTGGCATTGAGCTTCATTTGCTGCTGCCATAGGAAATTTCTGTCTGGCTTGGCTCCATTAAACCTGCAATCCTGTAGTATTATTCGACGTGTATACTTTCGTTGAAGACCATAAATAATGCCTTGTTTTGGATCTGGAAAATCTATTGCCCAAAAGTATTTTTAAAGGACGCCAAATCTTTGATGTGAAATCTGTTAAGTAAGTTTGTTTAAGTTGGGCTTCATTTGCTTGTAGACTGTTGGGCCGTGTCAATAGAATGTCATCACGTTAATGAGTACCGGAGTAAAAGACAATTCGCTTGACTTTTGTGAATAAACTGTAGTCGGCTGGAGCCTGTTGTGAATCCAGCTTGTTGTATGTGGCGATGGAGAAGCGTGGAAAACCAGTTGGCGAGAAGCCTGTTTGAGTCCATAAAGGGACTTAATGAAGCGCGACATACAAATTCTCCCCCTGTCGGCGACAGTCCGCTAGTGGAAGGAGTCCATATAGACAATCTTCTGCAAAATCACCTTTGTAAAAAAAGCGTTTTGGACATCCACTGATGGGGTGTACCCATCCTCGGGCTGCGGCAATTGTGAGCAGGCATCGCATTGTCAGTCAACTTTGCTGTTGTGAAACAAGTTTCCCGGTAGTCCAATTCCCTCGGACTTGTGTAATAACTTCTGGCAACAAGACGGGGCTTTATAGGCGCTCATAGGATCGTCAGAATTGTATTTAATTTTATAAACCCACCGGCAACCGATAGGCTTTTGACACTGCGGAAGAGATAACAAGAATCCATGGTATGGTACGTTTCAGTGCCTTGTAATTCGAGAATCCATAGCTTTTGCCATGGGGATGTTAGGACAGCTTTCTAAGAAATTAGGTTCTACCTGCGTGGTAAGGTGAGCTAAAAAGGTTCTGTGTTTAAGTGAAAAGTTAGAGAGTGTCATGTAATTAGTAATGGGATACCTGGTATTTTGAAGTGGACTTGCTTCTGGGGCAGCGTGATTGGCTCCAGGCGGCATAAAGTACTCCTGATGCCAACGTGGTGGATGTTTTGTGCGAGTCGATCGACGAAGTGGTTGGTCGTCGAAAAGAGTTGCGGAAGGTGTGGACACAATTTGAGAATGTGATGAAGAATTATGAGGTGAATTATTTGAGGAAGGAGAAGGACTGGTAGAGGAGTCTATAGTTGCTGAAGGTGGGACATTACTAGTGGAAAAGGAAATCTGATCAGCATCCATAATTAATTGCGGCTGAGGTAGGTTTTGTGATGTTTGTGAAGTATTCTGGGCAAAAGGGAATATATTTTCACAAAATTGGACATCACGACTAAATTGACATCACGACTGACAAAATATTGATGTGTGTAAAGATCATAGAGTTTTATAACGCCTTTTGTGCCGTTTGGGTAGCCCAACAAAAATACAAGAAGTAGCAGCGTGGAATCAAAATTGAGATTTTGGATGAACATTGGTGGCATAACATTGACAACTCAAAACTCTTAAGTGGTAAATAAGTTTGGACGTTTGGTTTATATAAGCGGCTCATGATGGAGTTTGATTGGACAAAATAGGTGTTAGGCAGCGATTTATTATGTAAAAGCGGCAGTGAGGACACAGTCTCCCCAAAAAGTTAAGGGAACACTGATTGAAAAACAAAGGCAAACGAGCCACGTTTAGGATGTGACGATTTTTCGTTCCACAACACATTCTGTTGTGAGTTATAAACACAAGTGTTTTGCAGTTCAATACATGATCATGGAGAAAGGTTTTTTAAGTGATTGAAATTCTGTGCCGTTATCAGTTTCTTAAGATTTTAAACGGTTTTATTGAAATGTGTACGAACAAACTGGATGAATTTGTTATAGAAGATGTTTGAGTTTCTGACTTTGTGTCTCATTAAAAGGACCAAGTGCAACGTTGTGTAGTCATCAACAATAGTAGAGAAAAAAACGTGCCCCTGAGTGTGTGGCGACTTTGTGAGGCCCAATCATCACAAATGTAGTAAATCAAAAGGTTTTTTAGTTGTACTGGAACTGATAGGAAAAGGGTTGTCTTGTTTGTATTCTGGCTAAAGGACAAACACTTACAATTATTAGAAAAATCACTGGAGTGTTTACCTCAAGGATAACAAAGGAGAAATTAATTTGAAACGTGAAGAAGAAGATGTCGGCGAGGCGCATGTGCCACAGATCAGGCCGAGATGGACACTTGGGCAAGAGTGGATGGGTGAACACGAAGGCATGCATGTGGTAAAGTCCTCCCATGTTGGTTTTACCCGAGCCAATCATCTTCCCCGTTGTGCAAGTCCTGGGCAAAATACATGAATCAGGAAATAATATGTTGCAAAAATTGAGATCTTTGGGTAATTTTTAACCTGCAGAAATTAAAAATTTAAAACGAAAAGAAGGAACATAATAGCACGTTTTTTAAGGGTTCATATTAGTGCCTGAATTTTTACTGTGCCAGTTTGTGTGTTGGAGCAGTGATTCCAGTGATTCCATTTGGTAAGTTGACTGAATGAACGGTTGGTGATTTAGTGTGGCTAAACAGATGTGAATCTGCAGACACGTGGTCAGTAGTACCACTATCTAGAATCCATGGGTTTGATATGGCAGAATTGGCATAAGCTTTGGATAACGAAAACAAACCTGCTGCGTTTGCATACACATCAGTGTTACCAGATGAAGCTGCTTGATTAATTGAGGATAATGCCTGTGCTATCTGTTGTAAATATTCAACCGAATATCCCTGGAATTTATTAGGATTTTTTTTTTCTTCATGAGAAACTTCGGAATAATTGGCCTGAGGAATGGCTTTACCATTGTTTCGTTGTCCTCCACGATTTTGGCTTGAGAAATTGCTACCTGCTCTTTCTTTTCTTTTAATCCTACAACGATCTTCAGTATGTCCGTCTTTATTACAGTAATTACAATGAAATTTTAAAGTACGACAATCATCAATAGTATGTCCTCAGTAGTAATGTCCAGGTCTATGACAATGAATCACAAGTTTTAGATGAGTTGGAAAATTGCACGTTGTTTTTGAAATAGCGGCTAGCAATGGAAAAATTCTCTCACCGGTTCTGATTGAATACTGCCTCCTGCATTTCCTTCTTGTACTATTAACGAGTATGCCTTGGTCGCACGTTTAGGCTGTAATGGTGTCCATCATGAGAATATTGATCTTACGGCGCTATATGACTCATCTTGAGAACCCATTAAAAATTGCATCACCTGTCTTCCTGAAGTTGTTCTAAATGCGATGGCAGTCTGATTGCGCAGGTGAAATGGGGTTTGATAAGTATCTAATTCGTCCATATACGCCTTCAGTTTTGATGTATAAGAGGCTTACTGACTGGTACTCTCTGTCCTCTGTGTAATTGTAGCAATTGATTTTTGAAACTTGGAAAATTGCTGGTGCATTTTCTAGAAAAAATTGATGCACCGAAGATCAATCCCAGACTTGTGCGCAGTTTTTGCATGTAACTTATACCTTCGGCTAGATTAGGGTTCAAACAGAGTGCGTTCACATGATAAATCATGCTGTTTGCACTGATTCCATGCAAAATCTGCGGGCTCTTCTACCTGTGAAGGAGCTTCAATGGATCCATCAATAAAGCCAATTTTGTTTTTGGCAGTGAGTGCATGAATCATGGCTTTGCTCCATGATTGATAATTGGCACCGTTTAACTTAACGGGCACAAGAAGATGTCCAGGTTGGTCAGAATGATGGACAAGGAATGGGTGAGAAGGATTAGGTATAGGCTGTTCTGAGGTTTTGTTTTCATCGCTCATGGCTAAAGGAGGACAATAAACTAGACCCTCAAATCAGGCTCTGATACCATCTAAAATATCAAGCGAAGAAATTAATTTTATGGAGAATTGTGTATTTCTTATTGATCATCAACACTAATTTATACAGAGATATATACCATATCATCTCCTAAACATCAGCCTATCATTAAGCTATTTACAGGTAATTGATATATCATCTCCTAAACATCAGCCTATCATTAAGCTATTTACAGGTAATTGATTGTCTTTACAAAATAATCACATATCTAAATATGGAAAAGATAAATACAATATATTTTCCTTAATAAGTTTTTTTTGTTTCTTTTCAATGCTCCATCATATGTTCATCTTAACCCTTGATTTTGGTTTAATTTAAAATAAATGGTGGGGATTCAGTTGGGTTTGTTTTTTCTCCTTCTCCATCATCATTATGTGACAACATAAATCACTTAGTTGTCTTTTTCTCTATTATACATAGAATGACTTGTTCAAAAATAATTAATTAAATAACGATAATATTACAAAAATAAAAATTAAATTGAAATTCTTTTTGATGATTACTATTTTAGCCTTTTTAGAGTGTGAGGATGGACAAGTACAACTCAAGACCAGAGCCAAACAAAGGCATCTACAGGCAAAAACAAACACATACAGTTGGGGAACAAGTGGGACTAGCTGGTCAATACAGCCCACGGCATTGATACGACATGTTAATTATATTTATTTTGATTAATATTTTTTTATATGAAAAGCGAGAGATTTTAAATTTAAATTTTCTCTATTATAAAAAATTATTGCATAATGAAAATTTTAATGTGACAAACAAAAAAAAAGAATTAGAGGACGTAATTCCTATCTGAATGAATTATGTTGGGAGATTTTTTATGGAATGATTTTGTCTTTCGATAGGTACGTGGAAGAGGAATAAGAAGAAGAAGAGGAGAGGAAATAAATAGAGCTAGGTCCCCACGTGGAATCATGTTGAAGAAGCAATTTCGATTTCGAGATGCCTCATGCAGTGTGATTGATCTGGAAACGTCCACGTGGCAAGTGTAGAACCTTCTTTTTGTGGTACCAAATGAATAACCATACTGTTGTGGAAGAATCCAATTTCCTTTTATCAACTAAAGTTTTAATTTTTTTTTTATTGGATCCAATCAATCAATTTAATTTTAATTTTAGATCAATCAAGTAAAAATTATTAATAATCTCTCCCTAAATAACTATTTTTTAGTTTAATTAACCCGAATCTTATTACACAAGTAACTCATGTGATAATATTTATTTTCTAGTACAATAAAAAAATAACATTTCATGGAAAATGTATTATGGTATTTAAATTTTCTTCAATTAAATTTTTTTTAAATAGCAATTTTCTTCAATTATTTAATATTTATTAGGTGTGAGAAGAATAATAATTGAAATAAAAAAAGACATATAGTAGCATATTTGTTTAGTTCCTACCCAACAATATTAATCTGAACAGCTGTTTAGCGTTCCAAGTTAGGGTTGATGAGATTAAATTGTCACTGTCGATGATGGGTATGGCGATTGGCCCCATCTCAATATCATATCTTCCCAAATCATTTCCGTCGATCCTATCCAAATGTACAGCTCTGATTTTAATTATATACCTTGTAATTGTATTTTATGCACTCATTGAGACATCGACGTCCTAATAGTTTACATCCATATCCTAATTGAATTAATTTATTTTTTATTTATTCAAATATATTTTTATAGAACAGTGAGGATCAAGTTGAATAAAATTGATTTAATTTAATTTAAATTCCGTTATCTGAATATATATTTTACGAGAACTATTATTATTATAATAAATTTTTTAAAAAAATAAAATAAAGAAATTAAATAAGTGTTTTAAACCCTTTGAAATGAATCCTAATGTAACTCGAACTTGTCCTGGACTTCGAGGTATAAAATAAACAAAAGGTGTTTTGTTTTTTAAAATTTAGTAGTACGATTCCACTAACAATTATACTTTTGTTTAAAAATAGTAATGTCACTACGTATTATAAAAATAAAAATACAAACAATGATGTGACGCATTAGTGGATCCACCATATAATATAAGAGAAATATAAAGTTACTTTTTTTTTTTTTTTTTTATAAAAATAAAAAATAAAACTAAATGAATGTTGACGCATTACGTGGATCCACGCCATATAATATATAGAGAAATATAAGTTACTTTTTTTTTTTTTTTTGAAAAGAATTTATAAAGTTACAAAAGTTTACTTTTTTTAATTTGACTATGATCTTATATATTGTTGTATGAATGAAATCTAAATGTAGTGATTGATGGTTTCTTACGGAAAAAAAAAAAAAAAAAAGTACGGACTGAATAATATCATTCCGCACCATATATTTAAAATTCTATTTCACTTAATTGTTTTTAAATTGGGTGATAATATTTATTTAAATAAACATAAATTATTAAAATTTTAAAATTTATTTTATAATGATGGTTCAAGTAATGTTTAAATTATGCAAAGTCTTGAATTAATATTTTAAAATTTATTTTATATTTTTTTCTAATTATGGTAATCATATATTTAGTGATATGAACCTTATTTATATTTAGCTGTTGGAAATTAAAAAAATTATTAATGCTTAATGTGAGTATGAGATTTTGACGAATTAGAATTACATTCCAATATTATGTTAAAAGCCTAGATTTGGAATTTGAGGTTTAATTTTTTTACCACATATTATAAGCTCATTTGGTTTCCATAAAAATACAACTTTGCAGGAAAATAACTTTCAAGATCGAAGTATTTTTTCGTTATTTGGTTGTTAATATTTAAAAATTAGTTAAAAAAATGCTTACAATTCTTTTATGTCATAAACTCGTTTACTATAAAATATAATTAATAATAATAAAAATTTTATAATTTAAAAATTTTATTGTTAATATGAAAAAAATGCAATATATATATATAGTAGTATTAATATTATATATATAATATATATATATAATTATAAAAAGTCGCTTAGTGGCCCGTTAGTGTGGCCGTGGTGGTTAAGCCGTCGCTAGTGGCCGATAGTGATGGCCGTGGTGGTAGCCAGCGGTAGTGATCGATGCTGAATGGTAACTGGTGGTAGTGACTATAATGATTAATAAATTAAAAAATATAGATTTATAAGATTTATCTTTTATTCTCTCGAAATTGGTAAGTTATTTTTTTTTAAATAACTTAATTTTTCTTTAATCAGAAAAATATTTTCTATTGACTTATTTTTCTAAATATCTCAAATAATAAAAAATTATCAAAAATATTTTCCTCTAAATTTACGGAAACAGAAGTAGCCATAATTTATGATAAAAGAAAGAATAACTTACTAATCCCATTAGAGCATTTTCCCCAACAACTTTGTTTGTATTCGTTTTCTTTTGGACGTCAATGCCATTTACCGCTAAAGGAAAAAATATTATCAAAAGGATGAGGAGAACTGTAATCGTGTACGCGACACCACATTGGTTTTTATTTATAATTTTCCACCGTCGGATCTCCACTTTGCAGTCACTCATCGACGCAAATAAGTTTGATTGGATTATATTTACTTTAGACGGATCCATCCTCTCACTAATAGAATAAAATCAAAGAAAATATGATATTTTTAAAATTATTTTTTATTTTATCTTTTTTCACCTTTATTTCAATAATAATTTCTATTTTTTATTAATTTGGTTCATGAGTGTCGTCATCGATCTCGTCCAGACAAATCAATCACATTTTATTTTTCATCGATAAATTTCAAGGTCATATAATTGCAACTATAACTCGAATGCTTTATTTGAATGTGTACAAAATAAATATGAGTGAACGTAAATTAGATGGTGAAAATTTCTAAAAAAAGTCTATGAAATTGGTTGACTTTGTTTAATTGTTTTTAACTACATTGAAGTCAACACATTTTATATTTATATTGGTATGTTATATATAATCATAGTAAATTAAATGGATCGATGAAAAATGAAAATTGGACTCACACAGTTAAAATAGCAGCGGAAACAGAAAATCATTTCTCGTAAATTTTTATGGGCATTCTTGCAACTAGTACAACTGTAGGATTCTGTGGCAAAAAATGGAATCACACTCTGCGAGTTACCCTTCACATCCGCAGACACAAACTTCCATTTCTCTCCTTAAACAACAGCAACAACAATATCATCCATATCTGACATCTATCCCTATACCCAAATATAGAGAAAGACAAAAACTTTCCGGGAAATTCTATTACTAGCTTGTAAGTTTTAAATTTCCGAGAAAATGCCTGAGCAAGAGGAAGATAAGTCAAAGGGTAACCAACCTCCGGTTGTTGCCGGAGTTGGAGGAGGAGGAGTTGGGGGAGGAGTTAGAGGAGAGACTCTCATGGACTTGGATCTTGATCTCGAGAGTTCTTGGCCGTTGGATCAGATCTCCTTTCTTTCTAATCCTTTGTCTCCGCTGCTTCTCTCTTCCTCTGACCAGCCTTGCTCTCCTTTATGGGCCTTCTCTGACACTGACGATGAAAGACTGGTTGCTTCCGCCTCTTCCCACGCTACTGTTCCTCCTCTCCCCGCTGCAGCTGGCCTTCGCCTCTCTGATTATCCAATTTTTGTTACATGTTAGTCAGTAGTCACCCCATTTTTGCTTTACTGTTTCAATAGATATTTCTGTTTTACAGCTGATTTTTGACTTTTTCTATTTCTTTATGAGCTCCAAAAAATCTATTCTTCATATTTTTATTTTTATTTTTCTGGGTTCTTGGTTAAATTTGGTTGCTTTCTTGAGTTTCTGATTGGTTTAGTTTCTTCTGTCTGTTCTTTATTTTGTAGTTTTTGTTTTCACTTCGTCGGAAAAATGCTGTGAAGCATTTACTTTTTAAATGCTTGAAATTGAGATATCACTCACCCGAAGTTGGCTCGTTTTAGTCTAAATCCTAGCATATTAGTATGCAATTTTTGAGAGCTCCTTTTATAGCCCCGTACCACTGTTCGAAGCAATGAAACTAAAATTATTAATTACACTCTATTTGTTTTGATAGACTAAGACAACCCACTGAAGAAGAAGAAGCTGAAAAATAGTTGTTGTCAGTTTCTCTTGTAACGATTGTTGTTCGTGTTCAATATGGTACTTAATTTAGTCCGGAGACTTTGTTTCCTCTAACAACAAATTCTCTTTCTTTTACTTTCTTTTGCACATATTTTCTGTCGAAGTTGCTGTTTTTTGAAGTTTGAAATTAAAAACAGGATTTTGTATATTTAAGCAGCCTGGTTTTGCTCATTAATAGTAGCATTTTGTTTCTTGCAGTTTCTCTGATCCGTTGTATCTCACTGAGCACAGTTTGGATGTTGAATAATTTGTTTTTGACTTTAGCTTTTTACCTAACGCAGGTAATACCGCTTCAGTTAATGAAAACCCTACAGAAAATGATGATAAAAGGAAACTTCCTTCTCCTCTTTTGGGATTGATGCCCATTGACAACCCAGATGGATATTGTATAATCAAAGAGAGGATGACACAGGCACTGCGAAACTTCAAAGACTCAACTGAACAACATGTTCTGGCTCAGGTTTGGGCACCTGTAAAGAATGGGGGTCGGTATGTACTGACAACCTCAGGGCAACCCTTTGTAATTGATCCTCATAGTAATGGACTTCATCAATATAGAATGGTCTCTTTGATGTATATGTTCTCAGTGGATGGGGAAAGTGATGGCGAACTTGGGCTTCCTGGCCGTGTTTTCCGGCTAAAGTTACCAGAATGGAGTCCTAATGTGCAGTATTATTCCACCAAAGAGTATTCAAGGCGTGATCATGCTCTATGTTACAATGTTCAGGGAACGCTGGCCCTACCAGTTTTTGAACCTTCAGGACAGTACTGTGTTGGTGTCCTTGAGCTTATAATGACTTCACAGAAGATTAACTATGGACCTGAGGTTGATAAAGTCTGCAAGGCGCTTGAGGTTAGGTTTCTTCTTTATTGTATATATTGAGTCTCACGATTATTCCTGTACTTGATTGAATTAAACAATCTGTTTAGCATTTGGATTCTCTTGGAAACATTGCAATGCTATATATGTATATATGCACATGCAGAGTGGTGAATTTATGTAGTCCTTGGTTAAATTATTGAGATTCCGCAGTCACATAATTTCAGTTGTTATGCAGGCAGTTAATTTGAAAAGTTCAGAAATATTGGATCATCCAGGTATACAGGTGAGCGCTAAAAGTATAATGCATATTGAATATGCAATTAATTCATAAACCAGAAAGATAAATGTTGTATTCTTCTTTCATTTCTTCCCCCTTGTTCTCACAGATGTATACTTGGCACTGCTTTTGAACCAGATTTGCAATGAAGGGCGCAAAAATGCACTAGCTGAGATATTGGAGATATTGACGGCGGTTTGTGAAACTCACAAGTTAGCTTTGGCTCAGACATGGGTACCATGCATGCACCGCAGTGTTCTAGCCTATGGTGGTGGTGTGAAGAAGAGTTGTACCAGCTTTGATGGCAGTTGCAATGGCCAAGTCTGCATGTCCACAACTGATGTGGCATTCTATGTTGTAGATCCTCACATGTGGGGTTTTCGGGAAGCCTGTCTTGAGCATCACTTGCAGAAGGGTCAAGGTGTTGCTGGAAGGGCATTTTCGTCACACAGTGCATGCTTTTGCCAAGACATTACCCAATTCTGCAAGACTGAGTATCCCTTAGTACACTATGCACGCATGTTTGAATTGACTAGCTGTTTTGCAATTTGCTTGCATAGCAGTCATACTGGAGATGATGAATATGTCCTAGAATTTTTTTTGCCCTCTAGCATCTCAGATATTTATGAACAGAAGGCTTTATTGGGCTCTATGTTGGCAACAATGAAGCAGCATTTCCAGAGTCTTAAGGTTGCTTCTGGAATGAACCTTGAAGAGGAGGAAGGATTCATCGAGATTGTTCGAACATCTATGACTGGCAGACTTGATTTGGGACTGGAGTGCATTAGAATACCCCAATCTCCAAAAACTCCCCCTAATACTAATACATTATCAGAGGGGGGACATATGGCCCAGATAGATTCAATAAGGCATCAGTTAGTGGTGGACTTGGCTGTTGTAGATAATGGGGGCAAATTTCCTACTACTCATCCGGATAATAAAGTGAACAAAAGACCATCAGAAAGGAAACGTGGAAAAACTGAGAAGTCAATTAGCCTGGAGGTTCTACAACAATATTTTGCTGGGAGTCTTAAAGATGCTGCAAAGAGCTTGGGAGGTATGTGCATAAATACCATTGCTTGCAATTTTGGTTGGGCCATTTCATGGTGAAATCTGGATAAACTTTGCTGTGGCATATGATATTATTTCTCATAGAAATTCTTGCTTTATACTTTACAGTTTGCCCTACTACAATGAAGCGCATCTGCAGGCAGCATGGAATCTCCCGTTGGCCTTCTCGCAAAATTAACAAGGTTAACCGATCCCTCTCCAAGTTAAAGCGAGTAATTGAATCTGTCCAAGGTGCTGAAGGAGCGTTTGATTTAACTCCCCTTGCCACAAGTCCGCTTCCTGTTGCAGTTGGTTCTATTTCTTGGCCTTCCAATCTGAATGGGTGCAATCAACGGAACTCACCCATCTCTAAATCTCCTGAACCTAATGGTGAAAGGAATGGATCACCACTCTGCAAAACACCGGAAAGTAATGTACATGCTGGGGTTGACGGTCAATTACTAGGAGGTGGAATATTGAGTCATGAGGAACTGGTCCTGCAAAATAGATTTTCGCCTGAGCTAGGTCAGTGCTCGAACAGATCGAAAGCAGGAAGTGGCTCAAGGGAAGAGAGTACTGGCACTCCAACTTCACATGGTTCATGCCAAGGAAGCCCAGCAAATGACAGTGCACCTGTGAAGGATTTGACTGGTTCTCCTGTCCATGAACAATGCAATAAAGTTGGCTGCGCTTCTGAATTGGCATTTCAACCAAAAAGAGAGCTAAATCTGTCAGCTGCTTACACAATACCAGATGCTCTTGTTGTAACAAAAGCTCAAGAACCATTTGGGGAAATGCTAATTGAGGATGCTGGAAGTTCAAAAGATTTGAGAAACCTTTGTCCTGCAGTTGCAGATGCTATTTTAGATGAGCGGGTTCCAGAATCAAGTTGGGTTCCAGAATCAGGTTGGGTAAACCATCAGTGTCCAGATTTATCCATGGCTGCTATTGAACATGCAATGCCACATGCAACAGCCAGGCAAGAAATGAGGAGCATAACCATAAAGGCAACGTATAAAGAAGATATAATAAGGTTCCGGATCTCTCTGAGCTCTGGGATTGTGGAGTTGAAAGAAGAAGTGGCAAAGAGGCTGAAGTTGGAGGTGGGTACTTTTGACATAAAGTACCTGGACGACGATCAAGAATGGGTTTTGATAGCCTGCAATGCAGACCTGCAGGAATGTATCGATGTTTCAAGATCGTCAGGCTGCAATATAATCAGATTGTCAGTTCATGATGTGAATGCCCTTCTTGGAAGCTCCTGTGAGAGCACTGGGGAGTTATGATTAGGTTGTAAATAGGGCAGGTTTAGAACACCAATTTTTGGAGACATAGGATCCAGGAAAAATGAATCCATAAATTTTGGTCCCAAAAAACAAATTGTTTCGAGTTGTAGCAAATTTTCCATGGAATTGTAGAAATCACAACTTCCCTATGTTGTCAGAGTTTCTGGGGCAAGTTCTTTGCAGTCTATATATAAGCAGTTTTATTGTAAGCCTTTCATGCAAATGTAAAAGAATTTGATTTTTGTGCAATATTACAACAATCCATTGCTGAGACAGTAATAAAGCAGAGAACTTGATTATGAGGCAAAAACCACTTTTGGCTTAATACATTTATTGTAGCTCTCTTGAAATAGTTCATGAAATGGAGTAAAAGGAGAAAAACATTGGACTGTTAATATTTCATTAGGGCCAAAACTCAAAATCTTCCTACTTCATATATATATTTCATTTCACGCCCTGTGGATTTCAGAAGCAGTGCCATTCAAAGCTGCAGTGCTTGCTCTTTTCAAATCTCCATTCACAACCACTTCTGATAAGCCCACCTCTCCTTTCTCTTCCCTTGCTGCTATCTGCCTCTTCGTTGATTTGTAGAATACGGCGTACAGTATCAGTTGGGCCAATGCAAATAGAGTGCCCACCCCATTAGGAATCTACTTGATCCAAAAAAAACCCATATAAGCCTGTGTTAATATAAACATGAATTACAATGAAAACATGGGGTTGATTTTTTTTTTACCAAGGATAAAACTTTTTGCATTTCCATTAAAATTTTTATTAAAAAAATGTGCAGAGAAGGAAGGACTACCATGTCTAAAAGAAAATTAATGAAAATAACCTAACGGAAACAGTTATAATTATATGAGATTTTTAATTACTCGGGTTATACAACATAAATATTTTTTACCCTCTTAATAAAATGTATTTTTCGGAAATAATTAAATAGAATTAGGTTAAGCTGAAATTAGGAAGCATGAAATTCGTGTGCTAGAAGTAGGAAGCATCAACTACCTAGTTAATTAGGAGCATGTAAATCATGTTGGTGCCAAATGCATGAATATAAATTACGCTACGGCACATCAATCATGATAAATCATTGTGAACTACCTAAAAAGTTTCCCTCCACCCAATTATTCTTCATTTCCCTTAATCTGTTAGGTCACCCGTAATATCAGTAACTCGTGCATTTTAGGTTTAATTTTAAAATAATCATACAGCGAAACGGTAATATTATGTCAGTATTATAAATTAAAATAATAATAATAAAATAATAATTCTTATAAAAAGTGATTCAGATGGTAAAACATTTATGGGAAAGCTCGGTCGAGAACTACTTATAAACATTTTAGGTATTATGTTTAGTTTTGGTTGTTTTTCCAAAATTCATTAAGAACCAAAAATGAGTAAATGATATTATTAAAAGAGGGAGAGTGAGAGATATAGAGACGAACTTACAAGTATGAAAGGGTCAAAACGGATGATGGCATACGTAGACCAGGCAATACCATTGGCAAATGAAGCAAATGATAGGAAGAATGGCATATACTCCACACTTTTTGTTGTTATTACCGTTTTCTGCATTTGAAAATTAAAAAAAAAAAAAGACAAAAAACCTTATTAAGGTAAAATAATCTCCTAAAGTTAATCTTTCCATTTATAAAAAAATATAAGCAAGTAATTAAATGCATAACCATACATGACAACATCAACAACATATATATTTATCTAATTTCCAATTAAAGTATATGAGCATGCATTACCTAAATAACAAAATACCGTTTATGTTCCAAAATATAAGACATTTAAGGTTTCTGCAGTAGAATTAAAAAAAAAAAAAACAGTTAATTCTTCTAAATTATAACTAAACTAAGAGGAACTTGTGAAAATAGTTATTATATCAAATGTAAATAAGGGTAATATTAGAAAAATATTATTTATTACTCTTTAAAATACTTAAAACGATTTATATTTTAGAACAAAATAATCATGCAAAAATAATTTATATTTTGGGACGAAGAGAGCAGTGGTTAGGTTAAAGAAGAGATATATAATTAGCAGAAATATTTACTTAAAATCAAAATTCATATGATTTAGGAGATGACTAACCATGACTGCTAATGGAGAAGCATACATCATGACATTAAAGCATACGCATATAAATCCCACAATCATAGATCTCTTCTTGGTAGTGTGAGCAAGAGTTAGAACACAAATGGCAAGAACAGCAATGAATATGATCTCCAAAAGCACTATCAGAAGAACTTTAATCCTCTTTTTCTTGTCGGAGTAGATAACGAAAAGGATAATATAAACAAACTCAATAGCTGTTCCTGATCCATTAATGGTCACAACCAGCAGGCTGTTTGGGTGCACCAGAGGGAGACCATATAGAATCCATACCATACAGTTCACTAAGGTTGCGAGATATGGGATCGGAGAATACTGCTCTACTGCCTTTTTCTTCCATATCTGTATAAATGTTGGCCTGAAAAAAATTATTACAACACAACAGTTAATATATGCTTTTCTCCTTTAATTATTCTTGACCTCTTTAATTATGCTTTTCTCCTTTTCTTGATTCTAATTTACAGTTTAGCTTAAAGAAAAGAAAACAAAAATGAAACTGTGAATGTGTGTATATGTTTTTTTTTTTTCCTTCGTTTTTCTTGTTGGGTACAAAAAAGAACCATCGGCCATGGCTTACACTGGTGATAGGAATAAGAAGAGGGAGATGATATTTCCTGCGAATAATTAAGCAATAGAAAAACCCAGGTTAGAGAAACTTGAAGATTCAGTAAAAATGAATTCGAGGAAGTTAAAGAAACTACAGATTACAAAGTTTATGTCGATGTCAAGATACTTAAAAGAGAAAGGAAAGAAAGAAAGAGATCGGCAACCTAGGACTCCAACCACATTTCTAGCAGTATCTGAAGAAACCATGGCTCTTTGAAGTGAGAAGAAGAGGAGAGGAGAGCAAGACGAAAATGGATTTTGCTTGTTCGAAATCCTTTATCCTGAAGAAAGAATACAAGGAGAGTGCTCGTATATAAAGGACGAATTAAGGAAGGGTGCAATCAGCATCTAGCTATTCACTCACGGTTAGGCTGTTCCTCTCTTTATTTTATTTTATTTTTTTTAATTTAAGAAAAAAATAAGAGGTGTAACAGGCCAAGATAATGTTTAGGCTACACATAATTAGCGAAACTCTCGTAGTCGAGACTCGAGAGGACTAACTTGAGACCTCTCACTCTCTACATATTTTTATAAAAATTGACAAAACCAATTAAATAACACTCATTCGTGCTATTAGATTTAATAATTTTTGATTTTTCACAATAATTAAAAAAATATTCAATTCTATTCATCTAAGAAAAGAAAAATAAGAAAATTAATTAAATTACTCTTTAATTAATGCTTATTTAATTGAGAAAAAAAATTTAGTGTTAAATACTTAGATAAGGATAAGAACAATATATAAATAAATAAAAGTTGAATCTCCTTTTGGATTTAGTTTTGCTTTTAATTTGTAGATATTGCAGTTTAATATAGTAATATTAATTATTAATTATTTAAAACATTGAAAGAATTAAAATTAATAATAGCATTAATAGAACTATTCTTATTTAAAAGTTAAAATAGTGAAACTCTTCATTTAGTAGGTTATAATTAATTAATAGAATAAACCAATAATAGCAGGTGACTATTTGTTAGTTTTTAAACATGCTAATCATTTATTATTTCTATTAATTATAATTGTATAAATTCCAGCTCATAAAGATGCTCAATAATTTCATTAGTCCCTATCCAAAAAATCCATTATCTTCTAACAAATGTTTTTTTATGATTAATTAATTAAATCAATTAATTATTTAGTTATAAATACTATACAAAATCTATAATTAAGTCAAGCATTTATAACTCTCTAACACAAAAAATCATACAATCAAATATTATAATATCTAAAATTGCAAGAAAATAGGGTTTTATCTTTAATGTCTTTTCTTTTATAATAATATATTTTTTTTATTAAATTATCTTATATATTAAATTGGTATGTTTGATATAATAAATGAGCAGTTTATTATATTCCACGTAATGGGTCGGAACATGGCTAGAGTTAATGCTAAAAGATTTATAAGAGACATATGAAATATATCTCTTATAAAGAATGTGGATATAATAAAAAAGAAATAAAATGGGAATAGATATATATAAGTCTTAGACAATGAACAGCAAAAAAATAAAATAAAAATAATTACTCGTAGCCATGATTCTTGCTCTTACGTTTTGTAAAAGATGAGTGAAGAGTGTGATTTCTCGAAATTCGGAGTCGTCGCCATAGAAAAATTATCATATTTAATAGAAAAGTTACTCTTATTTTGTAGTTTATAATATTATTTCGGTCCATTGAGTCTTTACGTATAAAAAAAGTTTTAAAATTTAGAATTTTATAATTAAGGTTTATCCTGTGACAAGTAAAAACAAATGAAGTGTCACTTGCATTGCATGGCCTGCATTAACCAATCAAAACTGTAATAACACATGGCAATAGTTTTGTCCTAACTATCATCAAGAAAGTGAAGGAAAAATGGCACTGCATTCAAGATTTTCAAAACCCTAGCTCTCGTTTCAGACAATGACTGTGGGGAGATAAACGACCAATGGAGATTTCAGAATTGAAGTCCAGCTTGTCCAACTTCATATAAGGTTAATATGTGTGTCAGGTCAGTTACCTATTGCGGTTATTTTTTTGGTCTGCCATTAAAACGAAATGCCAAAGCAACCTGTTTTTAAATTGAAAGTCTGGTTTGGATTTTGCAGGTTTTGGAAAGGCCAACTGTTTAATTCTATAATTTTCATATTTAGATAAGGAAGGTAGGGCCATTCATTAATTCCTACACAAATTTAATAAACATTACTTCTAAATTTAAAATAAAATTATTAAATGGAGTAATAATATAATTAATTTCGTGAAAATTTCAAGAAATCGAGTGTTGAATTCTTATGGATAGAGAAAATCTTTGCTGACAACGCTTCTTTTTATGGATTTGACGTGGGAATGTGAAATGGGAATGGATAGGCATGCATTTAGAACAGCTCATTTGCACACAAGATTTTCTTCCATTAAATTGCTCAGAATAAGCTCAGGTTGCAGGGATTTTCCTTTGACTTTTCAGAATACACAACCGGATAAGAATTGGTGATGGATAATTCAAATACCGAGTCTAATTGAAAATTACTTCTTCCGTCGTAAAATATAAATGAGAACTCTTATTCTTATAAATTGAATTAATGGTTTATAAATAACACATTTGATTCCAAACAAAGGAATAAGTAATTCTTTGGGGGCCAAAGTCAGATTAATTTTGGGTTTAAAATGGGAAGAATGTACAAATTATTCCTTGATGGAAGAAGAGGCCAAGAGCAACAAATTGTCATTTCCTAATGGGCATGTCACCATTGCACTTAAGTACCCAACTCTTTCACGTTTCCACTAATTTTTCCTTGTACACCATTCATCATTTTAATTATTCTCCATTAATCCATTACAATTTTGAATAAATGATATTGAAATACTTTTAGAATAATAAAATAATAAAACTCGACAAAATTAAATTGAAATATTTATTTATTAATAAGTTCTGATTAAGATCTGTACAACTAATAGCTAACAACTGTTAAAATAGTTTATACCGAACAGACTCTAAACGGTAATAAGATTATATTACACTTGTGACGTATATATTAACTAAAAAAAGGGGTTAGTGTTGGTCCTTAATTTGTTTTTTATAATAAATTCACCAATGCAAAAGCTTTATTAATAGCTAGTAGATAGGGATTTTGTCAATGAAGATCAACTGGTGGGAGAAAAAATGCAATCCTTAAATGTCAAAATTTGCAGTAAAATGAACAAATTCCTGTCTCCACTCTCGATCATCTGAATGTTCTGTTTGTCTAATGAATCAATTCTCAATACTTAGATGTCTGAATAGTAAAAATGAAAGTGAAAGATTGACTCACGAGTGATATAGGGATGACCAAATAACAGTGGCATTATGCTTTCTTTTCAATTTCCAATAACAAAAATGGAAATAATGAAAGAAAATGAGGAGACTGTCAAGTCACAAGCATGCTTCTGCTTCAGGAAAGTACACGTCTCACCTCACTTGCCAACTTCACTTTTTTTTTTTAGTGGGTATTTATTAGGTAATTGCAGTTTTGTTTTTTATTTTTAATTTTTTCAATGATATTATTCTCCTCGAGGAAGGTAAAATCTCTTTTAAGTGAATTTTCTTGATACGTAAAGTTTCAAATCTAACCCAAGATTAGTTATTGTTTTAGTTTTTGCTAATACAAAACACGTATACGAATAAATAAATAAAGTGGTAGATAACATATTCTTGTTCTTCTTATTTTTTTTTTTTTCAATTCTTGTTTTTCTTTAATTTGGAAAGTTAGACACAACGGGGGCCTAACTTTGTTTGCTCTGGACATGGTTGGGAAACATGCAGTTTTGTTCTCTTTTTATTTTCCGTCAAATGATTTGGAATATATGCGATTACAATGTATTGTTTGTTTAATTAAAACGGAGAAGATTCAAATTTGGATATATTATCAGACCGTATATACATTTATCATTAGACTATGCTAGTTTGCTCCAATGTTCTTTCTACATTAAAGACGAACAATTGTTCAAGAAATTAACATCTTCCAGAGACAATAATGGCTACAAAAGAATCTTTAATTTACATTATGATAAGGAAACATATATATAAATGTTTAATTAACAGTTCAAGATTTGAATGAAGATGGGCTGAGCCCACACAAACATAAAGCCCAAACAATTTAATTAAGCTCGGCTTAGTCCAATTTCTTTTTTTTTTTGGCTTTTAAAACCTAATTACCAGATAAGATAATTATGATTTATGGATGTTTAGTGATGAAATTGAAAATGGCTTAAACTTATCTCCCAGGTAATGAAAGAACATGAAATAAATTCCAACTGAACTGATTAAATGCATTGTACTGTGTAAGGATTCATAAACACCAGAACTTCAAAATTTATTGGCTCAAATGGGCATCCATTCCTCTTCTCAGCGAACTTAGGTCACAACACAGACAATCAACAAAAACAATGAAATGTAGCAAACAAATCAGAGTTTCAAAGCTCAAGAAACAGAAAAAGAAAAACACCAGATTAAACATTGACACTATACATGAGCTATGTTACAGAATGTGCACGTGTGGATAAATATAGGCGTTTAACAAATGTTCAAATTCTAAAACCAAGGCCAGGCCATCTCTTTGTCGACTCTTTCTTCGTCCTCTTTGAGTTGTTATCTATGAGATGTTCCAATGATTTTGCCTTTTTGTTACGAGCCCTGCCTGCTTCTTTCAGAAGCTCAGCTAGCCTATTCTTCTCATCTTGGAAATCAGGATTTGCAATCCCAAGCTTTTCCTCTCTTAATTTAAGAACATATTCTAAGATCTCAATTGCATCGTCAACCCTGCAATGAAATAGAATTTAATATCAGAACAAAAGTATACTTTAGCTTTAAGCAGACTCAAATTGCTAAGAGATTATAAGAGACAGGTTACAGAACCAGTAAGGAAGCCGTGTCTTAATGGCATGTAGTTTCTTTCGTCATTTCAACATTTATCGAAACTAGAAAGAACCCACTTCATAAGATTTACCAAAACTTGGGCACTAAAAAAATTCTCATCTAATAGAAAATAGAGAGGTAATAGGGAAAGGAAGAAAAAATGAAAAGATTTTCGTGATTAGAAGAAGTCCATGCAGATGGAATGCAAGAAAACTGACCATAGGCTACAAGTTCAAGTAAAAGTGGAGTTGTGAAAATGTATAAATTACCTTCCCATAGCATCATAGGTTGCCGCAAGATTGCTATATACTCCAAGGGTATCTTGATTGCAAGGGCCACACTCCTGCTCCAGTATGGCTCTTGCTTCTTCAAATAACTCAGCAGCCTCATCTATCTTGAACAACTGTACACAGGCCAATCCCATCTGGTTCAGCACAACACCAAAGAAAGCTGACTTTCTCTCTCCACTCGCTCTAAGTTTTGCTACAGCACTCTCAAATGAGTTCCTTGCTTCTTCATATCTCCCAACCATGTAAAACATCACTCCCATTCGTGCTTCTATTCCTGCAATAGTGCTTTGCTGTCCTGGTTTATCTTCCAACAACTTCATTGCCTTCTGCAACAGTTTCAATGCCTCCTCGGGTTCATCCACAGACTCGTATATGGCAGAAATCTCAGTCAACCCACCAGCAATCTCTTCTGCTGTGGTTCCGGGCACAGGTTTGGCATATATCCTCTGAGCATTTTCACAATAAGACTTCGATTCTCTGAGCTTTCCTGTCCTGTTATATAGGTCGGCAAGGCGGACGAAGACAGAGGCAACTGAAGGGTGGTTGTCACCCTTTGAAGACTTGAACACTGTGAGAGCCTTTTGGTAAGAGAAGATGGCCTCATCAAAGCGGCACAGTGACATGTAAATGTTTCCAATGCTGACATCAATAGCAGCAACCTCATTGTCTTGTCCATTCGCAATCATTGCCATGCTGGCAAGAACAAGGTGCTCAAGAGCTGATTCGTAATCTCCTTTTGCTTCACATATAAGGGCCATCAGTCGGCGGTCAGCTGCCTCTTCAAGAGAGGCGGGTTCACTATGTGCGCGATGAATTTCAAGAGTTTTCTTGCACAAATCTTCTGCTTTATCAAAATTCATGGCTTGAACATTGGCCTCAGCTAAATACCTGGCATTTCCAAATTAATTTACTTAAGTTCCAAAAATGATGAAACGGCAGACCACTCATACAAATACTACAATATCTTGCACAAAACTCAAGATGGCACGTATGACAGGAATGCGACATTTTTTAAAATATCTTCTCAAGAGAGTGGAAAAAATATTCAAATTTTCTAGTATCATGTGGTCACACAATTTTTCCGTAGTATATCATGCTAAATGTTTGATGGATCTACCTGAACCTAACTTTCGCTATTCCATCCAACTACTTTCTCCTTTTAGGCAAGAAAAGAAATGGGCAATAATTTTCAGTCGACATGTTCAGACTAACAGGGATCACTGTTTCCAAACTTCTCGGTTGTTTCCTCAAAATTGCATCAATAGTCCATATCATTTACCCACTCACATATTTGTGCAAAACAATTTAATTATTATAATCATATGCATATACATACACATGAATATTTAGAGACAATGGATTTGATAAA
This sequence comes from Jatropha curcas, assembly GCF_014843425.1. Next base: position 1,846,322 of record NW_023590973.1, read on the forward strand.
CACCAAAATCAACAGCATACATTAAACTCTACTCTTTTATCGTTATTACGCTGAATTTGACTTTCTAAAACGACCAAAATCACAGTATACATAATAGGAAAGGCCAAAATAGTTAAAACAATAGATATAAAAATGGTAACTTTTCAAGAAATCCAGAACAAATTTCCTATTTTGGCTTACAGCAGCAACATTAAGCTAAAAATTTACCAAAAATAACAAGCATTATTAAAAATTTTCTCTAAATAGGAATATTAATTACTCACATGGAATAAACAGCCAAAACACACACAAATCCAAATCTAAAAAATGCCAAACATAAACTACGCCGCACACATACACACCTGCAAGTCTCTCCAACCCTGGGATCAGTCTCTCCCAAAGCCTCGATCTGAATCTTAAGCCCCTCTTCGTAAGCGGCAATGGACTTATCAACTTGTCCAAGCATCGAGTAAGTATCCCCCAGCTGCATATACCCAGAAAACGCCGCAAGCGCATGATCCATTCCTCTAGTCAAATCCGGCACCTTTATAGCTCTCTCAAGAACCGGCACAGCCTCGTCGAACCTCCCTAAACTGCAATAGATAGCCGCCAGCACGTGCAAGCTCATAACAAGGTCCAAACTCGGCTCTCCATCGACGGCGCATCGCTCAAAAGACTTAGAAGCTCGAATTGCGTAATCTAAAGCCTTACTAGGACCCTCTCCAGAGGCAATGGTATCACGAGCAAGCTTTAACAGGAATGGACCGAGATCCGGATTGTCAAGGGAAGCGTCAGCGAGGAGAAGCGGGTTGGGGGAATCAGGCGGCGGTTTCTTAGCAGAGCGAGTAGGAGAAGGTTTCGATCGGGAAGGAGAAGGAGATGGAGGCTTCTTGTTGGGCGTTCTGGGAACAACGGGTTCGGGTCGGGTTTGTGACTGTTGCTGGGCTTGAGATTGGATCTCGGGAACTGAGATACGAAGAGGAGGCGCCTCTGGTGGCGTCTTGACCGAGACAAGACCCGGCATCTTTGTTCTCTTGGTTTTGCTTTGGGATCGGAAATTCAATAGAGAATGAGTGTTACAGAGAAAGAAATAATAGAGAGCAAAATGAGGAAAAAGAGGTATTTGGATGATTAGGGACAGGCTACCAATAAAGGAACTGACAGGAAGGTTTCAGATGAGATGCTTTCTCTCCTCTGTCACTGCTCTGTCTTCTCTTTCTCTCTGCTCTGGTATGGCTAGGGACGTAACGGACGGGACAAAATGGTAATTTTAAGTGTAGTTAGTTGAGAATTAAGGGGATTATTAGTGACATAAGTGGTCTTAGTATTTTACTCCATATGGTTTGGGCTTTAGGATAAAAAAGGTCATTAGATTACTTCCTGTCTGTTTAGAACTGAGTAGCGAGATCTTACGTGTGTGTCGGCTGTTAATAAACGTCAGCGTTTTGTTAGGACGAAATCAATCGTGTAACATGTGTACACGTGCTGAGATCTCGTTGGTGCTTTGCTCAAGTGAAAAGACTATTTTGGCTTTTGGCTAAAATACTCTCTCTCCCATTCGCCAAAAAGGCAAAACCTCCTTACGGTAAAAGTAGGTGAATTATGAAAGCTTTGTGCATTTCTTCAATAATTACATTTAAGTCAAATGTGCTATCCTCTTAAACTAATATTTTGACATTAATACTCGAGATAACTTGATCTAATGATTAACGCCCTGTAATTACAAAGTCGAGTTGTAGAATTAATATTTTAAAAAGTCTTTTAATATAGTCGTTTTTAAGTTTAAAAGAGATTAATATTTTATATAATAATTTAACATAGAAGTGAAAGGACACTTTTAATAATAAAAAAATATTTTGGTTTACAACTCTTATCAAACAAAAAGTTAAACTCTATTTTTTACCTCTAAAAATAAAAGTTATTTTATAATGAAATTGAAATAATTTGAAAAGTTCAAATAAGTATAATTAGAGCGTGATTATTTAAATTAACATAAATTAAAAATAATATGATGAAATTTATAATCCAATTAAATGGAGGAAACCATATAGCATGTAAGTGGTTTCCTTTCATTTAAATAAATGGTCCAAATAAATTAAATTTACTAGTAAATTTTACATTTTTTTTTTGTCCATTTGGGGAAAGGTTCTAAATATTGCTCTAAATGCTTCGTATATTATTAATTTAATTTTAATAAATGATATTTGAAATATTATAATTCTTACTAATTTTGGCCATGATCTTTGAGATGATTAAAGTTTCTTTACTCCATCAAAATATTTATTTTCTTTAGTAACTTTCTCTTTTTGTCTGTTTATAAACATTTATTAAAAAAAAAAAAAAAACCAAATCTTATATATGTTTAATTGTCTACTTAGAACCATCTCTAAAAATGGTGGAAACGCGGAGTAATCAAATTAATTTATCCCTGCTACATATTATAAAAGAAATAATGAAAAGAAAAAACTAATTGAGAGATTTAACAAAACTTCAAAAAGTAGTAACAGTGTCCAGCACTTTCATACACACAGAGTTACACATTTATTCATACATTCATATGATCCAAACCCACTGTAAAATACTAATCTCATAATCTATGCATAGAAAGAGCTATAAATATATAGTTTATTGCAGTACTAAGCCCTTATACATGGCAATGATTCTAGAACAGGTGGATATATAGTATGTTGTTCTTCAGCGGTTGCCACCACCAGGTCTCTTTGGTGGTTCATGTTTGGGATTAGCCTTCTCACCTTCATAATCCAACCTGACATCAATCTCTACCACCTTTCTCATCATTCTCTTTTTCATTTGAGCAATATTGGCCTGTAAATCATACAATTATTAGATATTCTCTGCAGGTTGGCACTTAAAAAAACTCGCTTTTAAGGCTTAATTATCGTTAAGTTGTTTGTTTAAATGTTTAACTCAGTTAATTACCTTGAGTGGTTTTGCATGATTCATGTGTTGTGCAGCTCCCAAAACTTGGCCTGCGAGAGAAAATGGAAACTTTGTGTTAATCATATAATGAATACATAGCAAACAAGCAAGAAATGGAGATGAGAAATGGCTAACCTATGGATAAATCAATGAAGAGGAAGAGGAAAAGGAAGAGAAGAATAAGAGATATAGCTTTTGTTTGAGTACCCGCCATGAGAAATTGTTAATAGAGAGTGAGTAGAGAATGTGTCGGATTTATATTGGGTAAAAAGTGGGACAGATTAAAGTTCATAGTGCTGGGTGCAAACTCTACTCAAAAGCTTTGTAGAAACGATGGCTGAAAATGCAATACCCATTAGCAAAACACAACAAAAACAAAGTCAAATAGCACTTAATTATTTCTGTCACCTCAGGGATCCAAGGATTTGCCTCCTGTCCTCCAAAACCCATTGTTAGGTAGCAATCAATGTACCTTGCATGGCTCAAGCTCTATACACCTATTGCCTAATATTTCTCTACATATTGACATTGATGCTCCATGTATATATTTCCATTGGACCCCCTATTATTACTACTCTTTTAATTCATATTTTAGCTAAGTGGTGTCTTTATCAACAACATGAGCCATTGACACAAAGCCCAAGTCCTGCTCATTTCACATCTTAAATATTTAATGCTTTAGAGAATGGTGCTCTTCATCTTGAAACAGAGTGTTTATATTTAATAAATCAAGATGGGAAAGAAAATAACAGAGGATATTATAAAGGAAATCATTACAAGAAGAATTAGCAAGTCAGATTAGGTGAACCAATAGGGAATGGCACTCTTAAAATAGACAGCACATTTCTAAATTTACGCAATTAAGCGTCAATTATGTCTAATAACCTTCCTTTTGACTAGATAAAGAAATCATTATTCTTTGTTATGGTGTATTCAGAACAACTAAATTACTATTAAGAACACTAATTCTATGTTCCCCCACTATTAGAGGTTGTTAGCCAGCTAAATTGCAGATTTTACCACTACCATCACCATTAGAAACTTGAAGCCAACTGATTGTCACACACAAACATTGCACAAAGACATCCCACATTATAAGCAGGTTCTTACACTAACTATTTATTTCCATGGTTTGAACAAATGACCTCTAAATTATAATGGAATAACCATACTATTACACCAATATTCACTCTCAAATCTATAATCCATAATTTAGAAAAAAAATTAAATTAATTCATACTTTAAAGAGAAGATTGTCAACAGATTGTCGAATACAGATAACTAAACACTCATTATGTTTACTGTTCATGTGTCATATATTGTAACATTGCCTCTAAATTTGCTTTTAGGGTCATATTGTATGTTAATGGACAAAGCTTATCACCTCTCTCCCATGAAGAGGGGGACCCTAGATAAAGAATATGAAAACTCATCTGCCCTTCTTATTTTCTTGGCACTCAAATCATGATTTTCGGATGGTGGCAGTCATATCACAATAAGTCACTGCACCTTCTTTAAGTTGACTACCCAACCTTCCCCATCTTTTTCTTCCTCAAAATTTAATCCTCTCTTTTTAGCAAGATTTAATAATAGCTTAAAACACCATAAATCTATCTCCTTTTTAGCTTTATAGACACAACATTATTTTCAACAGTTCTTTGTCTGGACCATTGTCCTTTAAGTTGTGACTTTCCAATCCACAAAGACTTTCTATACATGAATATAGGAAAAAAAAATCATTCATGCTTCATGCTATGTTTGATTACGTCCTTCTATGGATACAAAAACAACTAAACATCCTTTCCTAGGATTAAATTTTTAGAAATTTGATTATGAAGTATGTGGATTTCTTTTGTTGGTTTACTTTGTTTGCAAGTCATTTGTATGGTAACTAGTTGTATTCTCTCCAATGATTTTATTAAGAGAAAGAGAGTAATATACCCGAAAGGTGCCCAAATTGGCATAACAACTAAGTTAGCCACATCATTAGAGAAGTTAATCTGCTAGTGTCCTGGCTGCAGATTTACTTAGTTGGATTTTTTTCTTTCCTTTTTGCCTTTTATGATTATATACTACTTTTCTTATCGACTTTCTGAGCTGTATTGGTCATACCTTAATATATTTTTTATTTTTTTTATTTTTTTGGGTATGGCCAGAACATAATGAATTCTAAAATTATCAGCTGATAATATAAGAGAAATCAGGAGGTTATTGGGTACCGTGTAACTCAAAAGGTATATGGTTTCCTGATGTCAAAGCAAAATTAACCTGTGACAATAGGTTTTGTGCTGGCTAGATAAAAGGCCAACAATCAACTCATTAAGTGCTGGAGCATTATTATTATTACAGCATTATCTAAAACACCTAAAGTTATGATAATTAGCACATTTGAAACAAGAACATATGTACATGATGCATCTATTTTGCACAATTACTTTCGTGTTAAAATTGTCAAACTTATCTCACATAACAAAAGCATTCACAAATATCAGCTAGTAATGCTTGAGAAAAATAATCTCAGGATAAAATTAAAATAAATGAAAACCAATTTGGAAAAAAGAAAAAATGAAGACAACTTAAGAAAGAACTTTCTTTTAGAATCAAAAGCTCACAAGGGTTATGGACTTATGGGTTAATTAAGCCCCTACAGAACCTTTCATGAGTGGAAAACCCTTATTATCTGAAAATTATATTGATACCTGGAAAATCCTGAATCTTATCTGCATTTAATATACAGAGCATTTACAAGAATATAGCAGACAATAGACACTGAATAAGAAAAAGGGGTATAGTTTCCTAAGGTCAAAGCAAAAAAAGATTCAACTTGATGCCACAGACTTTGGTTTTAGCTCTAAAGGAGGACAACATAAAGTGGTCGGCCATTATATGATTTAAATACTCAGAGGCCAGAGACCCTTGCTTGTAAGTTTAAGCTTTTAGATTATGAGTGTATTTTATTAATAATGTTGCACAGTGTCATTCAAAAATGTCAAACAAAAAGTATCTTCCACAAACATATTAGCAGTTAAAAATGGAAACAAATCCCATTTATCTAATTAATTTGCTTTGTCGAGAGGAGGGTGGAGCTTACTTACCCATAAGTGGAGGTGGAAGGAGTTGACAAAGCTTATCCATTTGAGAGAGTGACAGATTGCATGGTGAATGGCGTACAAAACGATCGTACCAGTCCAAAATGACCTCGTTCAAATGCCCAATCCGAAACTTGTGTATTGATTACTTCTTTCAGGCATTCTGTCAACTACTAAACTCCAGCAACTTCCGAATCAATTTGTTCAGTAATGAGATTTCTTGAATCTCGAATGGCAATACAGAGCTAGCTAATAGCTACTACAAAGATAAATCTTGTGGTCTAACCATCATGCATGATAAAACCCAGCTCAATAACCAGCGACCGTAGAATACACGTCACCCGACTCCGGTTAAAAAATAAAACGAGAGCCGGGTTGCGTTCAACTATGGCCAAATCCAAGGTAAAGCAAAGCAAAATACTTGAGCAATTGACGCTGAGCTACAACTAATAACCAGACGCATCCGCGCACGGTCCCAGGCGGTTTTTTTTTTTATTATTTTTTTTATTTTTAAATCTTTATATAATTGTGATGCAACTTAAGCTAACGAATAAATTAAATAGTAAAGTAACCTTAATAAATTATTTTAAAGTTCAATTTAAACTTTATTTTTGAATAAAAAAAAGGTTCTAATTGCTATATGAACGATAATAAAATTTGATATATAAATATTTAATAATATAAAAGGCATCTTAAAATTAATTATCTATAAAATAAATAATAAGTATTATTTTTCTGAAAAAAATAAATATTAATTATTTCTATTAAAATTGTACTGTTAATATTGCTAACAAAGTAAAATAAAAAATAAAAAAAAATGAAGAAGAAACAGAACCAAGAAAGTAGCTAAAGTCTAAAGCAATATGGCTGAATCATCAAAAACTTCAACAATTACTCAAACACAAGGAATTCAGGTTAAACAATAGCTGAAGTAATATGGCTGAACCCTGGCCAAAGCTATAAACTAATCTGAACCCTGGCCAGCAGGAACTGAGATTTCATTCGCATCAATAAAGAGTACCAAAGTGCTACGTGCTAGTGTGATACTAGAAGTAAAAAATTTATCTTCATGCCAAGTGGAAATGTACAAAACAATATGAACTATGAAGCCAACCACTTCAAAAATGTAGGCAAGGTAACACCTCAAAATAGCTCGGTCAGGGTAGGGGGAAATCATTAAAAATGTGGCTAAAGAGAGAAAGAGAGTACTGAATTATGTACTACTGCAAGTTATATACATGAAATGGACGTTAAAGTACCAAGATTTGCCTTGGTGGTGGATATGAGATGAAGCTTCGTCAACCGCAGGCAAAAGCTGCCCAAGTGTTTGCATCATCTAACATCAAAGATAGTATATCATCTCCAAACTCTAGTTTGGCTCGAAAAAGATCATCATCTGACATTTGCCTCACAAAACGAGTGAAGCTAATCCAATTATGCCCTTCAAACATGTGCTTGTCCATTCTCACAAAGTTGAAGGAAAAGGAAGCGTTTTTCAGGCCATATGAGTAGAACTTTCTCATCTTTAGCACCTGTTGAAACGATTTATGATCCCAAGTAGGAGCAGAATTTTCGCCTTCCACAGGGATACGACAAATCCTAGCAGACCATAACAACTGCCTAAGAAAATCTTCTGGACTGCTTAATGGGTTCAACTGTTTCTCTTCCATATCAAGCTTTTCAAAACCTGAGCAGCACAATGTAAATCTATACCTACTGAACATTTCAGTAATTGGAAGGAACCCATCTCTAGCCGAAGTATTATAGTAGCCAGCTGTTAACTCAGATGGATGAGACTCTATGCCATAATGCCAGTGTATCCCAGCCACTTTCGCAGATTTATTCATCTCAATACCACGAAAAATGTTCTCAACATCCATGCATATCCTTTGCCCATGAAGCAGTAGCATCCCCGAGTACCACTCAAGAAAAAATTTACCATAGGGTGTGTTCCAAGATCCATCATTTCTTCTGAAAAATTCAGAATTCTCAGGATCTTGAATCAAACTACCAGCACCAATTGGGCCTCCACTTCCCCATTCATGCATTCCAACTTCATGAGCACAAGCATGGAGAGATGCAAGCATATACTGTTTGGAGAAAAAAATATATTAAACCAATGATTTGATTGGTTGGGGTGGTTGTAAGAGCAAAGGGTAATATGGTTGAAACAACCTACTCCAAGATTGCTAGAGGTTTACTCACGATCTTGTAAGTAGCTCAGTTATATGCATACCTTATCATAGCACTGAAACTCTCCAAGTTCACGTGAATGCCAAGCCCAAGCAAGCTTCTTTGATGGGCAGGAAGGATATCTTAATTCACCTGCAGGACCCATCCCAACTTGGATTCCCTATGACATTTAAAAAAAAAAAAAAAAAATCACTATAAAGAAAACACAGCTTTGCACATCATGCTACCTGCACTGTATAAGTTTCATCTTACCGCAATGACACCACCAAGTAAAGGCCTGAAAGTATCTCTGAAGTTCCTCATAAAATCTGCATAGGCTTGGATTGGTGATCGTCCCCTTAGAACAGGAAGAGTATCACACCCTAGGGATATGTATTCCTTGTTCCTTCTTCCAAACCTATCACAGTAAGCTAAATCTGGATTTTTATCAATCTCTTCAAGCACCCATCGGGGAAGAGGAACCCTTCAATGTATAAAATAAGTTTCAGAATTACCAAAACATTAGCAGAACAACAACTAAAGTTTAGTAACAAGTATCAAATTGAATCTGTGCAAAAAACCAGAACCATGAGTAGGAACATGGAATTTAAAAAGCATGGAGATTTCTAACAATAAATAAATCAAAAGCATATTTTATAAACAAAAATAAGGTAAAAAAACTTAGACTCTTGATGCCCACACTGAAATAATGTATGCTCTAGTAATCAAATGTAGTAATGCTTCAAAAGCACCCCAAAAACAAAGAACTAGGCATAATGGCATACATTGTATGAGCGCAAGTATACTGAAGGGTACATATTGCTGCTGGAAGAACCTCAATACTCAGGTGTTGTTTAAAGCCAAAAATGACTGACATGATCAAAACGTCTAAAAGACTAAAAACACTGGTATTGTAAGACTTATTACACTAATGAAGAATATCAAGCACTTATATCACCAGGAACCATATAATAACCTATATGACATCTACTATCTCATGTTTCAATTATTTGTGCTTGAATATATGGTGCACAAAGTAATCGTATAAGAAAAAAGAATTGCAGAGATACTCAAGATGAACACATTTTCATTGGATAAAGAAGAGAGAGGAGTACTCTGCTGCATTGCCAACTTTAAGATCAAAGATACATTACCGATCAATTTATTTACTGTGGAAGATTAAGTTTTATGGATAGCCATATGTGTAATTAGGAACTCCCTAAAAAGAAATTGAAGATATCAAATTATGAGCTCCAATAAATTAAGCATTCTAAGAGAATTCATGATAAATGCAGCAGAAAATTTTCATAAGTGCACAAAACTCCAACAAGGATTTCTAAGGAAAATTTATTTAAAGTATAACTCACACATTAGCCCCCGTTTTGGAATCTACGCTAGGGAGTGTCTCAATACAGAAATTTAACAAACGCGTAAATATTCCGAATATATATATATATAAAGCTTAAAACAGAATTGAATTGACAAAAATAGCAAAGAAAAAGTAAAAAATGCCAATATCACCAAGATGAGTAGGCACATTGATATCGCGATTAACATTAAAAGAGAACTCGGATAATAAAACAAAGGTTTCGATGAAATTAATCAAGACCTACCAGTACGGATCTTCAGGTCCATTTCCGCACTGGTGAAAGGCCAGGACAGCCCTCACCTTCAAGCCAGACTCCTCCGCCATCTCCACAAGTTCTAAATATGGTTGCCAATTGTAAACCTGAGGGAGGTCCCTCTCCACCAGGCCCCACCAAACCTCTATTACCACGCCCTCGACTCCGGATGCGGCCAGCGCTTTCAACGAGTGGAACATGATCTTTTTCCTCCGAACCTTGCCCTCAACTTCCACTGCGCCTACGGGAAGCATCACGAACACCGACGATCCCTTCTTCTTACTCTGCTCCGCTCCAAATTGCTTTGGCATCTCGTACAGGTTGAACTCGTCGCCGTTGTCAGGAGAAACAGAGCCGCCAGCTCCCGAGGATTTTGAGTTGACGCGCGAGGAAATGACGAGTCGGTGAGTTGGCGAGCGAGTCCATTGAGTTAAAGCTACGGACGGGAAGCAACGAGTCAGAGGATTAAACACGGAGCGTTTGCAGCAGAAGGAAGCTGAGAAGCTTGGAGTCGATGGAGAAGCAGTCGCCATTGATTTTGTGGATTAGATTTTCAAAATAAAGGAGGAAAAATTAGAAAGAAAGAGAAAATAAAAGAAAAGAAGAAGAAGGATTTGCTGGTGATTTTGCAGAAAAACGGAATGGAAGGAGAGTGAGAAGTGAGTTCGTTATGATACTCCGCAAGAGAGGAACTAAGGAAGCAAAGGTTCACGTCATTTGGAAATGAAAATGTGGGGCATTAAGTCCAGTGATTTTGACGGCTCAGATTCGGCACCTATCAATATATTAAGGGACAAGTGATTTCAATTAAGCTTTTCTTTCTTTTCCGACAATGTGATTTCGTCCTTTTGAGTGTTGCGAGCAGTGATTCCATACTCTCATCCCTTAAATATTTATTGGGTTGATATGCACTCTTATCCCTTAAACATTCAGGGTGGAGTACGATTTAATTTTAATTCAACGAATCAAGATACTCGTGCGTGATTAAGATTAAAAAAGAATAATATATATACACTCAATTTCTACACTTAAAATAATAAATTTTTAAATTTATACCATTAATCTTAAAAAAAATATTAAATCAATCTTATGACATAAATATTTAAGATGTCACAAAATTTTTTATGAAAAATAGATGGATGAATTATATATTTGACTCATATTCTTAATAGTTGTTTTTCTTTTAATCATCGTGATATGGAGAAAACATATTTTATTTTTTAATATCGCTATAAACATGGATAGGTACTCACAAAATTTAAGACGTTACGAAATTTGTTTTGAAAAAATTACAATGATGATTTTATGCATTTAAACGATATTCTCATGCTAACATTATTTTCTTTGAATCATCATGATGGTAAAAATGATGATTTTCTGCATTTAAACGATATTCTCATGCTAAAAGTATTTTCTTTGAATCATCATGATGTGCTGGTAAACATGGATATGTACGTTTTATAAGTAACCATGATGTATATAGTAGAATGACATTAGGTTATTACAAGCCTACTTTATGCTAATAGCCCAGTAACCCATCAAGCCCAACCATGAGCAAGACTGATCATCAAATCACATGCATAACTGTTGATTGATCATGATTCATGATGCTTCTAGAAAGTGTATACCATTTTGAATTCTCAATGTTCCGAAATTGATTAATATATAAGGAAAGGAAGTTGTGTATTTAAGTTATTTAAACTTTATTTAAATGCTATTCATGTTGCTTCACTCAAGGCCAATTTTAGCTACTCAATATTTTTCTATGCACACACTTCTCATTCCATTTGCACGTGCAATATTTTTTCTTTAATCTTCTGAAAAAAATATTATAAATAATATTTCAGTATTTATAGTAAAGTTTACATAAAGAAATTCATGCAACCACGTCACGGTACCGCTTAGCGACTTACCAAATATAACATAATAATTCACTTATAATCTGTTTGTTTCCGTAAAATAACTTATAAGAAAATAATTTGCTGATAAAATATTTTCTATGAAAATTTTTTTCCTGAAAAATATGTTCCAAATGACTTATTTTCCGTTGTTCGGTGGTAATATTGAAAAATAGTTTAAAATGTTAAAGTCTTTATCTCATAAAACCATAAAAAATATTAATAATAATAGAAATTTACAATTTAAAAATTTTATTGTTAAATATGAAAAGAATGCAAAAAAAAAAAATGTAAATTATGAAAGTCGTTGTTGGCCGTGGTAAATGGTGACTGGTGGTAGTGACTATGATGATTAATAAATTAAAAAATATAAATTTATAAGATTTACCAATATCCGGAAAATGTTTTACTCTATCGAAAATAAGAAGTTGTTTTCCTTAAAAAAAAAAAAAAATGTAAATTATTGAAAGTCGTATTCGTGGCCGTGGGTAAATGCGTGACTGGTGGTAGTGACTATTGATGATTAATAAATTTAAAAAATATTAAATTTTATTAAAGAATTTACCAATATCGGAAAATTGTTTTTTACTCTATCGAAAATAAGAAGTTGTTTTCCTTAAAAAAATGACTTAATTTCCTTTTGACCAGAAAATATTTTCACGTTCATTTATTTTTTCTGAACATCCCAAACAATGGAAAATTGTAGAAAATATTTTCCTGCAAGTTATTTTAATAGGAAACACAACGAAGGCGCTTAATAAGAAAGATACGTGAATTTTTAATCAAAAAGCTCTTTTATAAATAAAATCATAGTAAAGCAATAATTTTTTAGTCAATTAAAAAATGACTTAATTTTCCTTTGACCAGAAAAATATTTTCCGTTCATTTATTTTTCTGAACATCCCAAACAATGGAAAATTGTAGAAAATATTTTCCTGCAAGTTATTTTATAGAAACAAACGAAGCCTTAATAAGAAGATACGTGAATTTTAATCAAAAAGCTCTTTATAAATAAATTATAGTAAAGCAATAATTTTTTTAGTCAATCTACAGCCTAAATTTCTGTCAAGGAAGCTATATTAAAGAAAATCATAAAAAATTACAAGAAACAATGCTTAAATTAAGAAGTTCATATATAAGTAACATAAAATCTCAAAAGTACACAAAGACAACTAGACAATATGACAAACATACTCGCATACATATTCATTGTAATTCAAATTGTTTCAAAATAACAAGTCACTGATTTCGACAAACTACAATAGCTATTTAGTGAATCCATCTCCGAGGTCAATGAGTAGATAGTTGCAGAAGTTGATAACTCATGGCAATGGCAAGATATTTTCAACATAATTAGTGATTGAAACTAGATTGCTAGATAAATCAAAGGAATCATATTCGGGCAATCCTAGAATTTTGACTCTCCTAATCTTGGATCTTGCTAAATCAAAATAGTACACATAAAAGGGTGTAGATAAGCATTGTGGTGCCATTATAATCTCTTCTGTATCAAGGGAACCTGCAACAATGAAGTTTTGTCCAGTTTCTGTTTTCTTCAAATATGAGGGGAAGATAATATAATGCTTTGTCCAAATTTCATTCTGATAATCCTCTAAAAGCCATAAACAATAATCATCGTCATCAAGTAGACAATCAACTATAACCAAACGCCCTGCTAATCGAATCAAATATGAAGTTTCTACATCGGTCGGTGCACCTCTAGGTAGATGAATTACTCGAAACGTTTCTTTTTGGACATCAAAAGCAATCAAAACTGCCACACCTTCATCGGTTCTTAAGCTAACCCAGCTCCTAAAGAAAATAACCCCATCGATGCAAATACTTTCCCTTTGAGCATAAAAAGGAGGCCCGCTTTGTAGTGGTCGCCATTCTTTTGTCCCCAATGTAAAAACCCTATACTCAGTACTAGGCTTCCTGTAATGTCTCCATGAGTTCAAAACCTTGTATTGCTTGTTAGAAGGATCAAATCCCATAAAATTTACGCAGAAATATGTAGAAGAAGCAGAAAGTGAGGATTTTGAACAAATGTAAGGAAGAGTGATTGCTTGTCTGGTGCTTGGATTGCAAACTGTAGCACAAATGCCAAAGTCCATGCATACTATACCATTAGTTGATTGAGTAGTGTAGCGTGAAAGCCGGGGCGGAACGGTTAGACAACAAGTTGCTGTGCCGCCATTTTGGTCCGCTATAAAAAATGTTTGGGCTAATTGAAGTTTGGTGGTGCAAATGATTAGCAGGCCTTGTTTTGGGTGAGGATAGGGTTCATGTGCAATAACAAATGATGGATTAGTAATTATAGAGGAACATAATTTGTCTACGCACCTGAATCGAACAAGAGATTTAACTGGAAGTCTTGTGAATATACCAAATATAGCTTCAGGAGGGATCGGTGATTTTGATGATGAAGAAGAAGAAGCACATTTTGATTCTGAATTTGGTGCAAGCCTTCTTCTCTTGGTATCTAACTCCATTTCAATGGTTAATCATAACATTAGTTCCTTCCAACATGTATGATTTAAGGTTAGTAAGAGAACTTATAGCTAAAGAAATTATTGAGTAGAACTAGCAAATGCAATAATATAAAAGCTATTTGAGATGCTCTTATAACATGCATCTTCTCTCATATTTAAAAAGTAAAGAATGAATCTTATGCGAATGTAACCTTATGATACATTATTTATATATAGATTACAATAATTCAATGCTTTCTCCAAATATATATAAATATTTGTTAATCATATATATTAGGTATGTACATATAGCAAAATAAATTATAAGACAACATAGATGGTAATATTAAAAGATTTTTATTGAGTTGAAATTTATTAGTAAGTATGTTTATATGCAGTATGCAGCACTATTTTTGGAATGTGGTAGGTAGAATACAACATCACCTTATTAGTAAAACTATTGTAAATCACTCAAAACAAAACCTAGTTGTGTCTCACCCTCTCTCTAATCTTTCGGAGTTTTTTAAGATTTTATTTATTTGAACTGCCGATTATTTTTTTTGACCGGCGGTGGTTTTTTTTTACATTTTCTCTTGATTTTACTTAATTTTCTCTTCAATAATTTTAAGGTTTGATTCGTTTAAAACATATATTTGTTAGTATTTTGATCTATCCTTATTAATAGATCTTTAGTTTTTTTGTTACCCTTTAGTGGAGTTGATTGTCTCTTTTGTACCGTCATGGTGAGGTTTATTGCGCTTTTTTCCTTATATGAATTTCTTCATCGTTATTGAGAGTTTTTAAGTTTTTTTTGTGATTATTCTTCTCTGTTAGTTGGAAATACAAAATGAATTATGGATTACTTTTAATAAATTATCGATTACTTTTAGTCAAAGGATACATATCTTCAAATTCGAGTGGTGATCTTGTACTAATGTATGGAGCTTGTTAGCATTAACGGAGGGATGAGGCCAGGGGTGGTCCCTGCCCCCTAACCAAAATTTCTTTTAAGGAATTAGCCCATAAAATTTTTAAATTTTTTCATTTTACTCATTAAAATATTAAATTTTTTCAAAATTTCCCCTTTTAACTCTTGAAATTTTTTTTAGCCACCGTAATTTTAATCTATGACTTGTCA
Organism: Jatropha curcas; assembly: GCF_014843425.1. The sequence goes on from NW_023590973.1 coordinate 1,861,631, forward strand.
CTGCCGATAATGCGGCTTGTTAATAAAGTTTTGGACAATATTATAAAAAAATTATTTTCTCATCCTATTTGAAAATGATCAAATTTTATTCGAAAGGTTAATCTCTTTTATATTATAAATCACGTTATATTCTTACTAATAATTGTGAGTTTTCCTTGAAAAAAACATCACCTAATTAGTTTCATATATAGGCCCATATAATAGTTGGATTGCATCGAATTCATGTGATCAATACACACACACCACAGAACACACTCATTCACACGCCCAACAAATAGGCATACGTGTGTATGTACGTATAAAATACTTTCTATAATCTCCCAAGCGTTATACGAGCATATCACTTTAGTTAGTAATAATGTATAAATGATTTTTTTTTTTTTTTGGAAAAAAAAATAGTTGTCTATATAAACAAACAAACAAATTATAAACCAAAGCACATCATTTATTACTATTCGATTCAATTATTTTAACCAATAAGGATGTCTATGATCTTTATTCTTATGAGTAAGCATATAATTGAGTATAAGTAAATTTCAACTGAATAAAAATCAGATCACCGCTAAACCACGGTAAAAATCCGCTAACTTGATTTGAGTAAATTTTAATAAAAAAAGATTCTTTTAGCTTTAATTGCAAATTAGTGTTTTTTGAAAATAAATTTTTGTTTTAAAATTTTAAGATCTTGTTTTAAAAAATTCTTATCAAGTAAAAATCTTTTAGAAAATTGATTTTGTTGACTATTTCAATTCGAGAAAAAGATTAACTATAATATAAAAAAACGGAGGTTCAATTTTTATATATTAAAAAAAACACATTAAGTGTTAGTAATTATTGCTGACGTCAGTCTAGGCCGGGTTATTTGGGCTTTAGGAAAGCCCAAATTATAATTAACTGAAATTGCGCTTGGTCCTGCGAGAGAGAGAGAGAGCGCATCAAGAGCCTGTCAAAGTCAAAAAGCCCATCAAGAACCGTCCACAATCACAAGCAAGGAAGTGAAGGCCAGACACGTAGAACTACCCAATCATAAAAGGCCACGCTTCTCCCATCACGAGAACAATTCTAATTGGTTGAACTCTTTGAACTCAAAAACTGATTGGTCCACGTCATCACAGATGACATGTTCCCATACTTTGTTTCCCCCTGACTAATAGAACCGGTACTCTGTATTTATGTTCTCTCTGCTTAGCGAAAGTCTCAATAAGAACTCGAAGCCAATTTCACTCGATTCTACAGAAAACACGCCATTTGAATTAGCTTTAAACGTTAAAAGAACTTATAAACTCAGCATTTGAAGCATAAGGAGATAGAAAGGAAAGAGAAGGAAGAGTTGCACGCGATGGCTGGCTCCTGGAGAGCACGCGGACTGGTTGTATTAGCAATCGTCTTCTTCGGTGAGTGTTGCAATTTTCAGATCGCAGATCTGATTCTTTCAGTTCTTTATTGTTCTTGTTCGTTTTTTTGCTTGTTCATCGTAGGAGTAAAAAGTGTTATAGATCCGCTTTCATTTTTCAGTGTTTTAGATTTACTATTTCAGCTTTTGATCGATCCAATGATGCTCTAGATCTGTATGGATTTAGTTGTTTATGCTGAACTGCAAATTTTTTTATAGTACTGTTCTTTTCAACGAGGAAATGATGATCTATATTTTAAGAAATGATTTCAGTGTTAGCTTCTGCCGATAATAATGTTATTAAGAGACATGCTATGGTAGTGATTGTAGTGTTCGATCACGTGCTGATACTACTGTCTCCTGTTGGCATTTTATTTCTATTACCATTTTGATATCAGTATTGACGTAGTTAAATATGCATTATAGGATGTCTCTTTGCAATCTCCATTGCAAAAGAGGAAGCCACCAAGTTGGGAACTGTCATTGGGATAGATCTCGGTACTACTTATTCTTGTGTTGGTGTTTACAAGAACGGTCATGTCGAAATTATAGCCAATGACCAAGGAAACCGTATTACCCCATCATGGGTTGCTTTCACTGACAGTGAGAGGCTAATTGGTGAGGCTGCAAAGAATCAGGCAGCTGTCAATCCTGAAAGGACCATCTTCGACGTCAAGAGACTTATTGGAAGAAAGTAATGCACCCCTTCCTTCCTAACTCAATTTGTTTATTTATGTTTAGGAATTAGCAGATATTCTTACGAAGTCCTCAATTTTCACAGGTTTGAGGACAAGGAGGTCCAGAGGGACATGAAGCTTGTTCCATATAAAATTGTCAATAAGGATGGAAAGCCCTATATCCAGGTTAAGATTAAGGATGGAGAGACCAAGGTATTCAGTCCTGAAGAGATCAGCGCTATGATTCTGACTAAGATGAAGGAAACAGCTGAAGCATTCCTTGGGAAGAAAATCAAGGATGCAGTGGTCACTGTTCCTGGTTAGTAAAACAACTTGACAGATTTTGACCCCTTTATGCTGTTATACTAAGTGTTCAGTTAATTTTGTTATTAGTTCTGTAACAATTTGGCATTCCTATTCATTGTGCAGCCTATTTCAATGACGCCCAGAGGCAAGCTACCAAAGATGCTGGTGTTATTGCTGGACTAAATGTGGCCAGAATTATTAATGAACCAACTGCTGCTGCCATTGCTTATGGTTTGGATAAGAAAGGTGGCGAGAAGAACATTCTTGTATTTGATCTTGGTGGTGGAACATTTGATGTCAGTATCTTGACAATCGACAATGGTGTTTTTGAGGTTCTCTCAACAAATGGAGACACACATTTGGGAGGTGAGAAATTGCTCCTTTGTTTCTTTTAACTGTTATCAATAGTTTATGATGCTTTATAATCACGTTTCTTTCATGAGATGTTCTGAATGTATGCTTGTGGTCAATTTTCTTACAGGTGAGGACTTCGATCAGAGGATTATGGAGTACTTCATTAAATTAATCAAGAAGAAGCATGGAAAGGATATCAGCAAAGACAACAGGGCTCTTGGAAAGCTCAGGAGGGAAGCTGAGCGAGCCAAGAGAGCTCTTAGCAGCCAGCACCAAGTGCGTGTTGAGATTGAATCACTCTTTGATGGAGTGGACTTCTCTGAACCGCTCACCAGGGCTCGCTTTGAAGAATTGAACAATGATTTGTTCAGAAAGACCATGGGACCTGTGAAGAAGGCCATGGAAGATGCTGGATTGGAGAAGAACCAGATTGATGAGATTGTTCTTGTTGGTGGCAGCACTAGAATTCCAAAGGTTCAACAGTTGCTTAAAGAGTACTTTGATGGAAAAGAGCCAAATAAGGGTGTGAACCCAGATGAGGCTGTTGCTTACGGTGCTGCTGTCCAAGGAGGCATCTTAAGTGGAGAGGGTGGTGATGAAACCAAAGGTAAATACTTAGTGTTTTCTTCAGTTGTACACAATAACAGCTGATGAATGTGGTGTTCTGCTCTTTGTCTAGTTTGAGTTATGACTGACTAATACTCTGGCATGTTGGACGCAGATATCCTTCTCCTGGATGTGGCTCCCCTCACTTTGGGTATTGAAACAGTTGGTGGGGTGATGACCAAGTTGATTCCAAGGAACACTGTTATCCCAACCAAGAAATCTCAAGTTTTCACCACCTACCAGGACCAGCAAACTACTGTGTCCATTCAGGTACAACTATTTGCCATATTGGTTGCCTTTTCCATGAAGTGTGCTTGAATCATAACTTAGTTGCTGTTTGCTTGTATCTTTACATTGTTACTTTGGTTTAATATCAGGTCTTTGAAGGTGAAAGAAGTCTCACAAAGGATTGCAGACTGCTCGGGAAATTCGATCTGACTGGCATTCCTCCAGCCCCAAGGTGTGCCTGCTTTCTCTGTTGTTTTTCTTTGACAATCTCCAATTCGCTGGGAATTAACCTTTTTTGATTCCTTGACTGAACAGGGGAACCCCTCAAATTGAGGTCACATTTGAGGTTGATGCCAACGGTATCCTAAATGTCAAGGCTGAAGATAAGGGCACAGGTAAATCAGAGAAGATCACCATTACAAATGACAAAGGTCGTCTGAGCCAAGAGGAAATTGAGCGCATGGTCCGTGAGGCTGAAGAGTTTGCCGAGGAGGATAAGAAGGTGAAGGAGAGGATTGACGCTCGTAACAGTCTTGAAACCTATGTCTATAACATGAAAAACCAGATTAACGACAAAGACAAGCTTGCAGACAAGCTCGAGTCTGATGAAAAGGAGAAAATTGAAACAGCTGTGAAGGAAGCCCTCGAATGGCTTGATGACAACCAGACTGCTGAGAAAGAGGATTATGAAGAGAAACTCAAGGAGGTCGAAGCCGTTTGCAACCCAATCATCACTGCCGTATATCAAAGATCCGGTGGCGCTCCCGGTGGCGGGTCAGCTGAAGATGAAGAAGATTCACATGATGAGCTGTAAGAATATTTGAAGAAATGAGGATATAGGCTTAGGCGAAGAGGTTGATTGAGATACTGTAATTTTTCTGATGGTAGAAGCAAAAGGGAGAGGAAATTCCCCTTTCTTCTCATGTTTTTTTGAAGGTTAAAAATACGTTGAGGAGGTCCTTTTATGTTTTTATTACTAATTTGTAATTTCTTTGTTTAAAAACTTAATTAAATTCCTTCTATCACAATCTTTTCTACAAACCAATATGACGTCATATTGGTTAAAAATCAATTGGATGAGCGGCGCTGCTGGAAGTTTCCCCGAATCTCAGCGATAAACGTAATGGGGAAACTAATTTTCGTTAATTTTTAACTGAAAGCTCCGAAGTGCGAAAACAGAAGTGACGCTAAAATAGGCCCCTGAATAAAATCAGAAATACCATTACTTTAATATCTCAAACTATTTTGATACATAATCTAATGTTAAAAAAAAAATAAAAAAACTGTTCTTATACCAAATGAATGTCATGCTATTATTATTTAATTTTTATATTATATTTCATACGACGAAGATATACTTTTCCTTTTTCTTTTAAAATATTTAAATAAAAACCCATTGGCACCAAGCAAATGCTAAATGTTTGGTAATTTAACGTTTGGTAATTTTTCCTCCGACCAGGCTTGCCGGTAATGGGGGTAATTATGGTAAAGGGAGCAGAAAATCTCTCTTTTCTTTTAAATCCCTCTATTAAGAATTCTCTTCTCAAGTTCTTTTTTGCGTAGTCTCGGCACATGAGCCCATTTATTTATTTTATTTTTTTGGAATTAAAATTAACAAAAGAATGCACTGTGAATGTTATTCAATAAAAACGGAATGTAATTTCATTATACATTTTCTTTAAGAATGAACAGCCGAAAAAATATTTTATTTGCTATCAGAAAACTTTTAGCCTTTCAAAATCAAAGGCCAGCTCTTGGATCGCCAGAGCCCGCTGCCACAACCCCCATCCCCACAATCGGAGCAACTTTGTCTCCATCCAACTCCTGAACAAGTTCATCAATCTTGCGGAATTGATAGGGCCATCTTGCATTATAGAGAAACTGACGAAGATCAAACCTATTATCCTCTGGTGAATAACTCTGCAACCAAGATAGGTGTAAGTTTCAAGATTGATACATAAACATTATGTTCTCTCTCTTCGACATTATAATTACCTCAGCATGATACGAAGGTGTTAAGACAGTCATTTTATGGCGGTTAATAGAATAGTACTTGAAGAAGTGTTTCACTTTCTCGGCCACCTCCGATGGAGTTAATGTCGAACCCCATTTGTAGCAGAGATTCTGTAACAATCACCATAGCATTCAAAGAAGTGAGATTCTGAACACAATAAGCCATTCATGAGAGAAAATGACTCAGAAACCACACCTTAAACATCGACACTGGCCCACAGCGGAAAATTTTTCTCAATCTTCCATAAACTGAGAGTTCCTCGTATGTCATTCCCATGTCCACTTCATCAAGCTGTTCCATGGCATTAGAGTTACAAACCATTACTTGCATAAAAATTTAAAGAAAAGAGAAATGGACTTTGGTTTTTGCTTGGAAGAGAGAAATGATGGCCACTGACGATCAAGGGATAATAATCCAACAGTCAGCAAGCGGATGGGATTTTTAAAAGTAAAACACCAAGGGGAAAAGATGAAAAAAAGTAGAGAGAATATAGATGGTGGAATTGGCAGGTCTTCACACAATGGACAAATTTCTTGCATACAATTTGGAAAAGGAAGAAAACTGAAAGGTTATCATCAAAAGACAAAGAAAACATTCTGAAAAGGGCAAAAAAGAAAAAAAAAAAAAGAATGAAGGAATTCAGAACACAACTGAAAGAAATTAAAATAAAGAAAATGAAATGTTACAGGTTGAAACAAAATGTAACCATGCATCACAGAATAGTTTTCATGGTTATTTATGCAGTTCAAAATTAATATCAGAAACAGGAAAAGGGAAAGAATTGAAAATTTCAAATGAAGTTACTGACGAATGAATACCTGACTGTAGTTAGAACGAATAGGCTCCAATTCAGCTGTTGGTGGTGCTGATTCAACCTCTGCCAAGGATGAATAACCGAGATGGATGGCAGCCCATCGCAGGAATGCCCGAAGATCCTGCTTGCTAATACTTCCTATTGGATTTATATCTGCTGAGCTACAATCATACTGCAAAAGCAATAATGTGATATTTTTGCAAGAAAAAGTGTTTTTGAGGTAAAAATCAACATTTGAAAGGTTAAAAATAAGTCTCTAACTCCCTCTAAACAAGGATTAGAAATGAAGTACCCAAGTTCACCAACAATGAAAAGCAATCTAATAAAATCAAAATCAGAATAAAATTATCCAAAAAGTGGCTTCTTTACATGTTAGAATTGGTACTACCTTTGTTAGGTAACCACGCAATCCTTCGTCCACATTAGAACTACCCAAAACGAGATAGAATCCTGATTTGTTATGAACCCAAGGCAAGAGTGAGGCTAACATAAATGCTAGCACCATCCTGATTCGAGCTTGAATGTTCTGCAATCCTAGGTTCTCAACATCAGAACCCCCATCCACCTGAAAAAAGAAACGAATTAAAAAATCTTTTATTACAAGAACAATGATGCACCATACCGACAATTGACAGACAAGAACGACGCCAAATGAAAAAAGGAATGCTTTTCGACTCACCTAGGGAAATTTTTTTTGTAAATGATGTTATGACAATCAAAGACTACTTTAGCATTTAATTAATGATATGAATTGTCAAATCAAAACGCATATATGTAAGGAACTTTTGTTAAGAAATATAGAAGAGTATAATGTAGGGGTAAGTATCTGCTTATGGAGCCCTACACACAACAAGAAGCAAAAACATTAAAACTATAACGAAAATGTAATGCACTCCAACCAAGTTAAATGAAAAGAACCATAAGCCCATAGGGAAGCCAAAAGAACCACCTGATCCCATAGAAAATTAAAGGAGCATTATGCATGTTGTACTGACACCACAAGAAAAAGTGTATAGAGTGAGTTTTTCACCAAAAGCTATCACAAGTGACTAGAGAAAACAATGACTGGGTGAAAAGGATTCCGTTCTTCACAATGAACTGGAAGAAGATTTAGAATAACTGTTTACCTTATAACGCGGTCGTTTGCCGGTTAGTGTTTGAAACAAGGATAATAACGCAGAAACAACACCATCTATTGAAACGTCAAGATGCCATGAACCAATCTCATTGGCTAGAACCTTTGCCCGCTGTCTAGTGGCTTCAGAACTGCCAAAAAAAGAAAAAATAAGGGGTGGAGCGGTAGTCTTTGATGCTACTCCAAAAATGATGACATGTACTGAATGTGATTGCAAATCTAATAAAGAAGAATAAAAAGGTAAAAAGGCAAGAAATTTATCTGCGTGTACTAACCTGTTTTCAGATCCCATAAAAACAGTATAAAATATGCGCTTTGCAAATTCTTTGCTGTCAGTGGGAAATTGTCCATTGGTGTAGCGTCCAATTCGTATTGCATCAGCTTTCACTTGTTCATCCCCATTTGCAATCTCTGCAAGCAATGTGTAAAACCAATTGATGACTAATAATGATGGACACAAAAGCTTGACAAACCTAGAATGAGAATAAACCTTTTCTGTCTCTGCTGAAGACAGAAACTTATGCTAGGTGTCAAAAAAGATACTATGTTTGAAACTTTTGCTGGTGCACCAATACCAACCTCATAAATAATATATTCAATGCTACCAAGAAGTTTGCCTTCGCCAGTTAGCACTGACCCTATGGCAATAGTAGAACAGGAGTGAAAGAATAGGTTTTAAATTCAAAAGCTCATACTATAGCTGCACTCATGATCTGTTAGAAAGGGAAGAAGCCCTATCTTGGTTAAATAGAGATACAATGGCCAGCTGATATCAGGCTCAACTGAAAATCTTGCCCAGAACTTATAAGAACTAAATATTCTCAACCTAATTTAATAGAACTTAAGGCCAAGTGTTTACACATTCCTCCTCCAATGTTCCTAGCCAAAGTCTCCGCCTTTGATCCAGATAAATGTTGCCCATTAATTTGGATTGGGTACAGGAATGAGATTTTGTGCTTGACAAATTACTTGGGTCACCTCTTGCTACCTGGTTATCTCTATTGATAACCCTGCTACACAAGCAGGCCATTAATTTTGTATCTAGCCGTTTGATTTTTTTATTTTATCTTGGCAATGCATATAAGGATAAGTAGAGCTCCCCTACAGACGCCAAGATTATTTAGTTGTTCATTGATTGAAAACCAGAACAAATAGTAAAAGAACACTAAACTAAATATTAACTTTAACTGACCTTTCACAACAAGTTGGCACATGCAGCCAACAATAGCAGCCACAGAGGAGCTATCTGCTCCACCAGAAAGAGGAAGCAAAAATCCAGAGGCACCACTTCTTCTTAAATAGTCCCACAGCCAGCAACCAGGACCAAAGGCTATTTCTTCTTCAGGAGAATGATAATCAATCTAGAGATTGTAAATAATTGGTTAATTTAGCAAAATAATCAATTGACTCAATGCCACGATTAATATGTCATTTATTACTTTATAAACCTACAAAGCACTGTCAAATGATACCAAGTTCCAGATACAGGGAATTCAAACAACGATAACACACTTGAAAAATCTGCTCCCTATCCAGTAAGAGACATCTATGGAGGCCTCAGCAAGTGCTTTTGGGAAAAGATTATACAAAGAAAATAAAGAGAAATGTGGTTGATCTAACTGCTGTTTAAGTGCAGACAATCATTTTACAGAAAATTTAACTAACTGAAGGTAATCAGTGTTCCATTTTTCTTGATGGATTAGTGCTAGAAAGGCTCCAACATTGAGACCTATCTGTTATTTGTAAAAATGGGATAAACAAGATTTTATTGCATTGGGCATGTCAGAAAGCATAGTAGTTTGAAACAAACTTCATTAAGATAAGTGGAAAACAAAATAATCCAGCAAAAGTTTTAGGAGCTGACATCAAGTAATTTTAATTTAACAAAGAAAATAAAGAGAAATGTGGTTGATCTAACTGCTGTTTAAGTGCAGACAATCATTTTACAGAAAATTTAACTAACTGAAGGTAATCAGTGTTCCATTTTTCTTGATGGATTAGTGCTAGAAAGGCTCCAACATTGAGACCTATCTGTTATTTGTAAAAATGGGATAAACAAGATTTTATTGCATTGGGCGTGTCAGAAAGCATAGTAGTTTGAAACAAACTTCATTAAGATAAGTGGAAAACAAAATAATCCAGCAAAAGTTTTAGGAGCTGACATCAAGTAATTTTAATTTAACAACAGTAATGCATCAAGAGCAAACCTTAAGGGGAGTAGAAAGGGATATTTGCAGGTTAAAGGGCTGACAAAGGTTGAATGGTGCTGCTATTGATGACACTCTCGTTTTGCAACTAGCTTGTTCTTGAAAACTACTGATGGACCCCCTTAGGCTAGCCACCTGCCATCAAACAAGAAACTAGCTATTTCAGAGCCGCATACTTTAATGCAAATAATGAGAATAACTAGGTTTCAAAATGATAGAAAATTGCATCAAGGAAAGAAAAATATATCGACAGCGTTTTTGGTTGAAGGTCCAAAGCAATTCAAGGGTAAAGCATACCGCATCAAGATCCACTTGGGCAACCACAACCTCAACATCCCTCAAAGAAAATTGTGATCCTTGAGCAACTACTTCTCCATTTACAGCAATACAAGAACATCCATCTGTAACAAAGAAATTATTATAGATACCAAAAGCATAATAAAGTGCTGAGTTATTACAAGGCATAAACAGCAATAACGAAGAGTTGGAGATTCTTGAGCTAGGCAAAAGAACAACAGCATTAGGATGAGAGCATTTAAGTACCATAATAAAGGCGGGCACCATCACATCCTTGTTGATTACTGTACATGTAAACCCCTCCTCGAGTATGAGTAGCACCAATGAAAGCACGAATACGAAGATCAAGCTTCCTCAATTGGTGATGACTTCCACTAGCATTCATGAACACTTCAACCCCATTAAGCGCAAGTTCAGCATGTGGAGGGATAGGAGTGAAAAGTTCTTCACAAACTTCAGCAGCAACAGCTCTAAGCAACAAAAACGTCAGTGTTAGCTTATTGCTAAGCTGCTAAGCAGCTAATCAGCAGTCTACAATACAAATCAAGAAACACATTTTATTGCTTACGTATCTAAAAACTGAATAAATCCATAACCAAAAGGCACTGAATCCTGATTTATAGCCTTTGAAATTTCAATTGGGAGCTGAAAGTCAACAAGCTGATCTTTTTGCTTCCACGCGGTAAACCATCTAAGCTCCCTGTAATTACCATCATTAGCAAGCCACATTTTTGGACGTATCATTAAAATTTTCCTGTTAAAGCACAAAACTTGACAATTGTAACGCTCTGATCCTTTAATAACCGGCATCCCAAAACTGCACAATAACCCATCAGTCCAATCGCCGAGCAAAATTTCCTTCAGACACTCCCATCTGCAGTCACAATCACTCCAATTAAACGAAATTACATTATTACAAACTGAAACTAAGGGTTAATTCTTAATCAACTTACGCATGAGTGACGGTGTCAAGCTCCAAGAAATGATCTTCACATCCATAGCCAGTGATTTCAAGTTCAGGGCCGAGTCTAATAACCGCACCAGCTTGTTTGGCCTTAGATATTGACTCCTTTATGTTCTTCAAGTTACAGTCGAAGTCCATAGCCCACTGGTTCAAGTTACAAGTAGCTACCTTCAACAGCCTCATCTTCGAATTCTTTGATAAAAAAACAAATAACTTAAAAATGGAGATAGAAGTAGTAGAGCCTTATGGGTTTGGACACAAATGTGGAGGAAGAAGAAGAAGGGAAAAAATTTGTGGCGTTCTGTGCTTGGAATCGGTGGAATTGGATTCTATATATTGGTAATTTTGGAGGGATTCTACATTTATAGGATTTTTTGGGACTGACGTTTAGACGGGGGTGGAAATTAATACCTGTAAAATTCTAAGTCCGGGTTCCAGGATCCTTGGACGGGTTTGATCGAAAGCTTTTTTGACCCGTTTTTCGTGTCAAACCGGGAGAAATAGAATATTTATTTATTTATTTATATTTATTTAGTTTCCTGAAAGGATGTCGTTTTGGAAAAATTGTCTATGTGCTGCCTTGTTAATCCATGGCATTTCCGTTGATTACTGCTCTTTGAAAGGAACTTTCTAGTGCTAAATCACGTACATACTGAACCGAAGAGAATTATTTATTGAAAATTCGATCTATCTATATATTAAGTCAGAAATTAAAAAAAAAAAAATACGAAAGTATTTTTGGCTATTCATTAAAAAAAATGAAAATTATTTCTTTCCCTAAAAACATGAATATATGGTGTTAAAAATATAAAAAATAGATAAACGTGTTGTTGATCGTTAATCACCAACAATTATTATAATTTTAATACTAAATAATCAGGAGTACAGGATAATGTTAACATTTGTTTTTTGTAATTCAAAATATAAATTAAGATAAAGACTTATATTTATTTTTTATAATAAAGGCCGGTTTTAGAATTTGCTTTATTAGCCTGAAGCTACCGGAATTTCCCTGTCACTTGGTTCTGTAATAATAATAATATCGTTATCAATTTTATTACTATCCAACTCCGAAGCAAGTTCATCAATCTTTTGAAATTGACGGAACCATCTTGTATTGTACAGAAACTGGCGAAGATCGCTTCTGTTATCGTCAGGTGCGTAACTCTGCATGAAGTTTTTACAGTAATAGTGAGTTTCTTGAGTCCTAACATTGATGTAATAATCTTAGATACTTGGTTGGAAGTTGGATACTTGACAGTTAAATACCTCAGCTTGATACGAAGGTGTCAGAACAGTCATTTTGTGTCGATTAATGGAATAATAGTTGAAGAAGTTTTTCACTTTATCAGCTACTTCTGATGGATTTAATCCTGAAGTTGAACCCCATTTGTGGCAAAGATTCTGTAACAATCAATTTTCAATGTACCCAGTTAGATGCTGAATTTCATAAGCCTTTCATTAATCTAGGAGACATGATCACACCTGAAACATTGACACTGGTCCACATCGGAAAGTTTTTCGCCATTTTCCGAGAACTGAGAGTTCTTCAGATGTCATGACAATTTCCTTCGCATCGAGCTGTTTTTATGTAGAATGTAGTTTTTATGCCCAGAAATAAAGAATATATTGACAATTAAGATCACACCAAAAATTATACTCACATTTTGGCTAGCTGCTTCAACTTTTGCCAAGGAGGAGTAACCAAGGTTGGTGGCAGCCCATCGGAGAAAAGCCTGAATGTCCTTCTTGTTAAAGCTACCAATTGGATTTATATCTCCAGAGCTACAACCATACTGCAAAAGCAAATAAAATTGACCCATCGGAACTCAGAAAAGAGAATTTCTGTCCTAGGACAAAAACCTGTTAGTAAGATACGAATACTGTTAGTAGCTTGCCTTTGTCAGCTGGCCACTCAATTGTTCATCTACACTAGAGCTACTCAGAACGAGAAAAAACCCTGACTTGTTATGCACCCAAGGCAAGAGTGAGGCTAAAGTTGATGCTAGTGTCATTCTTGTTCGAGCTTGAATGTTCTTCAACCCTCGATTCTCAGCATCAGAACCTCCATCTACCTGTAAAATAAAAGCATAAGATTGACAAAATTATGATAATTCAATTAGTCAGATGAGTAAAACACTTTGCAAATACTTTATAATCATTTGCTAGGTGATAGTAGTACCACATTTTTTACCTTATTCCTCGGTTTCTTGCCAGTAACTGTTTGAAAGACTGATAGAAGTGCAGAAACAACACTGTCTACTGAAACATCAAGATGTCTCGAGCCAATATCATCTGCCATAGCCTTTGCTTGTTGTTTCATGGCTTCTGAACTGCAAAAAATTCACTCTATAAACCGTTTGGTATTGTTCTCTTTGGTTTTTGTTTTTCAAATTTGAAGAAAGAAGGATTATTTAAATTTTTATTTGCTGTATTGTTTGGCGTCTTAAAATTGAAAAACAGGTTGCCAATTTCCAAGAAACAGACTTCTGGTTTAAAAACATAAAATCCAAAAACCAAAAACATAAATGATACCAAACGCCAAGCTAGCCAACCTGTTCTCAGACTCCATAAATACAGTGTAAAATATGCGCTTTGCGAATTCTTTGCTGTCTGTAGGAAATTGCTCATCAGTATAACATCCAATTCTTATTGCATCAGCTTTGACTTGCTCGTCTCCATTTGCAATCTCTGCAAGCTAACAATCATAAGCTTTAGGGGCAATTCTTTTTTTTTCCTTGGTCCATAAGATGGGAGAAAGCTTTTCTTTGTCACTACGACATATATATATCTGAAAACTCCTGTACATGTCACTGCCAACCTTAAATCATAAATTCAGAAGTTCAGCTCAATAGAACTAATTGCATAGTCATCTCCAAATTTCTATGACCCATCAATTAAATGTGACAGTAAAAGTTGGAGTGCTAGATTCCTTTCTTCTTTTCCTTTTTCTCCTTAAGCAAACGAAAAAATAATCCTTGGCAGACAGTCATCATGCCTGCCACTAATAAAGAGCAGCATGATAAAAAGGATATATTCCATTCGAGCATCCCAAAAGATGGATTGTTCGTAGATAAAGCACCATATAGACTTATAAATTACAAAAGCTGAGAGTTGATTGAGATTGAAACTAAAAAGCATAAAGTATTAGATTAGATCAATAACTCATTGAACGAACTTCATATAGCTGACCTTTCACAACAAGCTGACACATTGAGCCAACTATAGCAGCCACAGCAGAACTATTTACAGCACCAGAAAGTGGAAGCAAAAACCCAGAAGCTTCACTTCTCCTTAAGTAGTCCCATAGCCAGCAAGCAGGGCCCGAAGCTATTTCCTCCTCAGGAGAGCAAGGAGTCATCTATGGATGATAATGATCATGCCAATTTAGCAAACTTGGATAATAAACTCAGTCCTAAACTAGTTGGAATTTGCAACGAACCTTAATAGGATTCGAAATGGGCATTTTCAGGTTAAAAGTTTGACATAGCTTGTATGGTACTGCAAGCGAAGGTATTCTGGTTTTACCACTTGGTTCCTCTAGAAAACTGCTTGAAGATCCTCTTTTAGCAGCAACCTGCCAATAAGGAAAAAGAAAAGTTGATGTAACTATAACGGAAACTAAGAAATGTCATTAACAAGATGTTCAACTCATATAAAGATAGTAGTAAATATTAGCATACCGCATCCAAATCTACTTGGGCAAGCACAACCTCAACATCCTTGAGAGAAAATTGTGAGCCTAAAGCCACCACTTCTCCATTTACAACAACACAAGAACATCCATCTGCAACAAAAAAAAAAATTAATTACCAACCACAAGATTTCACACTTCCAACCAAAAGAAAGTGTTTTCTGTACCATAATACAGGCGACCACCATCACATCCTCGATGATTGCTGTACATGTAAACTCCTCCAAGGCTACGAGTAACACCTATCAAAGCGCGAAGACGGAAACCAATTGCCTTTCTTAGTTGATGAGGACTTCCACTTGCATTCAAGAAAACTTCAACTCCATTTTGTCCAAGATCATCATGAGGAGGGAAACGGGAGAAAAGCTCTTTGCAAACTTCGGCAGCAACAGCTCTAATAAGGAATATAGAACAAGAAGAAAAAAGACCATTTATATGTGCATCGAATCAGAAAAAAAAAACAAACATTGTTTAGTTCCTTACGCGTCTAGAAATTGAATGTATCCATAACCAAAAGGTGCTGATTTCTGTGCTGTAGCCTCTGAAATTTCACTTGGGAGCTGAAAATCTAATAGTTGATCTTTTTGTGGCCATGGCTTGAAATATCTAAACTCCATGAAACTGTCACCATTTGCAAGCCTCATTTTTGGGCGTATCATTATAATCTTTCTGTTCATACATAAAACTTGGCAATTGTAACGTTCTGATCCCTTTATAATTGGCATTCCTATGCTGCATAATATTCCATCTGTCCAATCCCCAACGAGAATTTCTTTCAAGCTCTCCCATCTGCCATGTTTTTGCATAATCTTCAGTATCAAACTCAATAAATTTTTTTAATGGACGTTGTCGGAAAAATTTATATTAAAAACAGAAGTAATTAAGACAGAAGAAACTTACGCATGAGTGACAGTATCAAGTTCCAAGAAATGATCTTCGCAGCCATAGCCAGTGACTTCAAGCTCAGGGCCAAGTCTAACTACTGCACCAGCTTGTTTAGCCTTAACTATGGATTCTTTAATGTTCTTTAAATTGTAATCAAAATCCATTGCCCACTGGTTCAAGTTACAGGTTGCTACTTTCAACAATCTCATCTTCAAATCCTTCAAAATGCATATAACTGATCAATGACGATAATTATATACACAGAGAAAAATCTGTAACGAAGAAAAAAACAAGATAGAACTATCTCTTACTCTTATGTAGTACTCTTAAATGACACAAGCTTTGAATGTGATTGTGGAGACAGAGAGATATGTAGGCCTAAACCAAGAACAGAAGCAACTTTGCCCTTACACTGGAACTGCAATGTCTTGTTCTCTTCTCTTTTTCTAGCCGTCAGGACCACATATTCCATAGAAAATCAAATTATTTACCTGACATGGAAGCATAAATAGTAAAGCAACCAAGAAATGGAAGCAGGGTTAGTCTAATATCAAAACCAAGAAATAGAAAAAAGAAGGAAAAATAAAATAAAATAAAGAAGTTGTCAGCTCGTGAATCACACCCACGTTTTTTATTGGATTAATGTTCTACTAAAAAAAAAAAAGCTAATGTTCTTGATCTATTTTTCCTTTAAATTTTCTTTAAAAAACCAAAAATTAATATTCTGAACTAAAAAGTTTAAAACTAAAGTTAAAACGTAACTTGCTTGCTTGCTTGATTGTTTTAATCTCAAAATAGCTTGATACTGCATGTAAAGTTTTATGATTTTGTTTTTTTTTTTCTTTTTTTGAAAAAGTTCCAAATTAACAAATTCTAAATAAAATTGCGAAAATGTATGCTTAAACTTTTCCCAGACGTTTATGCAATAATAATTACAATGGCAAATGGATATATTTCTTTCTAATCATATATTATTAATCTAATAATATAAAATCAATTAACATTTATTGTTCAAAAATGTCTCCTGTCTTTTACTCACATGGATTGCTTTTAATATGTTTGTTTATGGCTTCCATAAATAGTTTACGAGCTTCGAGATCTGTGCAGCATGTGTTCATTTATATCCAATCAAAAATCAGAATTTGTTGCTTTTACATTATTTTTAATCAAATTCCTACCCACTTTTAGGATGGAATTGAAATATATCCACAAGTTTTATTTTGCTTTTAGGGTACAATTAGACCAAAAACTAAATTAAAGTTTAATTTAAATTAGGTTGATATGTTCAATTTAAGATGAAATTATAGAAATTTTATTACCTACATGCCGTGTATGAATGGTCACATATACCAAATCAATTAAAATTTTTTTTTTTAATTTCTCATTTTTTTTCTCAATGTATAATCAGCAATACTTTCGTTTGAACCAACGCTCGACATATGTAGGTCTTTTCTAAAATTGTAATGGCTTGAAAAAATAGAGTGGAATTGATGATTAGGCACTTAATATTTATATATTGGATAAAGCAACAAATTCTTAGGTTTGGTAGACAAATAATAATATTATAAAATAATATTGGACTAAACTCGGGAGAATTTCATATTCTCGATAGATTGGGCCGAGATCCAGGAATTAAATTCGTTGATCTGCATTCACAAACCCCAATAGCAGGATGGTTGCTAAGCCCGTTAAGTTGTGAGGTGTCCAGTGTGGGACCGTAAAACCCCGGCTTCCAAACATTCCCGATATCTGGATATACGCTGTCGTTTAGGCCTCTCCTTTTTGCTCTTCTACAGCGAACGACCTCCGTAGCTCTCTCAATTGAGTTCTCTGTGGTTGTATCTAAAAAAACCTTGCCAGTAGTACCATTTTCTTCTTTGTTTCGAGAATTTGGCCATGACCGAAGTGGCCAGCTCAGTTGTGCACGAGGTGCTCGGCCCTCGAGTCCAGGATGTGGATCAGCCAATTGTCGACTACATCATCAACGTTCTAGCTGATGAGGACTTCGATTTCGGTGAGGAAGGCGAAGGTGCTTTTGAAGCTCTTGGTGAACTCCTCGTCGGCGCCGGATGCGTCTCCGACTTTGAAGAGTGCCGTCTGGTAAAATTACTTGCGTCTGCAATTCTATTTACTATGTTGTGAGAATGGCGATTTAAGTTTCTTTGGTACTGGATAGCACATAGCTTGTGCTTCTTGTTCGTTTGCTTATTAAAAATTTAAGCTGTCTGTTTGTTTCACGTTAGCTAAGCTAAGTAACTAAGGTCGTTTCCTCTTTCTGTATTTGCTAGCTAAGAAATGTGGAGAGAAATGAAAGCTATGGCATTTTGAGATTAAAACTGCTGTTTATAATCGGAATTCAGTACTTAGTTTTTATCTTGTGGTAGGAAGTTGGGTTTCAAACTTATCTTGTTATAATGTTATGCATAAACATATTTCACTGACAGGAGGCCTTAGTTTTACTTTTAAATGGGTGTACGATTGTAATTTGTGCTGGTGATTGTCACGCTAACTCCATTTCCCTTTTTTTACCATTCATGGTATTTGTAATAGGTTTGCGGTAAGCTATCTGAAAAATTTGGGAAGCATGGATTGGTAAAAGCAAAACCAACAGTGCGGAGCCTTACAGCACCTATAAGAATGAATGATGGAATGGATGAGGAGGTCCCAAAGAAGAAGCCTGAGGTTATGGAAGGTCCTGTGCTGTCCGAGCGTGACCGTGCAAAGATAGAGAGGAGAAAGAGAAAGGAGGAGCGCCAAAGAGAGGTAAGCTTTTGCCTTCTCCTGTACTCTTTCACATGACCATCCCCCATCTATTATGTCAATGCTTTTATACTGGGATGTGATTCTAACCTTAGGCTGTTTAACATCATATTTGGTTGTGTTGTAATATGATTCCTTGATATTTTGTTAAAATATTGAATCAGGTTGATAATTCATTGAGCTTGGTCGCCATTAATTTGCAATTTATGATCCTGCAATTTTGCATTCATTTACGTTTTTTTCTTTTCTTCATTTGTAATTCTTTCAAATTAAACAGGCACAATATCAAGTGCATCTAGCAGAAATGGAAGCAGTTAAAGCTGGAATGCCCGTTGTTTGTGTGAATCATGATCAAGGTACTGGACCAGCTGTCAAGGACATTCATATGGAGAACTTCAATATATCTGTGGGTGGTCGTGATCTCATTGTAGACGGTTCAGTCACACTTTCTTTTGGAAGGCATTATGGTTAGTTTTCTATTATTTGCCACATGAGATATTCTGCCCTGGTTCCAAAAGCAGGAAAAGTAGAAAGAAAATGAAGAATTAGAAATATGAGGAGATAAGATATTTGTTAAAATAAAGTTCCTCTTGGCTGTCAATGATTTTTTTTTTGCAACATTTTGCTTGCAGGCCTTGTTGGTAGAAATGGAACTGGGAAAACAACTTTCCTCAGGCATATGGCTTTGCATGCCATTGATGGTATTCCTTCAAACTGCCAAATCTTACATGTTGAACAAGAAGTGGTAGGTGATGATACTTCAGCCTTGCAATGTGTTCTGAACTCTGATATCGAGAGAACTCAGCTTTTGGAAGAAGAAGCTCATTTACTTGCACAACAAGTATGTTTATACCTTTTACTGTGAAGAATATTATGTTTAAAATTTCTTTATTGCACCTTGTAGCCTTGCTAACATATTGATGATTTTCTTTAAGAGAGATTTGGATTTTGAGGGAGAGAAAGGAAGTAGCAAACTGGATCAAAATGGGGAAATGGACAAGGATGCTGTCTCACGAAGGCTTGAGGAAATATATAAAAGGCTTGAGTTCATTGATGCATATTCTGCTGAAGCACGTGCTGCTTCCATTCTTGCGGTCAGTTCTCTACTCTTTCTTTATTCAGTAATGATGCCCAGTTGACTTAGACCTCAAAATAAATATTTGGTCGAAAAAAAAAAAAAATTAGAAACAGTAAAAAATGAGGTCTAGCCAAGGTTTTGGGTAGCTGATGATGAAAAAGTTTCCTGAGGAAGCAAGAAGAGTTCTTTTATGGATCACTTGACCAAATTAGCAGCTCTAGTACCGGAAGCCTTTATCTGTCTCAGATTGACTTCGGTTCAATATAACCTGTCATTTGGGATCAGAACGTATATGGATAGAACTTATAGCTTGGTCTTGAAAAACAAGTAATTTCTCATCATTCCTTGAATATGTGCAGGGCCTCAGTTTCACTCCAGAAATGCAGAAGAAGGCAACCAAAGCTTTTTCTGGAGGATGGCGTATGAGAATAGCCCTTGCTCGTGCCCTGTTTATCGAACCTGATTTGTTACTACTCGATGAACCTACGGTGCAGAATCTATTTATGTGCTTGTCAAGATATTTGTTTCATTTAGTATGGGTTGGTTTACAGGTTTTTAATTTTTCTGCAGAACCATCTTGATCTTCATGCTGTTCTATGGCTAGAATCTTACCTTGTGAAGTGGCCAAAAACATTCATAGTTGTTTCTCATGCTAGAGAATTTTTGAACACGGTAATATTCACATGCTACTTAATTAGGTATTAGAAAAATCGTAGGTCATCAGGACATTCTCTGCCTTCTATTTGTGTAACGTCAGTTTTGTTTCTCAGGTGGTTACAGATATTCTCCATTTACATGGGCAAAAGTTGACTGCTTACAAGGGTGATTATGATACATTTGAGAGGACACGGGAGGAGCAAATTAAGAACCAACAGAAAGCATTTGAGGCAAATGAAAAAGCAAGATCCCATATGCAGGTCTGCTTTTTGTACATGCAATGATGTGTATTATGTAATATTTCATTTGTTGTTTTGATGGCGGCAATTTTTTTTTTGCCTTTGCAACATTTATTTCTAAACTCAGAGCAAGCACATCTTATTTCATGAAGTCCATTTTGCATAATTTTTTTCATGAAGCTTTGCACAATTGCATAACTTGTTTTATATGAAGCTTTGCATTAGGTTTCTAACTTTTCCACATTGATTATGCTTTCTCTCTTTTCCATTTTGGTTATGTAATGCGACTGTAGGTGGGCATTCCGTATTTTTTAGTTTGTATTTATATCATACCCAGTCATTATTTATCAGGTCCTAATAATACAGTGATGTTGATATCAGACTCCTCATGCCGTACCAGACATAATGTTGATGATTTGTTGTTTTATGGTTACCAACTTTAATTTGTTTTCCCCTCTTTCCCCACATTTAATTTTAGTGCTTTTGACTTTGTTATGCATAAAGAATTTGAAAATTGATGTGCAATATATAATTAAGTCAACATTTCGAATTATGAGTACTGTGTTTAACTTGCAAATATATATTTTTTCTTCTTGCAGTCCTTTATCGACAAGTTTCGTTATAATGCAAAGAGAGCATCTCTTGTCCAGTCAAGAATTAAGGTGATTATTTTCATTTGATAGATGACCTTGACTTGAAAATTTAAAACCTTTTGCTGCTTATTTTGCTTGATAAATCTGTGCTTATTCTTTCCATGGACTCTTCAGGCACTGGAGCGAATGGGTCATGTAGATGAAATTGTCAATGACCCAGAGTATGCATTGCTCTTCTTAATGACTCCATTTGAGTCACTCGGATTCTTGATTTCACATGAATTTGCATCTAATTTCCTCTCTTAGCTCTACTTAGAAATCTTTTTCTTTTCTCTGTTTCTTTGGTGCCCAGCTACAAATTCGAGTTTCCAACTCCAGATGATAGACCAGGTCCCCCAATAATAAGTTTCAGGTTTGATCTGCAGCTCATGTAGCAGAATTTGAATTTTATTTTATATGCTATTTTCAGTATTCTTTTAGTAAAGATGAAGCACCTGGCTTGCAATTTATTTTCATTCCTTCAACTTCAAGTCCTACTTTTTCATGTTTCATTGTTTTTGGAGTGACGGGCATTTGTTTTATTATTTATGTCAATTTGAAATTTAGAAATGCTAGTTCTACTCCCTCTTAACAGCACTGTCTTTGACTACAGTGAAAAGCTCAATTGATATTCTTGATGTTCGTTATATGTAAATGCAGCGATGCATCATTTGGTTATCCTGGAGGACCCATATTATTTAAGAACCTGAATTTTGGGATAGATCTGGATAGCCGCATTGCAAGTAAGCATGCTTTTCTATATGGATATTCTGTTTTTTCTGCATGTACGTTAGATATGTTTTCATATATTGTTGGATTTGCATCATCAGCATTAAGGTCTTCAATATATAAGGATTAGAGGAATTAATTCATTAATATATATACTAGACATGTGTCAAATTTCTGATATTTTTCTTCCTGATTTATTCAGTGGTTGGGCCAAATGGCATTGGTAAATCAACCATACTTAAACTAATAGCAGGAGAACTACAACCAAGCTCTGGCACTGTCTTCCGTTCAGCAAAGGTGTTACCTTTTCCATGATTCTGCTTATTGGATAACAATTTGCAATTAATGCTAATACAATTCTCTTACATCTAGAAGAGTTGTTTGTCTAGATTATATCTCAATTACAAAAAATGTTTCTTTCCTAAAGGGAAAACTAAAAATTGAAAACCAGAAAGCTGCTTGTTTACTCAGTTTGGTAATTGGATATTTTCGAAACTAATTTTTTTGCTCGCTTTGTTTTCTAACTTTCTAATGAATAATATTGTCTAGTTACAAATGACATTACCAAACTTAAGGTTTGCTTATCCATTTTGCAGGTTCGCATTGCTGTGTTTAGTCAGCACCATGTTGACGGGCTTGACCTGTCCTCTAATCCTCTTTTATATATGATGCGCTGCTTCCCAGTGAGTTCTTACTTTGTCCAATTACATTTTCAATTCTGATTTTTCTCTGACATGTTTTCTCAAATTTCATCTGACTTCATGATTTGGTCATTGTTGAGGATAGTGAGATATGTATTCTTTGAGTTCTGAAGTGAATAATGTATGGACATAATCAGGTTTAAATGTTTATGCTTGTTTAAATCCAGCGTATTTAGTTTGGAATGCAAGATGAGAGCTTTCTGACTGATGTACAGAATTTCCAATCATTGTTTTTAGATGGAGGAAATATATAATGCAATAGATTGTCTAGGGTCCAATAGAAGGAAAAATGAAGCTGTACTGGGAGAATTTTTGTTCAATGCCTTCATTCTGAATCCGTGTCTGCAATGGTTCATATCATATGACCACCCTTGTTATGCTGGTCTTGAGTGGGGTTCAGACAACCCTTTGTTAAAGTGGCTGTAACTTTTTGGTTGTCAGGTTGAGATTGCCCAATACTTGTACTAGCCCATCGGGAATACCTTTCTTTAGCTCTCTAGGGTGGATTTTGGTCCTTTCAAACATCTCCAACTCCTTAATGAAACAACTCTTTTTATATTCTTCTCATTCTTCCAAGTCTCTTATTTGATGATTCTTCCTTCTAGGGAGTACCTGAACAAAAGCTCCGAGCTCACTTGGGTTCTTTTGGTGTGACCGGAAATCTGGCACTCCAACCGATGTACACATTATCTGGTATATATCTTCACATCTTCCTGCATTATCTATTTTGTAGAATGAATATCTAGGCTGGTCCTCTAGAACTGAGGTTCAACTTAACACTCAACAAGGTTCGCTTATTAATTGGCTTTGTAACTCGAGTTAAAAGCTTGCATGATGTATATGCAAACCAGATTTTATTTAAGTGTGCTGATTCGGAGAGCCAGTCTTAGTTATGACTTTTTAGTGCTCTCACAAAAGAAATTGTCTCAGACATTTTTTGTTGTATATGTTTGTAATTACTCTGTACCTTAGGTGGTCAGAAAAGCAGGGTTGCATTTGCAAAGATAACTTTCAAGAAACCACACATAATATTGCTTGATGAGCCATCCAATCATCTTGTAAGTCATTTCCTTCTCTTTGCTTCTCTTTTCCATTTACTTATTTATTTTTGGTTTATATTGAACCCTGATGAGGTGCTTTTCTTGGGGAAAGACAGCTGATTCTATGTTGAGTTTGAAATTTGCTGTTCTAAACACCATTTGATGTTCATTTTCTTCATGCTCAAAGTATAGAAAGGGATGTATATGAATATGATGATTCTCAAGGAAGAGCCCATTTTATTTAAACCAAATTGCATCATTACATTCATTCAAATGCTTAATTACTTAACATGGTCCTGAATTAAAGTTTATTGATATTATGCCAAATAAAGATTGATTTTTCTTTTGGTAATGCCGTATGAACATAACAACATCATTTCAATTGCTTTTTGACGTGTATATACATGTTCAATGTAGGATTTGGACGCAGTGGAGGCACTAATCCAAGGTCTTGTCTTGTTCCAAGGAGGGATTCTCATGGTATGATGCCTGTTATTTTGAATTATTCTTATTTTCTGATTCAGCTTCTCAAAAACAAATGACTTAATCAAGCAAGCAATTGCTGGCATCCTCACTTCCAGGTTAGTCACGACGAGCATCTAATATCCGGAAGCGTAGAGGAGCTATGGGTGGTATCAGAAGGAAAGATTGCACCTTTCCATGGGACATTCCAGGATTATAAGAAGATACTCCAGTCAGCTTAAGCATACTCCTGCAATATGACAAGCAATTGCGATCCCAACAGTTTTTTACAGAAGGATGAGTGCCAAACTGGTCATTTGGCAAATACCACAATATAATTATAGTTGTGTTTTACTTGAATGGAAAAGAAGCTTATTAAGTTGCTTTGTTAAATAGTATCATGAAGCTGAAGTATCCCCGATTTTGTTGTCAACTTATGGGGAGGTATACGCAATCTTCAAATTACACTTTTTTTTCTTTATTATTTTTTTGAATTGAAGGTTTGAAATTTGATCACAATTGATTTGCTTATCGATTAGATTCGTGAATGAATTAGAATGTATTAACAAAAATTTAAAATATTTCTTTATCCAAAATATTAAATGTTATTAGCATTTTTCAATATTTAATGTATTTAATTAAGAAAATGAATCATTAGAGATTATTATGTTGGAAAATCCAGTGCAAGAAATGAAATTTATTATTTGTTAAGCATTCAGTTAATTGTCATGTATTACTGGTCCACGACCAACTACTGATAGCGATTTCTGGACAGCAAAGGAAGCAATTGGGGAAACAATTGGTGGGTCAATGATGTAATTACAAGGTATTCCTTGTTTACAGATATATATTTTTCTCTCTATTAATTTGTAAGTACTAAAAATATAGAACTCTTGTATTCTAAGCATTTTAGTAATTTTAATTTAACTAACAAAAAGTAAATTTTTTGTGGGAATTATTTTTAATATAGATTTTCTTTAACGGAAAATAATCCATATTTGCTACTTTTTTTTAAGAAATATTAGCATATGGACAAAGAAGTTATCTCTTGGATTTGCCTTTTGTCCAACGAAAATCCATCCGACGTTGTCTCTTAACCAAACTCAACCTCGGACCAGTCAACTATTTAAATAAAATTATTATAAAAAAAAGGTGAAAATAATAGTATAATGTAGATTAATATTAATATATAATTAACCGTGATTAAAGCAGGGATTAATGTAATTAAGCCCAAAACAAAACTCCATTCCATTTTATGTTTTACATTCATCCACCGCGCATTTTGACTCTGCATTTCGAACCCCTCTCTTTCTATCTTCTTTTTTCTTTCTTTCGCTCAATTTCTCTCAAATTACCTATTTCATTTTGATATTCGTTCCAATAATTGTCAGGCTACCTTTCATATCATAACGATGGATAACAACAACAACCCCGACACCAATGCCAACGCCAATGCCATCGTATCGATGGATAACCTGAACCAGGTCGCCACCTGGGTTAGCACCACCGTCATCTCCGCCTTCTTTTCGTCTCTGGAGCGTTTTTCCTGCGTCAATATCGCTACCTTTGATCCCGACGAGGATGATTTTGAAGATGAGGAGAAGGACCGCCCTCTCGCTCTCACCAACAACCCCCACCAAAGCGAAGACGACGACGTCGCCAACCTTCCAGTTTGATTACCCGATGATAAATTTCATTGGTAATTTTAGTATCGCATGCCTGCATATCCCCTCTCCAAAACCCCCCGATCCCCCAAGTTTTAAATTTTATCTTCTGTTTGTGGATTTTATGGGTTTTATACATACAAACCGTAATTCTGTGATTATATGATGATTTTCAATCTTATCAATGTCGAATTCGTATCTGTTATGTGAGGGCTTAATGCTTCTTGATACAGCTATTTTTATGTTGATATGTTTTAATGCAGCTATTTTTATATTGATATGTTTTAATGAATTTATTTTTTATTTTTTATATCTTTTGAAGTGCCTATTCTTCGAGAAGTTGAATGCTTTTAAATTTTGAGGTTTTAATTATCGAATTATAGGGAATGATCAAGGTGGGGTAAGGCTGACGGTTTTTAGCCCATGGCATCAATCATCTTGTTGTCCTGTTTCCTTTTCTTGTATCTGGTTATTTAAACTATGTCTAAAACCTTTTCACAAATGGAACTGCATTGAATGTTGTCTGAAATATAGGTCGAGGTGTTGCAGAACTGTTGACCCCTCGTTCTTGATGTAAGCTGATGATGTTTGAAATGGAAGGGCACAAAAATCTTTTGTCGTCATTCACATGAAGTATCATAAAATCTAACTGGAAAGAGTTGTGTGAGTATGTGTCTAGCATGTGTTTTTTGTTCTTGTGGACATGGCAGTTGTGCCAGCAATGAAGAGCATGAGGCAGCAGGACCATCCTAGTGCTCATATGTTCACACAATTATTGTCCAATAGAATGTAGAATAATATAAAGGATAAAGAAATGTAGCTTAATTGATCTGTTTTTCCAAGATGATGTAGCAAGTGTTAAATTCTGTTGATGTAAGTTTGCCTGCTTGTGATTTCTTATTTTTAAGATTAACATAAATGGGTTTAGAGGTATAGAGTTGAGTCTCTGTAACGGCAGTCAAAGAAACTTTTGCTGTCTGTCTTGGAAGCTTTCAGCAATTTCTGGCTTTTAAAAGTCCATCAAACCTTGTAATTGACTTATCACAGCCTTCTATTTATATTATTTCAATAAAGCAAGTTTGACCATTTTAAATGCTACCTTGGCTGTCAATTAGGTCAGGCTACCGTTCTTGATGGGGAGAGAGGACCAATAAAACAATGTTTTTCCATTAGAAAATTGTGTTGTGATCTCCTGTTTTAGGGTCATCATCGAATGTTTTTGGATCAAACTCCTCGTATGTGTGATTAGCTTTATGAAAAAGGGAAAGATTGTAGTGTACAAGTAGCCTGAAGCTAAGTCATGGACAATACGAAGTAGTCAATGATTATGAATAAAATGGACCTGGGTTATCCCAAACATGGAGTAGTTCTTGCAATTATCTTGCATTTCACTTGATCCTGAATGAGAGAGGGAGATGATATAGGAACATCTCTATATCTGCTTAGCTGATATTTACCATTTGTTTTTGTCTCATTTGAGCGCTTTTTTTTTATTAGAAAAAAAATCCACTTCCTTTTCGTTTTCCATTCTAGTTTCAAGTTATTTTTATTATTTATCAAAAGTAGCATCTACGTTGCACATGGACATGATTGCATTATGTTGGCACAGCATTATTCTTCTGAAAATTCCCAGAGAAATAAATTTCCAAGAAAATATGTCTACTATTTATGAAGTGAAATAAAATAGGTGTAGCTTGATGGTGCTAATGTCACTTGCATCTTGAAGGAGTATTCTGTTGCCTTCATTTAAAATCTCACTGTAAGAACTCCTACACTAAACACATTCGTATCACCTCTTCTCTCTACCCAATTTATGGACATTAGATTCCTAGTATATAGCTTATAAAAGTTCTACATACATGATGCATATAGTATTCTTGTGTAGATTGCCAGTCCGGCAATGTTCAACTTACCTGCATTACTCATCTTTATTCTCCTTCCAGCAGAGCAGCATTGTGATGCAGCGTCTGATTATATACAACCTTGCTTTTGCCCCCTTCAAACCCTTGTTCTTAGACTGAACTTCGGTTTGCCTCTTGGGAGAAGAAATAGCTTTCTCTCTCTTGGGAACAGACAATTCCATGGAGTTGATCGTTTCTCAAGTTCTTCTGCCCTTTTTCTGCAACAATCTCTTTTGCAATTGTTTCACTCTTTATAAAGATTTTCATTTTCTTTTTCCTTTGAGAATCTTCTGTAGCGGTTACTAGAGTTCATTTCAGTTCTATTTTGAAGTAAATAATTGGAGAAAGTGGCAATGACCTGAGTTACTGACTGGTTATTAAGCCTTTTCGGTCAACCACAGAGCTGGTTTTCTGTCATATGCTTTCCAGGTTTAACATCCAGGTTTTCAGGACAGCTGTCTCGTGTAATTAACCAAATCAGTATTGTGCTTCCAGGATTTATTGCCTAAAAGACAAATGAATCACTTGGCGTTTGTAGCCAATAGGCATATCCAGTAGCATGGTTTTAAGTCTTTATGCAGCTTTTTTCATTAACTTGGTAATTTAATTTAATATTTTGGATACTCAGAAGCATAATTACCTTGGCTGAGGTAGGTTTAGCCTTTTTCCTTATCATTTTTCAGATGAAGCGTGTTTTTATTTAGATGCTCAAGCTTTAAGGTTATACAATTTTGTCCTCACATAGGGCAGCAAGAACAGTAGCTAAGTCTTATATGTGACAAATTTCAATACCTATAGCTTACATTGCCAACTGTCCTGAATCCTGTTAGAGCTTTGGTATTAGCAGTGCCAAGAAAGGCATGTTTCTGGGTAAGGGAACGTTTCCGCTGATTTCCTGGAGCCAACATTTCTCGAGTTTTGATAGATTAATCCCACGCCTCGCTGGTCTGACTGCACCTTATGTGTTCAATTTTTCTTTGAAAAAAGTTTTAAAAAGAATTGCAATTTAATTTTTAAAATTGGAGCCTTCCATGATGAATTTCAATTTTATTTATTTGGTTCCTAACAAGGTTTGAAATTATGCTTGAAAGATTTTAATTTCAAATAATAATATGTTCGAAATTCAGGATTAGAACTGTGAATGAATCAAACTGAATTATCTTTCTTCGGCTTGATTACAGTTGGATGAAGATATATTTAAATTCAAACGCATTTGAATTTGAAAAACTAAGTTTATCGAGCAGTGTTTAAACCAGTTTTTTCTTTTCAGGTTGATTTACAGAGAAACTGAAAATAACAAAATCATAATAATAGTAATCAACTAATCGTCGTACATTGGGATAATCACATGTTAGTCATGTAATGATCCCATGGAATAAACGAATGTTCAAACTTCTCAGGGCTCACTTGTTTTCTTTTCAAACAAACAAATAACTAGAAGTTAAAAAGACGAAGGGAGAGTGCCTGCCTCCGCCTGGGCCGGGCTACAGGGCCTAGGGCTGCTGCTCCTCTCTGACTAATCTTAGAATAAAACAGACATCTTTGACGTCAAAGATTGAAAAGTTAGGGTTAGGGTTAGGAATTCTGGTTTTTCCTCTTCTTTTACTATCTCTCTCTCTTTGTTTTTTTAGAAAATTTCATAGATTTCTTGATTGAAGTTCAATATCGACAAATAGCTCCAATGATGATTACACAGAAGATTTCATATTTCGTTCCAATTTCTGAAGATCTGGTGTATATATGTTGATCTGCTTTTTTTTTTTTTTTAACTCTGAGGAGCTTCAATTTGTCATCTTTCCTCTTCTCTCCGCCTGTTTTCTTCAATTAAATACTAAATTTTTTCCTTTGGTTTCATTTATTTAGTCCTCTTCCATTTTTAAACTGATCGAACTTGCTGTTTTAGGCGCAGAATGAGCTTCAGCCCTTTTTTTTCTGTTCATTTTCCAATTTCTTAATTTAAAAATTACTTAATTTAAAGGTTTAGATAAGTTTGGCTAAAACTAATATTGCTAATTTGTAAAAAAGCTAGTTTATTATTTTACTTTTGTATAATTTCTCATCATTGTATTCCAAAATCTTTAGACATAAAGTTAAATATTTGTATCCAATAATTGAATTCAATTATTAATAATACTATAATAAGTTCAGTGTAAATTTTGATTTTTCTAATAATTAATAATTCCGAATAATAAATTCATTGTATTGAGAAAAAGATTTTCAGTTTCCAATAAATATAAATTTTAAGTTATAAATTTTTTTAGTACTACTTTTTTTCTATTCATATTCACTAAGAAAAGATAATTTTAAAATTCTTATTAATTATTGAATTAAAAAAAGAAAAAAAAAAGAAATTGAAAGGTTTTATTATTAGAAATAATATTAATAATATTATTAATTATTTAGATTTTTTTAAACGGTTAATAATTATTTGGTTATATATTCATAGATGGATCATAACATGAGACCTTATGTAAAGTCACAGCAATCATACAAAATTAGATAGTCCTTTTTTCTGAAAAAAAAAAAAAGATATAAATAAAATGCAAATGATGTCTTGTCCCAATAGTATGACCATGTGTTAGATTCTAAATTCGAAAGAAACCCACGAAACAGACGAATATTTTATATATTCCTTTTGCGGAAATATATATATCTTATGTACAGAATATGTATAGAACATGAGATTTCGTATGTATGGTAGCCTTGAAATTAGATTCCTTCCTTCGCTTGGCATTGTTCCGGCGGCCAAGAAAGTTCAAACTTTTATCTAGCAAACAAAAACTCCAGCTAAAACCATAAAAATCCAATTGCCGGCCTCTTTCTTGAAATTCTCATCCATTTGTATTCAATCATGGCTCCATTAATCAGACCTCCACTGCAACTCCTTTTCAACAATGGCAAACTCTCAATCTCAAAAGCTTGATCTTGTTTTTATATTAGTGTTTTCTTTGTTATTCTTGCCCACCATGACTACTTTAGAATCTTTGTCCCCTTGCAATAACATAGGCCCTGTAATTCCCACCACACCCTTGATTACATTTCTTGAACGTGTTCAAGAAACTGCACTTGACACTTTTGGAAAGAAAGGTTTTGATCCAAAACTGTATGTCGATTTGTCCTTAAAGTTCAATCTTTCAACGACCGAGAAGGCATTTGATGGGCTTCCAAGGAATGAAAATGGGAATGTTTTGGTTAAGGACTTGGAGGAGTTTATAGCAACATATTTTGAGGATGAGGGGGACGATTTGGTGTACTATGATCCACCGGATTTTGTGCCTGAGCCAGACGGATTCTTGCCTGAGGTAGAGAACTTGGAGGTGAGGGAATGGGCTTTAAAGGTTCATTCTTTGTGGAAGAATTTAAGTAGAAAAATCTCAGGTGAAGTCCTCAAACAGCCTGAATTACATACTTTGCTTCCTTTGCCGGAGCCGATGATTGTGCCGGGCTCACGTTTTCGAGAGGTGTATTACTGGGATTCCTATTGGGTGATCAGGTTAGTGTTAGCTTGTCAATGTTACTTGTGGAAATGAAAGTTCTAATATGAATAAGTCTCTTGCAGGGGTTTGCTGGCAAGTAAAATGTATGAGACTGCAAAATCAATTGTGACTAACCTCATTTCCCTTGTAAATAAATATGGCTTTGCTCTTAACGGAGGAAGGGCCTATTACACCAACAGAAGGTAATATTTCGTACAGTTTCTTAATTATTGGTATTTTTTTTCCCTCTTTCCTAGAAAAGAATTTTCTGATGTGTACTATATGTCTATATCTATTAGCTCTGACAACACTTTGTTATTTTTCCATTTTGAATTCTATAGCTTTTCTCGTTGCTAGCTTGCACAATATCTGAACTTTGCTCTTAAATATTGATGTTTGTCCTGTTTTTCTCTGCTATATTCAATTGAACCAAGTCCTAGCATATTTCATGTTTTGTCATTGATTAATTATAGCACAATGCAGCCAATTGTGTAAATAATGGTCTGTAGGAAGTAAGAATGAGTCTTGCCCTTCACATGAAGGTTCCTCTACTATAGCTTGGAGGTCAAAGCTTGTAATATGATCTGTCTCAATGCTGAAACATTAGGCTTTTGCAACTATTTGCGTGGATATATACTTTCTGTTAATTGGATATACATGCTTTTGAAATGTGCAAGAACACTCTATTGCAGAGTTTTGAAGGAATTCCTTTATTGTTGGTATAATTCCATTTTGTGTCCAAACTTGTTAGTCACTTTACCAATAAAAGGAGCTTCTTCATGTGCATATGATTCTCATATTTGGGGACTAGCATAGCTAGTTACTAGTTTCCCCTTTGTTTGATTTCAATCATGTCAGAAAACAATGCTGAGCAGAATCAATGCATGTAATGTAAGCTTGGGGCACTTTTTTGCAGCGAACCTCCTCTCCTGAGTGCAATGGTGTATGAGATATATAACAGAACTGGTGATATGGAATTGGCAAAAGCGGCACTGCCTGCATTGCTCAAGGAACATGAATTTTGGAATTCTGGTATTGTGTGTGTGATATTGCATTTCTTTTTGCTTGCTGTCTTCGCTTTGTTTTGAACTTTGTAATTGATACATTTTCTTGTTGTAGAGATGCATAAGGTCACCATCCAGGATGCTCAAGGCAGCAATCACATCTTAAGTCGGTATTATGCAAAGTGGAACAAACCTAGGCCTGAATCTTCAACCATAGTGTGTTCTTTCCTCCAGCTTGGCTACCTTAGCATGTTGTTCCACATCATACACTGTATGGTTTTCCATCTTGAATTTATACTTACCGACTCATTTCCACTTCTAGGACAAGCAATTTGCTTCCAAGTTATTGAATGTCTCTGAGAAACAGCAATTTTATCGAGAAGTGGCTTCAACTGCTGAATCTGGATGGGATTTCAGTACAAGATGGATGAGGTATTATGTGGTGTGGCTAAAAGGAAGCTGTTAAAATAATTACTCTACCAAACTGGTAGAAATGGACGATATTTATAAGGGTTTTGTTGTTGTAGGAATCCTTCAGAGTTCACAACATTGGCTACAACATCAGTCTTACCTGTTGATTTAAATGTATTTATACTTAAGGTGTAACTCGGTATCCTCCATTAGAATGCTTGAGATGAGTTAACTTCTGCGCTTAATGTGACGAGAAGAATTCATCTGTTTATCCAGATGGAACTAGACATCGCCTTCTTGGCAAAAGAAACTGGAGAGGAAAGCCTTGCAGAGAATTTCTTGGAGGCTTCTCAAGCAAGAAAGAGGGCAATCAACTCCATTTTCTGGAATGAAAAGATGGGGCAGTGGCTTGATTACTGGCTCACTGGTAGCACCACATGCCAGGTGATGTAGCCTTAGTGCTGCTAAACCATACGTCACAGTTTTGGCATTTTTTTCCATTTCCTTTCACTAATTTCTTTGATTTATTATGTTCAGGAAACATGGAAAGCTTCTAACCAGAATCAGAATGCATTTGCTTCAAATTTTTCCCCTTTGTGGATTAATCTGTTCAATTCAGGTAAGTAACTCATAGTATCCATTTTGAGACCGTGTATTAAGCAGAGTGGATTGAAATAATGCCCTGCTTTTTATAAGGAGTTCCAAAAGATAATCTCAAGCTTTAATCGAACAGTTGTAGTTAGATGAATACTTATAATGACTCTGTTTTGATCATATATGAAGATACTACTTTGGTGAAGACTATCATGAGAAGTCTTCAAAGTTCAGGCCTGCTATGTGCTGCTGGAATTGCTACTTCTTTAAAAAATTCAGGACAACAATGGTACATAATATGTTCAACAGTTACTTGTGCTTCATGTACATTTTATAGGTAACAAAAGTTATAATTGATATAGTCTGTGAATGGATGGAAATTGTATCAACAGGGACTTTCCAAACGGTTGGGCTCCGCTTCAACACATGATAGTTGAAGGCCTGGTAAGATCTGAATCACAAGAAGCAAGATCATTAGCAGAAGAAATAGCTAAGAGATGGATCAGAACCAACTATATTGGATACAAGAAAACAGGTGTAATGCATGAAAAGTACAATGTAGAAAAGTGCGGAGAATTTGGAGGAGGTGGTGAATATGTACCTCAGGTATTCACATAAGCCTAATTGTGGAAGAATATATACTAATACCTGCATCTATTAATTCTTGTGAAGCATTTGCTGCTAATATTTTCCAATCCCAGAACAAATAACTTACCTGTGTCTTCCTACTAACTTGTTAATGCTTTTGGCCATAAAAAGCAGACTGGTTTTGGTTGGTCAAATGGAGTTGTGTTGGCATTTCTGGAGGAGTTTGGATGGCCTCAAGATCAGAGAATAGATTGCTGATTGGCCAGGAAATTGAGAGTATATATATATCAAGGAATGACTTTAACAGTAACAGAATTGTGTCAAATTCTCAGAAAGTACATTCCTTTGCTTGTGAGTTCTTGTTCTATTTTTTTTAATTCATTGGAAGCTTTTATGGGCCGAAATAACAATGTGGTCGAAAGGACTCGAACTTGAGACTCCAACTCCTCACATACGTGAGAAAACCAGACCACCAACTGATCGGCAAGTTCTTGTTCTATTTGCATTGGATCTATATATATATATATATCCTTTCAACTCTGATAGATGTGGAATTGGGATAAAAAGGATAGAAATTAATTAAGGTCACTTTCTGTTTCTGAGCTTTTCTCCTAACAACCAAGAAGTTGCTGGACACAAGCAAGCAAAACCAAAACAAGGGTAAATGATCTACTTTATGATGTTTTGTGTGTGTTAGATAGGGTGCATGTTTATTAGAGTGATTAGGGTAAGATTTTAACCCTATAATATGTTGCCTAGTGTTGTTATTTGATAAGAATTATGTGAAGAAGATTAGGTTTCCTAATCATGACACAAAATTTGGATATGCTCTAGAAGAAGAAGAAGTAATTAAAATCATTGATAATACAATAATGCTTCCAAAGCTGGTGGAGTTAGTTGCTTAATATTTAATTAGTTTATGTCACCATCTTAACTATGAAACTAATAAAAGATAATTAATCATACTAATGATAATTAATTTACAAAGAAGATTTGCACATAAGCTTGTCGCACTCCAACTCAAATGTGGCCATCTTTGTGGACTCATTACATCACAAAAAGATGTAGGGCCAGTCTATTTAGTGGTTGGTGGTGGGCCATTTGATAGATCCTATTATTCTTTTTATACCCATTACGAATTTATAATAGTTTTGCTAATTAAGGATTAAAATAAAAAATTAATAATCTACCCTTAAAGCCTAATTTGTAGCAAGATTAACATGCATTTTTTTTGTTTTTATGGAATAATTAAGACAAAGATCAACACTTTAGTGCGTATATTTTACAACCCAAAAACACCCATATGGAAGAGAGTGGAAGAGGGGAAGTATCCACTGCAGGTATCTAGGAGATTCCTAATTTTGATACTAAGTCTGAGTTTGACAATAATTTTTTAAGTGCTTTTAGCGTTTTATCATTATTTTTTATAATATCCGGTGAAATGGTGTTTAGACTAGATTTAAAGATTAAGGTAGTATTTTATAAAAGATCAACCCTGCAACATTCGGACACGCTGCAAAAATAGCTATCAAAACAATTAATTTTTCCGAATAAAAATGCATATCATTAAATTAGGTATTTAAGCACTTTTTAAAATTAGAATTGGGATTATCTTTTGGAATTCTTTTTTTTTTTTTTTGAATTTTTTTTACGCTTTTTTCCTTTTTTTTTTTTCTTTTTGAAATTATCTTTGTATGGATGTGATTCATGCCATATTTTCTTGTTCCATAAGAAACCATTAACAAATTATAAGCAATTACATTACAATATTGTATGCAAAGGGGTTATTTATATCAAGATGGTGGAGAGATGATTAGTGTCATCACAAAGATTAATAAAACTAGGGTAGGAGATTAGGAAGTGTGGCCCTAATTTGAAGGGAAGAGGGCCCAATAAGATTCTGGGCTCCTCCCAAAAAATAAAACAAATTGGCAATCATTGAAGAAGAGCAATATACAATTGCACCATTCATATATTCTTTGCATATAATAATTAATAATAAATAAATAATTGTTTCCATTTGAGATTAGGAAGTAAGTGGGAAGTAATGACCAGTTGTGCATCTTATTAGTCAAATAGAGTTGGCCAACAACACACACATAAAATGAGAGGATTTTAAAAAAAAAAAAAGAAAAATATTTATTAATATTTTTAATTAATATAATAATTAAAACAATCACATACAAAATCCAATGGTTGATCTGATTGGGTGTGTCCATATGTAACAGACAAATGAAATCAACTTTTTGGTCACAACACAATGTGTATCTATAGACTACGTGTTTCTAATCCATTCACTATATTGACAAAATTAATTCATTTTAATGTTAAATTTCAGAGTCTAATCATCGCAAATTGACTCATTTTAGTCTTCTTGCTACATCATGTGTGTCACGCTGTTCTATTAGAAAAATCATTTTCTTATAAATTGACTATCTTCTTTATAAAAAAATTATGGAATCAAATAGTTTTATTCTTCAATAAATATACATTTTAAGTAAAATTATATAACAAACTTTATGCATGAATCTAGATTTTTCTTGGGTATTTTTATACTTTTTTTAGTACAAATACAATACAAATTTTATTTTCAAGATTCATAAAGTGTTTTTAATTTATTTAATATCTTTATAATTTATGTAAATATATACATATTTAAAACTATATACGTATTTGGTAATAAAAATTATAGACTTTCCATCTTGGATTAAGAATTTAAGACTAAATTGGTAATAAAAACTTTACTTTCCAAATTTGATTTTAAATAATTAATCAAAAAAATTATATTTTCATATTTGATTAATAATTCAAGGTTGAATAATTAATCAAAATTAACTTTTATCAAAAGAATTTTTGTATCAATCATAAAAATAAAGTTTAATTATTTTTATTTCTTTTTTTTATATGGAAAGGTTGTGGATTTGATTCATACAACTGATGATTCTAATTAAATTTTTAATCTTAAAAATCCGGTTCGGTTCTAATAATAAAGAAGAGTATTGCATTTGCATATTGCACAGCGAAGATTAAAGAAAAGAAAGAATGATGGACCGGCTAACTTTTTATGCCAAGGAAATGCCAGATTCGAGGCCGTAGGATTGACCGATCTGTACCCCTCACGTGCGATTCCCCTTTGACCATTTTACTCTCACTCTGCCACCTCTACCCTCGTGCCATCGATTTTTCGCCTTAATTAATCGCCGACTCATCTTCAACCAATCACCTACGTACGCATGCCAAAAGCAATTAGCGCCTCTACCACTTATTTATTACTTCTTCCGCTATAAAACTGAAGGTTTAGAGAGGGAGACCGCGAGGGTTTGATATCGAATTGAATCAAACCACGAGAATTGAAAATCAAAAATAATTTTTTATTAAAATTGAATTAAATCGAACTAAATTTATAAATCGAACTAAATGAATCAGTTTGATTTAGTTCACTTCGATAAATCGGTTCAATTTTATTTATAAAATAGTTATTTTATAATAATCAACCCAAAAATTGAAAACTGAAACCATGGAAATTGAAAACCGAATTAATCTTTTTTTCAAAGTTTGCTCCCCTCAAGAGATTATCATTCTAGTAAAAAAAAATTAAAAAAAAAAAAGTTAATAATAGCAATTATGACTGTTGGTTAGCCCGGGAACAGAATCGCCCATCCCATTGAAGGAAATGCTGTATTTAATTTAACCAACAAAAAAACCCGGTCAATTGCCGATATTTCTAATTAATCGTATTCCATACCTGATGATTAATTAAAGTAAAAAAAGTAATAATTAAGATTAAGCTTTGGATTAGGCCACCATTAAACAAACATTAAGCTGCAATCATACAACAATGACAAATGTATAATCCTCTCCTTTTTCATTTTCCCTCTTAATGGATTCTCCACTTTGTACTATTTTAAAATCCCCAACTCCTTTAATCCCTTTACCATTGCCGGTATTCCGTATCCATCAAACTCTTCTTCTTTATCTCTATCTCTATCTCTGTCTCCCTCTTTATCTCTCACGCACAGTCTGTCTCTCTCAGTAAATGCAAAACGGCGTAGCCTGCAAAAATCTGACCAACAAACAAACAAAAGCTATTTTCTCTGCTTCCATATCACCGCTATCTACACCTGCAAACTACGTGCTTCGTCTTTGCCTTTTCTCGATTCCATTGTTAGTCAATAAAGCAGTCGCTTACAATTAGTTGTGGACACTGCGGGGAGAGCGTGAAACCAAAGCATCACAGCCAGAGAGAGAAGAAAATGCTGGAAACTTTTAAGTACCTCATCGGCTCGGCCGGTCCAAGTGGATTTGGTTCTAAGTCCACCGCCGAGCAAGTGACCGAAGGATGCGATCTACGTTGCATGACCGCCATCATTACTGGTGAGCTATTCGGTTCCATTTTCCATTTGCACACAGAATATCCATTATTTTCGAGGTTTTTGTATTTTAGGAAGTTGTTTGTTTGATCGTTTGGTTTAATTTACAGGCGCTACTTCAGGAATTGGAGCGGAAACGGCGAGAGTGTTGGCGAAACAAGGAGCGAGGCTGGTATTACCGGCTCGGAACATGAAGGCAGCCGAGGACGCCAAGGCGCGTATAGTATCGGAATTTCCTGATTCCGAAATCATCGTTATGGCACTTGATCTTAGCTCTCTCAACTCCGTTCGAAACTTCGTTTTAGAGTTTGAGTCTCTCAATTTGACACTCAACCTCCTTATGTAATTATTAATTCTACAGCAACTCTATTCTTCATGAGATTTCTGTTTGGTAGTCAAGAAAACGAAGTAAAAGGAAATAAACTCATATTTTTTTCTTTGACATCAGAAATAATGCCGGAAAGTTCGCACACGAGCATGCAATATCAGAAGATGGAATAGAAATGACCTTTGCCACTAACTATCTCGGTAAATCAGGCAAAGATAATGACCGCTTTTGATAATTATACACAGAATGAATTAGACCTGAAGTTATGTTTTATGATGGAATTTTCAGGTCATTTTCTGTTGACGAAATTGTTACTAAAGAAGATGATCGAAACGGCTAGAGAATCCGGCATCCAAGGGAGAATCGTGAACGTTTCATCTAGTGTTCACAGCTGGTTTTCCGGCGATATGATCCGATATCTCGGTGAAATATCCCGAAATAAATGGTGAGATGCCAAATTAGTACTATTTTTTGGTACTAGTACAATATGCATCTTTGGTTTGACCTTTTTCTTCTGAAAATTTTGTCTTCGTCTTCTTCTCTCTCTCCAGTCATTACGATCCCACACGTGCTTACGCTCTCTCGAAGCTCGCTAACGTTTTGCACACCAAGGAGCTTGCTCAGAGACTGAAGGTGTTGGCTCTTTTATTATTTATTATTTAATGCTGCAGAAAAAAGCGAAATTTGTTGTTTTCTTTTAGTTTTTCTTTTCTTCTTTTCCATGAATTTATTGTGTCATTATTGTCTTCTTTAACTGCTTAATTAATACAGCAAATGGAAGCCAACGTGACCATCAACTGCGTCCATCCAGGAATCGTGAGAACCAGACTCACCCGGGAACGAGAAGGCCTTGCCACAGGTTAAAAACAAACTCTCTCTAAACCCAATTACATGACAAATTACTGTAAAATTAAAGGAAAAAATAGAAGAAGAATGACTAATAATTTATATTTTGCACATGCAGACATGGTGTTTTTCATGGCTTCGAAGCTTTTGAAGACAATTCCTCAGGTGATTATTAGATAACTGAGCTTGTGAAAGTTGATTTTCTTTTTTTATGATTAAATGAATAGTATTTTGTTAATTGTGTATACAGGCTGCTGCTACAACTTGTTATGTAGCTGCTCATCCAAGACTGTTGAATGTTTCTGGAAAGTATTTTGCAGATTGTAATGAAGCTTCAACGTCGAAATTGGGATCCAGCTCAACAGCAGCTACAAGGTTATGGTCCGCTTCTGAACTCATGGTTTCTAGAGAACCAAAAGCAGTTTTTGACCCACTCAATGCCATAGAATATGGTGCATAAAGAAAAATAAAAGGTAGAAGAAAACTATATATAAACGAAATAGAATATTTAGAAAAAGAAGAAGAAGAGATAACCCGATATTTAGCTAGCTCCTAATGGAGAGAAAAGGTCCAAAAAAAAAAAAGCTAGAGAAAAAGGAGAGCTTAGAAACTCATATACAAGTGTACACAGCTTAGTTAGACCAGAGTATGATTAGTATGGCATACATGTACTGGTTATATTAATAGATACTAATATATAATATGTGTCCTTTTTACTGATTATTTTTTATTTTTTGGTTAAAGGGTTTGGGATCATAAGGAATGCTAATATATATTTGAATTGGCTTGATTTGGTATAATTATAGAATGATTACAGGGTAGTGATTAAGTGCGGGAATGAGGTATCTGATTGGAAATGAAAGTGCTTGGAAACCCAAGCTAGGAGAAGATGTATATATTGTAAATAAAACCAACTAAAATGTTGAAGATTAGCTTGTTATGATTATATTGGTGTTGATGGTTTTTGATATAGCAAATTGATGAAGCTGCCAGGAATCTATAATCAAGAATTAACAATGATTAATGATATTATGTAATGGTGCAAGATTGATTTTAATTTTATTAAGAAGGGAAAAAATTGAGAAGAAAGAATAATAAGTGGGCAATAAGAACATGGGGTCGGTTTGTAGCATGTGGTGGATGATTTTTGAAGAGTATCTTTGAGGTAATGGTGGATGGGACCCTACTAACATGCGCCAGGGGATTGGGGGTTGGAGGGAAACATGCTTTTAAGGAAAGGAGATTCATAACTTTCTCTCTTACTTTCTCACCAGGTTCTATAATTACCAATCAATAGAGTTATTGTAAAAATGCATTGCTCAGGTTACCGTCTGTTTGATATCTGTAGCATATAATTAATTATTTTAATAGTTGTTAATTTATCTGTTAAATTGTTTATTAACTGTCGACCGTTTAATTAGCATTTTCATCAAACATTAAAGGAACGTCTTTAAATATTAATAAAAAGACTACATTACCAAACACTATAAATATTAGTAAAAAGACTGCACTGAAAATAATAAAAATAGTGTGTTTAACTTGAGAGCCATATGAAAATCTGCTGTGGAACATAGCCTATTTCTTTAAAAAAATATAAAAAGAAATTTGTTAAATTAAGAACACAGGTATTTGAGGTTGGCTTAGGTCACCGTTTTACACTTTCTGAAACCTCTCTTTTCTATTCTTAGAACAGTAAGTACTTGTGTGGTGTGGTATGATAACTCGTGCTTCAATTTTTCTACTTAAGACCTACATTTCTTTATTAGCCCAAGGTCCACTATTGGGTTACATGTCCCTTTCACGCACATGCATTAAATTGACAATTATCATTTCTCCGATTTGCATACCTCTTCAATGAGAATAAATATAAAGATAAGGTAAGATTTTCGAGTACCTCTGCCATGAACATTTCTGCTTCCAAGAAAAACTGGCCTCCAACTCCTTTGAAATCTGACAAGCAAAAAATGGATTCCTTTTCCGTTTCCTTGCTACTTGTTAAGAGGCGAACTATCAATCATCCACGGGGTAAAATTACCCAAATTGTTTGTTAAATCAAAGCCCAACTTTGATCAGAATCTCTTACTATATGTGATGAAAACAATGGGTAATTAGTATATAGTCCCTAGGTTTTTCTCAAATATATAAATAAAGACTTTAATTTTTAGAATTATACAATTTAATACATGTTTTATAATTCTGTTATATTTTAAGATCGGATTATTAATTTTTCTATTAAGTGATTGTAAATTGTCAAAAATACTTCTAAAAATAATTACTATATTATCTTCATGATTTATTGAAATACACTATTCTTAATTTTCATAATTTTTTATATTATCTGGTCTTTATACAATAATTATCTTTAAAGGTGTTATGAATATTTCACGACCACTTAGCGATAGTAAAAATTGCACCACT
Source organism: Jatropha curcas (assembly GCF_014843425.1). Next base: position 1,903,103 of record NW_023590973.1, read on the forward strand.
AGTGTCACGACCCATTTCCGTGGGCCGGACCGGCACTAGGGCCCAGGTAAGCTTAAGGCCCCCGAGGCCCGTAGTAAGCCTGAAACACTACACTAAAAATTTACTATGCTCATATAATTATAAACATTTAGTCCATCATGATTAGAAAACTAAACCTCAAAGATTTTATTGAAATCTCGGCCCGAATTTATCGGCTACAACATTCCCACAGTTCGGGACCTAATAAACAATGCATCCACATTATACATGGTATTTCACATAATTATCTGTCTATAATATAAAACGATTAAAAGTCATTACAAATCCTACAACTGCCGAGTCACTAACTGTTAATACATGAGTATAAATAATTATGGAATTATGGAACCAGGAAAACTTCTTACTAGCCCTGCGGCGAAGAAACATATCTTAAACCGAATTAAAGAGCAACTTACTTCCTGAAAAATTTAAACAAGACATGTGAATTTTCTAATGAGTATTAAATATTGCACAACACACGCAGTCACACACATGTAAATAAATCAATCTAGTCATCCGACTAGTTATATGCTCAAGCAACCAGCCACGCAAATGACATATCACCAGCACTCACAATCATAACATCTTCATGTAATCACATCACGTGGAAATTAGTCAGTGGAGTCACCGAACCCCCGATGAGCCGTCCTCCCACATGGCTCATCCTCTCACGCACCAGGGGCCGATCCCCCATACGGCCAATGGTTTAACTCCTCACTGACCAGCCTCTCATGTAGTTCCATATCTCTCTTTTCTTTTCCATACCCAACAGGAGGCAACCCGTGGTCTCCTCCAATCTAGATCATCAAGTCTCACAACAGGAGGCCACCCTGCGGGCTACAATCAAATCTAGATTATCAGGTGCGCAACAACAAGAAGCCATCCTGTGAATTTCCATATAATCTATATTATCAGGTGCACAAGGGGGCACCGATCTCCCATTTTCTCGGCCGACGGTCAAATATCATAATCAGGATCCATATCACAGACCGTCCTCACAAACCCATGGTGGTCCACTTCATCCCAATTCCACACAAACAAAGTATAGCATTTTCACAACACAATTAATCAAACATTGTAATCAAATGCAGACATAATGATCAGTTGAACATCGTAAGGCAATACACAATTGGACATCCATTTGCAAATGCAATTAAATAATTACATAAATACCATTAACAATAAACAACAACAACAATAAAATAGATAATAATAATAAGCAATAACAATGAAAATAATTAAATAATTAGATGAATAATAAAGATAACAAATAAATAACTAGAGCACTCTATTTATTATGCATTAAGTTATAGAATTAATCTAAATAAACTTATTAATTATGTTATTAATTAAACTAGTCTAGGTTCTATCGAAATTTCGAAGTCTAATTTTATCAACAATCTCGCAGCACCTTCCCCTAAAAAATTGAACTATCTACCTGCTCACAATCCCCACGAATCTATATCTTTATTCAATCAAATGCACCACAGCCTCAGTCCGTCGGGCAATCCATATCAATTTAAAATCTCCCCTCCCCTTCCTTAACCAACAAGTATCGAACACTCAACCAAAAATTTACCAAAACTTGAATTCGTTTTACAAACTAATTCTAATAATATCCATATGAGATCATTTATTAAGTCATTAATTAATTAAATTATTAGCTTTACGGTAACTAATTTGTTAAACAGCTAAAACATATTTTAACCATAACTAATTATAACTACTACCTATAAAAATTCAATTTTTTTATATCAATATCGAAAATGGCTAGGCCTCCCAAATCTTAATTTATCGAATTTCGATTCTAGTCGTTAACCAACTAAAATTCGCCTTATTTCTCTTATGCACAATCGGCTAGTTTTAATCTAATGGTTATCTAATTGACTAATTAACTAATTCTAATTTATTCTTTCTCCTCAAATCACCTAATCATAATATTAATCATGTAATTTATTTGACAATGTTCTAAACTAATTTACAATTACATTATTCTAAAGTCCTAAACCAGTTAACAAATTATGTTCGCTATCCAAATACGCACACTAATCAATCTAATTTATTTACAAAAGACCATAAATGTTCATATATTTTTAAGTTAATCCAATAAGTTAATGTCTTGTTATTCAATTTAGTCTAGTTAATAACTCAATTAAATTCATTAATCAATTAATGCTTTATATATAAAAATTGAGAATTAAGTCTTAGAACGTACCCATTGGGAATCGGGCGACGATTCCATGATTAGCGGGAAGAGAAGAGGATTCTGTCTCTCGGGGCCTCGCCGGAGCGCCGCCGGCCGGTCACCTGACCGCCGCCGCCGACCGCCGTGCACGGTGCACGGTGGCCGGAAAAGTGAAACCGCCTAGAAAATTGCAAGGTCACCACCACCCGCCTCCAATTTTCGTATTAGACTCATTTTTCTGCCAGAAGTCCGATTCCGGCGTCGGTTTAGCGAGATCAGTCCCTCTCGTTGGTTGAAACGGCTCGCCAGGGCATAGAGCCGCCACCAACGTTGCTGCCAATCCATGGAAGAGAGTCGCACTCGCCTGAATCGCAAGCCGGGGACGGAGACAGTGAGATCAAGCGTGGTCTGTGGCGGACTCGATGGCATTGAGTTATGGCGCTGCTGTCGCGATCGAAGAAAGAGGGAGGAGGGGCTGTTGCGATCGCAGCTTCCAGCGACAGCCTTTTGCATTAGAGTTGAACGGAGAGGCGCTGTGACAAGACCGGACTTGCAGCGGCGAGGAGACATCGGTGAGAAGCTCAAGTGGCTGGATCCGGAAGGGAAAGGGGGAGGAGTCGCGTGCCTGAAGAAGAAGAAGGAGGAAAAGAAAAGAAGGAAAAAGAAAAATCTAGGACATTCTGGTTTGATTCAAATCGGTTCGGTCCGATTTAGTGATTTGGTCTCATTTGTTTGGTTTGCAGGTTTTTATTTTTGCTCGGTTTGCAGGTTTTTCACTTGGTACTTTATTTATATATTTTTTTTTTTTTCAAGCTGTTTTGTGTGGTTTTCGAAAGGCAAATTTGGTTTTAAAGTCCATTTCGATTTATTTTAATTATTTTATTTGGTTCCATTAATATTTTCTCCATTACTCTATAATAATAAAAATATTAATAGTAACAATTATTTGGTTTTAAGTAATTAATTCATACATATTCATAATAAGTTAAATTAAGGGGTTTCGTATTATTTCTCAAGAAATTTTAATCATTCTCAAATCGGGACAATTTCCGATGATGTTTTTTGGGCTTAGGCCAACTCACAACTTTGGGCTCGAATTGGAGATTGTTTGATATATATATAGCCCAACATAGTTGAAAGTCGGATATTTGATTTATTTAAAAATTTCGAAAGGTTTTTTTCGAAAATTCGAATTGAGATTGTTTGATATATATATAGCCCAAATAGTTGAAAGTCGATATTTTTGATTTATTAAAAATTCGAAAGTTTTCGAAAATAAAAATTCGGGGTGTTTCAGAATTAATATAATCTGTCATTGTTCTGGCTAAACCACTAGGCTCCATGAGCTATAAGTAACGAACTGCGCATCAATTTTAAATTAATATAAAATTGCCTCCTTGCGCGAGCTTTGGCAATTGTTGCAAGTCCTGGTTAGCGGTGATTGTCGGTTTTCGTTATATATATATATATTTTAAATCTACGATTTTCCGATAAGACTTCACCGTTCAGTCAAAGGACGAAAAATCTGTGGTCTTCTGACTACATCGTGATTGTTTTGGGAGCACAAGAATACTGCCGGCGACAATGGCCATTGCAGGCCTTTCATGGAAAAAAAAAAGATTTTGGAGAAGATGACATATTTACTTTTTAGTCCCTCATTATTTTTCAATTGTTCAATTGGACTCCAAAACATTTTAATTTATTCAATTAGATCTTGAAATTAATTTTGATTAGATATATAAAAATCACCGCTATTCTATCAAAATCTTTTAAAAAAATCTAATCAATTTCATAAAACTCTACATAAAATTCTAGTGGAATATGTGAAAATCTTAGAAAGTCTTTCAATTTCATCAAACACGATAATTGTTTTAAAATCTTACACAATCTTAATCCAATACGCCTCTAAATATAAAATAACTCCAAATTAATTTATATAGTTTTTTTTTAAATAAGTTACGTAATTCTATAAAAATTATATTTTATATACATGTGAACAGCCGCACGTGAAAGCACGGATCAATCACTAGTAATAAGTAAAGTTAGAATATAGAGCGATAATTACTAAAAAGTTCAATTAAGAATTGAAAAATAATACCCGCTAAAGAGGTGTTTTTGTAATTAGGCTTTTGTAAATATTTTTTTTCCACCGATTTACTTTACCAGCAGTGGACAAGAAAAAACGTGACTGGCTTGTCCTTTCACTTATTTGCTTCTCTACGATTTTTTCCTAGGTCAATCCAACGGCTCAGATAATATCTCTAAGGCCGAGACGGTAATAACTTTCTGTCAGCAGTCAGCACTCGGCATTCATTGCAGTATGCAAAATTTGAATAGGAGACGATAGATAGCCCCAACCTCTGTATTCCGGACCACAGCCAATATTACTGATGGGGAGGCGCTTTTTGAGTTCTCGGTTCGGAGCAAGATTTCTCTAAGTTAGATCTGAAGGTAATTTCTAAGTTTTATGAGCTTTTATTATTTTCTTTTTCAAGGTAATTTAAATGATGCAATTTTTTTGTTATTTTTTTTATATTTTATATTGTTCTAATCTAAATTTTGAAACAGATCCCATTAAAAAGAATTATTTTTATAGAAGAAACTCGTTATACAGAAAATTTATGGCGCATGAAATTGTTGGGAATTAACTTTTTTTTTATTATTTTTTCGAATTTAAATATTTTATTTTATTAATTTTTGGTAGGATACACTCTTTGAAGAAAAAGATGAAGAAGCTTTTATTGATGTGCAAAGTTAATGTGCTGTTATTAAAGAATCAGTTTGAAAATTTTTCTACAATCGACATGGGTGGAGAAGGGAAGATTACAAAAATATTCCGAGTTATATAGGTAAAATACTCATTATTCTGTATAATATTATTTTCTTTAATTTTCATTTAATTTTATATTATCAATTTATAATTTTTTATAATTTAAGAATATTAATTTACTGCCTTCTATTTTACATACATGATGTTAATTTCTCTCGATTTAAGATGACTTTTGAGTAGTCTTATGGTTATTGAGATCTTTATTCCGCGTTTAGACTTACTTTCAGTACACTGCTATCAAAATAAATTGTTATGGATTTCGAATTGCTGTCTTAAGACTTTCAACATGATCGTTGATTCAGGGACGGCAGGGACGGAGGGAGTGCACGACGTATGAATACGATTCGAGCTTGTAATCGCAATATTAAAAATGAGGTTAAGGCACTCACGAGGGAAGGAGATAAAAAAGAGCTGTCGGCCACGGCGTCAAAATTGCTAGGCCTGTATTGGGAGTATTTGTTTCTTTTTCATTCTGTAGAGGTTACAGGTAAACGCTGTTCAAGCTTGCATGCACGATATCAAAGATAGGGTTAAGGCCCTCATGTCGATTTTGGCATTAAGCGTGTTATGCCTCCGTTGAGAGCATTTCTCTCCTATCCGAAATTGTAAGACAAATGAATGCAATTTGAATTTACATTCGCGATATCCGAAATTGTAAGACAAATGAATGCAATTTGAATTTACATTCGCGATAATGAAAACACGATTAAGTCTTTCGAGAGAGAAAGGGATGCCCTCATTGTTAGGGCTGTTGGTTTTTGCGATTAGAGAATACATGTTGTATTGTTATGTTATATCATTTCATTTAGTATAATGAAAATACTGTAAAGTCTTTCAAGAAAGAAAGGGATGCACTCATTGTTTGGGCTGTAGGTCTTTGTGACTGTGGAGAATACATGATGTATTGTTATGTTATATCATTTCATTTACTATAATGAAGACACTGTTTAAGTCCTTCAAGAAAGAAAGGGATGCCCTCATTGTTAGGGTTGTTGGCCTCAGCTATAGTGGAGAATACATGTTGTATTATTATGTTATATTATCTCATTTGGTATGGGTTGAGATATATATGATTTTCATTAATTGTGTGGGCTTTGAGGGGAATAATGTTTTATTAATTATTTCTTTTAGTTACAATGTTTATTAATTCTATTTTACTTGCTATATATTTTTTATTTTCTTTTGTTGTTATAGTTTTTTTTATAATAATAAAGTAACGTGACTCAATGAATGTAGGCATATCGTTGAACCATGTAAATACTCTTTGCTCTTATTTTCCGTTTTATCTCATTCTATTTTTAATTATATCTATATTTCTTTAAATAATTTAATGGCATTATTAAAATATCAAATATCAACCATCTTCTAGTATGCATATATAGTATTTGACTAAATGATCATTAAATGAAATTTAAATATAATTGAAACACAAACAATATATATATATATATATATATATATAAATTGAAACACAAACAATTATATATTATAATATTATTAGCTATTATATATATAATTCACTTGGAGGCACATTGAGGAGGTAGAAAATGCCAAGCAAAGCGACTGGAAAGAGAAAGAGAAGCAAGAAAAATGGTGGAGGTGGGTGCAGGCACAGGTAACTGCCAAATTACTAATTATTATTTATCTAAACTAACTGCCAAATGTTAATTTTGATATGGATGCAAAGACAGTTACTGCATAAATTTTAATATTCCTTTTTTTTTTTTTTGAAAAGATAAATTTAAATATTACTATTAGATTTACATATCTCTCTATATATAGATGTATAATTTGCGGAAATTGAGTTGGAGCAATATTACAATATAGTCCATATTGAGTTATTGGCATTATTCCTTTATATTTGTATTTTTTTTTTATCTTTTTCTTTCTTTTTAAGATTTTATCACAATTTTAATCCAAAATTCTGCACTAGAATTCCAAAAGTACCTAAATTACATTAAAATGAAAATAGTAACATATAATAGAACTTTTCAATTATAATTTAACTAGGCGGTCTTCCTTACTTCGCACGGCTGTACAGTTTTTTTTTTTTTTTTTTTTTTTTACAGTTTTTTTTTTTTTTTAGGTGTAAGATACATGTATCAAGTAAATTGCTAAAAAGAATGAGGGTATAAATATATAATTATAATTTAAATGTATAAGGAAACATTAAAACTTTTTATTCTAATTAAAGTGAAACATTACTCTTAAAATAGCATATGAAGGAAAATAAGAAAGTGAAAAAAAGTTAGACTATAAGAGAATGCATTATATTTTAAAGTCATAAGAATCACAAATTAGAGAATAATTTTTAAAATATAATCCATAAAAGTCATTAAATTAAAGAGAGATAAGGAGAAACATTTTCTCTCCAAAATCTTCAAATTTTCCTAACTAAGTTAAAACCAAATATTTAAATCTTAGAGAGTTTTATTCTCTAAAGAGAGCTAGAGGTGAGCATTCGGTTAATCTAAACCATTCCAAAACGAATAATTCAATCCAAATATGATCGAATTTCATAAATCCATTATCCAATCCAAATCATATTTAATATAAAACCTAAAGTAATAGAACCCAATAATATGCAATTTTATTATAAAAACGGCAATTGTCCGAATAACCGAATTACCATTTTCAGTTGCTTAATTCAAACCAATTACGAGAAGTATCCAAATCCAAAATTTCTCAATATGTGTTCCTATTTCTAAATTTACAGTTTGCACTCTTAAAACAATTATATACATATGCTTATAAATTTATAGACAATCATATAGAATAAAAAATAATAATAATAAATTAATTAATTAATCTAACAAATCGCAAGTGTCCAAACAAAAATTACAAATGCAGTCATATCTAAATCCAACTATCCAAATAACAGTTAATATAATTGACATTAAAAGAAGCATTCATTAAATTTTCAGTTACAAACTTACAGTTAGTAACCAATTAAACATGATGTTTTTTATAAATGATCTCAAAAGTTATACCAGATTATTGTCGCCTGTCACAAAAACTATATAAATATAGTTTGCACTCTTGGTTTTATTTTAATATGGGGTAAAAATGCAACGTTTTGACAAAAAACAAAATTGAGATAAAAAAATATATACATTTTGAGTACTAATCTGGTTAATTTAGATTAACCGAAGTTTTTTTAAGACTAACCGCACCATAATTGAAAAATCAAATTAATATTTATAACTAACCGATCCAAACCAAAACTAATTTATTGGCAGCCAAACCAAACCAAATTACTCGATTCGGTTTGAATTTTCGGTTATATCCGCCAAGTGCTCACCCTAAAGAGAGTGTCACATCAGCATCTATGATTCTCCTTTATTATATACAATTAGTGTCACATCAGCATCTATGATTCTCCTTTATTATATACAATTAAGTGAAGGCCGGCGTATCTATGATTCTCCTTTATTATATACAATTAAGTGAAGGCCGGCGTATTGCGCAGGTTAATTTATTGATATATGTTATATTTTATGATTTATATATATATATATATATATACGAAAGCTGAAACAAAGAGAAAGTTTTAAGGCGTTGTCTTTGTTCAGTAATCTATTTTTCTTTTTTTAGAAAATTTTGAGTGTTTTTCTTATTTTTTATGATTTGATTGGCCAACAAAAATTTTTTCTTTTCAATTTAATATTTAGAATCTAGTAATGATAATTGATAGCTTTTAAAACCTAATCTAATTCAACTAAAACCTTATCTTTTAAACCATAATCTAATTCAACTAAAACGTTATCTTTTAAATTTTTGAACCTAAAATATAGCTATATATAGTTGAATTGAACAATATTATTGTTTATATTTCTACTGTGAAGGCTTTTGTAATTAGAGGTTAGTTTTTTTAATTTCTTATATTTATTATTCATTTTCATTATAAATTTGGGTTGGCTGCAAAATATCAGTATTTAGTACCTTTTATTAGTGGAAGTTCGATTTAGAATTCATTTATTTTTCCCATAAACAAATGTTTTTCTCCATCCATCAAGGTTAAACAAAATTGAAAAATGATACCTACCCAGTTAAACCAAAATCAATTTTTCAGGATGTGTATTTCTGTGGTGCCTATTAAAGAAAGAGATGCATGACTTCATAAGAGAATGTGATGGAGTCGCTGGATTTAGATGTTCTCCTTTCATCTTTCTATTTTTCTTTTTTTTTTTTTTAACTTGATTCTTTCGTATATTGTACCATAAATTATATTTTCTTACAATTAAATATAATAAAATCAAATTGAAAACTCAAAAAAAGCAAAACAAAAATATTAAATTAATTTCAAAATTTTGAAAGGTTCATAAACTTTCTCATCAGTAAAATCATATCAAGATTATTATTGCACAATCGTTTTTTGTAGAGCTCAAATTGATGAAGCAACATGTATACCATTTTAATTTTTTTTAAAGTTGAATGAATAATGAAATAATTTAGTTATAAAATACTTTATGTATGCTTTTAGCTTGATACAAATATATAGATATATGTAGATTGATATCAAAATATAGATAGACACACTTAGATATTGTTATAAATATAGATAATATTTTTTTAAAAAAAGAAAAGAAGATTAAAGTAAATATAGATAGACACACTTAGATATTGTTATAAATATAGATAATATTTTTTTAAAAAAAGAAAAGAAGATTAAAGTACTAATTATCTACACATATCTATCAAATATATAGAAAAATGAAAGAAAAATGTTAATAGATATATGAAAAGTCGTAGATATATAGATAAGTCACCTAAAAATAAATAAAGAAATAAAACATATAAAATATATTCCATTTGAAAATTGTTAAAAGTAATCTTTGTATCTAAAATCAAAAATTTAAATTTTAATATTCTTGAAAGTTTTAGAAAAATTGTCCAAAAAAATATATAAATCGTAACATCCCGACCCGACAGAGCAATCCTAAGAGCGTGGTAATGAGGAAAATTAATCATCAGATGCGCATTTTGGTGCAATAGCTTGGAGAGTTGAAAGAACTTCAGTTAAGCGTGTTCGCTTAACGGAAATCTTAAAATGGGTAACCTCCTGAGAAGTTTTCAATTTAAAACCGTGCAGATCTTACCAACTTCCCGTGGATGGAATCGGGCATGACGTAAATATAAAAAACATTAAGAATTCTTATAGCCAAAAATCAAAACAAAAGGATCTAAAGAGGAAATGAATATGTATATAAACTCTTCAATACTTTAAGTATTTAAAAAGATATGAATAAACTAATGGAGTCAACAAAAAACAAAAGAGTTTGCATCACAAACCAAATAGCATGAACAAAACTTATGTTGTGCTTGCTTAATTGTTGAAGGCTAGAAGTTAATCTATGCCGGAAAAAGAGAACAAAATAAAAGTCAAGTAATTGATAGACGAGTCGTTAATTCATGAGAGGCTAACTGAGAACTAATAAATAGTTGATCAATGACAGTGTGAGAAAATATCATAAATTATAAAATATTGCAAAAATCTGTTTTAAAAAAGATCATATATTGATAGAAAACCTTATAGTCAACAAATGAAATTAGACAAATGCAAGCCACAAATAACTTACTTACAAGAGGGACGGTAGAAAATTCATGTAACCGAGCTAACATAAGAGATTATGAATTTATGAGTCAACCGTTAGCATCACCTCAGTAATGTCATTATTACTCCATAAAGAAAATATGAAGGGAACACCAAAAAGTAATAAAATAGTCAATAATGTTTAAGTACCTATATGGAATAGTTAAAGAAGCCAGTGTATTTGTTAGCAAAGAAAGACTTCATTGTAAACAAAGTAACCAGAGAAGTAAAATGCAACTGATTTTATTTCTGCATTGAAAGTCAAGAGAAACCTTACTCGAAACAAACAAAATTTTAAACTCAACACTATCCTAGTCCTAGAAAATAGGTTAACTATAGATCAATCTTATTGAGAATTCAAGTTTGTAACATCCTAGGCCTATTGAGATATTGTCCGCTTTGAGCCCAGACCCGCACGATTTTGTTCTTAGGCCAGGGAACCACCTCCCAGCCCAAAACACATCTTAGTAGCTTAAGGCCTGCCACACCTTATGTACATCACGTCCACTTTGTGCTTAGCCGATGTGGAATTCTCCTAAGGTAAGGTTTGTCCCACCACCAGCCATAGGGACATAAGTAGTGTCCATAGAGCTCCTTATTTATGGAGACATCAGTCCCTCTTGATAGAACATGATGTCCGCATCCTAGCTCATTAGGGGTCAGTCCCGCATACTGGCCCCGGGGCGGCGGAGAGCATTATGCCAGGTCTCCCCTCTCATATTCTTGGTCCAAATGTCATTCAACATGTTATTCTCATTTCCAATAGTCTTAATTCGTCCATAGGGTCACCATGGTATCAAATGTAATATTTGAAAGTATTGATATAGATATAGAATAAAGAAAGTCGAAGAGATACCTTTTGTGCAATTGAAATTATTTTTTTAAATAATAATTATCTGTAAATAATTATCTAAATTGTTGTAGAGAAAATAAATGATTAAAAAGTTATTAAAAATTAAAAAAATTTATAAAAAAAGGAATCAAAGAATGCTTCAGGAGAGGGTGCCATGTTATTATTGTGCAAGTTTTTATATAAATATGTAAATAAATATATGAAATAGAAAGGGCAGGATTCCTTCTAGAATTATTTAATATGAAAAGAAAAAACCAACCAAAAAAAAAAAAAAAAAAAAAAAAAAAAATAATAAAATAAATTTTGGTAGGAAATAAAATACAAGTCAAAAGGAAATAAATAAAATAGTGTTCGGTAGAAATATAAATTATTATAAAAAAATATACATATTATAAATAATAATAAATAAAAAAAAATAAATTATAATTAAATCTCCATATCGGAGTAAAGAAAAATTTAGAATATAAAATAAAATTCTTAGAGTGGTAAAGAAATATTTTGTCTGATAGAATTATTTTCTTTTGTGTCGTTCTTACTTTGCTTAAATCGCCCGGGTCCATCTAGTGCTCCTCCAGGACAGAATCAAAGCTAGAACTTCGCTCTCCATCGCAGTGAGTAATAATAAATAATGCATATCAACATGCATTTGCATAGCATTTTTTTTACAAACCTTATATATATATATATTTTATATTAAAGCTCATATTTACTTTATGTTGCATAATTGTATATTTGGATGTATTTGGTGTAGTACGTTGAAAGAATTGAATAATTTGTGCTGTGCATTATATTTGTTGACTTGTTGTGTGGTGGAAGTTAGTGGGATGAAGTGGGGATCACCATGGTGATTTGTGAGACCGTTTACCGTTATATGGATTCCTGATTTATGTATTATCGGTACCGTTATATGGATTCTGCTGCATTACGTTAGCCGGGTAAATTGTGAGATCCGGCGCCCCATGTGCACCTACCGTTACCGTTTTACTGTTAACCACTAGGTTGGGCTTTACTTGTTATTTGGCAGTCGCTGAATGAGCACCAGATAATCATAGATTTTGATCCGCATGCGCAGGGGTGGCCTCCTGTTGTGGGATTCTGTCTTCTGATGATCTAGATTTGATGGAGCGACGGTTGGCCTCCTGGTTGGTATGGAAAGAAAAAGATGAGAATGGATAAAACACATGAGAGACTGGTCAACGTGAGGATTAGACGGTCGGCCAGTATGGGGATTCGGCTTCCCTGGGTGCACATGTTGAGAGGATGAGCCAGACTAGTTTGATGGTTAGGACGTCTTCATCGGTGGTGTTCGGAGACTCCACTGACTAATCCACGTAGATGTGATTATTTTTGAGTGTTTGATTATTGTTGTGGTGCTGATGTAATGTCTATGATTGACTGTTGTGTGTTTCCATTTCGAGTATAACTAGAGGTTGCATTTTGCTTGACTGTGTATGTGGTGTGTTATTACTTTTATTATTTCCACTGAGGTTTTTGCAAACTCACCTCCCCCGCTTTCTCTCCAAACCTCCCAGGTACTAGGAGAGCTGATTCGACTGTAGCCCTCTGCAATCCTTCTCCGACAGAGTTGTAAAAATGTAACTTTAATATTTTGTTCTTTATAATTTTGGATGTATAAATTACGTCTATTATCAGATTTATTATTGACAATCCGCGTCATAGGGTTATGTAATTTAACATTGGGCCTTATTGTAGCACTACGCTATAAATTAATTATATGTTAATTTAACTGTAGGCTAACTAGTAATGCCCCTTTATTTGTGATTATGAGTTATTGTGAATAGGCCCTGGGCTTAAATTTCTATGTATTATTTTTGATATTGGGCCAGATGTTTAAAAATTTTATAAAAACTTATACTTAAGGTCCATATTGGCTTTAAACTTGTTTTTGTGTGGAAATTGGGAGTAAGTCATGTAGACAGGATTGAATAAATTTAGTCACAGATTGAATAATTTAGGCTTACTACGGGCCTCGGGGGCCTTAAGCTTACCTAGGCCCTAGTGCCGGTCCGGCCCACGGAAACGGGTCGTGACACATATGCTATTTTAATCTTAATTAGGCACTTACTATCTTCTAATTATAATTAACATATGAGAAAAAGATTAATATATAACAATTAATATTTGAACTCTATGGAGTAATATTTTTATGATAATAAACAATTAATATTTGAACACAATTAGGAATTTAATAGAGAAAATAAGTAAAAAGTTAAATTATAATTTTTTTTCACGAGTACATATATGAACGAATAACGATGTACAACGCGCATTATTCTTTGCTAGAATGTGAAAATTAGTGTAAGCTTGTAATACCCTAAATTTTTATTTTCAAAACTTTCGAATTTTTATTAAATTAAAAATCAAAAATTTTGGCCGTGTAGGCTGCAAATGTAAAGCAGGCTCAATTCGAGCCCAAATTTTCAAATTGGGACCAAGCCCAAAAATCGAAAACCACAAGAATAATCCGAAAACCAAGTGAAAACCCTGCAAACCGAGCAAGAATCAAGCCAAATCATTGAATCAGACCAAACCGGTTCGAATCGAACCGGAATGATCTAGAAACCACCGGAATGATCTAGAACCGACCTATCGAACCGGAATGATCTAGAAACCGACCTTCTTTCTTTCTTTCTTTTTCTCTCCTTTCTTCTTCTTCCAGCAGCGTCGACCTCACCCTCCCCTTCTCCTCCTCTCGTTTTTCCAATCACTAGAGACTAGCGCCTCCTTGCCGTGCCTCCTTGCCGTGCCGCTGCCTCACCGCAGCTCCGGCCTCCCTTCCTCTCTTCCTCTCTTCCTCTCTTCATTTATGGCTAACGCAGCAACCGCAGGAGACTCGATCGGGAAATCGCGTTGCAACTCACTCCTCAATCTTCCGGCGGCTGCAGCTCTCTTCGGTCGACTCCAGCTTCGTCTCGTCGATGGCGAAGTTCCTATACCTCGCTCTCTTCCCTTTCCGGCTAGCGCAGCAAGCTAGCAGATGCACAATCATGGCTTGCGATCGCCGCTGATCCTCCGCACTGTATCTCATTGTTGTTCCTCCAGTCAAGGCTATTGTTGTACTCACGGTCCACTTGTGCTTAGCGATGTGGAATTCTTCCTAAGGTAAGGGCGCTTTGTCCAGCAGACCTGGAGTCTTAGCTGGAATCTTTTGCAGGGTGCATTCAATTAGTAGTGCTCATAGAGCTCGCGTTTTCCATATCTTATGGGATTAGACCGGAGTCAGTAACAACTTCTCTTGAAGTTTCAAGTGCGCTTATGAATTCTCCATGTGCATGTCCGCATCTAGCTTCATTAGGGGTCAGCTTCCCGGGTTCCCCGAGTATAAGTTCCGATATTTCCCTCCTCTTTTTAACTTTAATATCATTTATGGTGATTCCCTTCCCCGGTTGAACAAGGGGGCGGCGGTATAGAATTCATGGCAAGCATTAAATTCATGCAAAAGATGTGTGTGCCCGGCTCTAGACAAGTGTTGTACTTGAATCCGCCTCACAAATAGTACTATAATACTACAACCCTGGTATTTCTAGCATTCCAAATAGTCTTAATTTGACGATTCACAATTAGAGAGAAGGTCCTTACTCGATATGGTATCTTACATATTTTTATAAGTATTGTGAAGTGTTGAATTTTTAGATATATAAAAGAACCTGATATTGAACTTCAAGCAAAGTCTCTAAGAGAAGATAGTGATTCTCGTTGTTGGATTTTTGCAATTGATAACTTAATTTTTATTTCTTATAACTATGAATAAGTTATCTGTCGTAAGCCCAATATCGTTATGCTAAATTGTTGTAGAGAAATATATAGATATGATAGTATAAAGATAATGTAAGTATTAAAATTATAGAATTAGAATTTTATCTCATAATTAATTACAAGTGTGTAATACTATAGAGAATAGCTTTCTGAGAAGGTGGGGATTGCCATAATGGTGCCGAAAGAATTGTATATAGTTGGTGCCCATAGGATATGGCAGCATTGTGACCATTTTTAAAAATCATGTGTATTAGCATTGTGAAATAACTATATGGTATATAAGTCGAAAGGGCAGGATTTCCTTCTAGAATTATTTAATATGAAAGAAAAAACCCAACCAAAAAAAAAAAAAAAAAAAAAAAAGAAAGGAGAGATCATAGATCATAGAAACAACATTTTGTATCTGATAATTGCATATTGCATTTGAAAACTGAAAGAAAATGGGCGAGCTTTACCGACTGCGAAGAGAAGACATATTGAATTATCACCAATGTCAATTTTGATACTGTTAGTTCACAAGCAATAAGCGTGAAAAAAAAAAAAGAACAACTACAATTATTTATCATGTACCCAGAAAAAGAAAGAGAGATTTTTATACTTAGATCATAGAAACAATAATACTTGATAATTCCAGATTGCGCTTGAAAACTGAAGATTGTTCCGTTGCAGAGGATGTTCTTGTCGTAGATGAAGCCACTTTCAGAGTGTTAGTATTTCTTAATGTGATGAGATTATATATAGATAGATTAAACAGATTAAATTAAATAGATACGAAGACAGATAAGAGAAAAATTCAAAAATTTCAAACTACATAATTATATACTTATTTATCTATTGATTAGTAATATTAAGGTCCAATCAAAACGTAATAAATAAAATAGAATTTAAAAGAAAATTCAAAATTCTGTAAAAAAAGATAAAAAAGAATATCGAATGTAGAAAGCATTTTGAAGTTATTTTTTGCTTTCGGATATATATATATATATATTAAATTAAATAGATACGGAGGCAGATAAGAAAAGAATTCAAAATTTTCAAATTACGTAATTATACACTTATTTATCTATTGATTAGGAATATTAAGGTCCAATCAAAATGTAATAAATAAAATAGAAGTTAAAAGAAAATTTAAAATTTTGTAAAAAAAGATAAATAGGGATGTTGAACATAGAAAGCATTTTGAAGTTACTCTCTCTGTCCTAAAATATAAGTCATTTTTGATTTGTTATTTTGTCCTAAAATAAGTTGTTTTGTGTATTTCAAGAAGTAATAAATAATATTTTTCCAATGTTACCTTTGTTTATACTAAATACAATAAATACTTCACAAGCTATTGGTTTTGAGATAAATGATAATTTGGTCAAATTATCCTTGAGTTTGTTGTAATCTAGAAGAATTAATTGCTTCCTTAATTCTTGTGTAAAAACTTTAAATGACTTATATTTTGGGACAGAGAGAGTAATAACTAGTGTTAGACCCACGTTATGCGCAGAGCAATATTAAATGATGAAATAATCTTTTACAACATCATTTAAAAGTATAAAATTGTTAGGGGTATCAAAGTAGTTGGTATGTCAAGTTAGGCAACAGAGTTGCCTAACATGCGACACGATTAGGGTCAACACAAACACGACCCATTTAATAATCGTGTCAAATTTATTAACACGAACACGACAAATAACATGAACACGACAGATGACATGAACACGACACGTGTAACCCGCCTAATATTATAAACAGGGTAAGTGGGTTATGTTAACACATATACGACCCGTGAAATATAAACATGTTAAGTGGGTAATTGTAATACCCTGAATTTTTATTTTCAAAAATTTTCCAATTAAATTTAATGAACCGACAGCTTGGAAATTATATTAATATTTTAGTTCGAATACTGAAATTAATATTAATATTTTAGTGCGAATACTGTGATAAACCGAACCGAAAATCGATCGAAAAACTCAAAAACCAAACAAAATGAGACCAAATCACTGAATCGGACCGAACCGGTTCGAATCGAATCGGACCGGCCCATTTCTTTTCTTTTCTGTTTCTTTCTCTTTCTCTTCGTTTATTCCTTCTCCTTCTCCAGTTGCGTCACCTCCCCCTCCTCCTCCCTCTCCTTCGATCTCCGTCCTCCGGCCACGGCAAATGAACACTCTTAAACCCAATCTACTCACTCAACGCAAGGAAGAAGATTATAGCTTATATTTGAACTGAAATTGCGTCTATTTTGAAGGGGAAGAGCTTGAAGTTTCGGCCACCGTGGTTACACTTTTTTTCCGGCGATTCACGGCGTTTCAGGCAAGCCTAGCGCGCAAGGTGAGTACCAAATGACTCCTCTCTTCTTCCTCTTTCATTTGATGGCCTCCTCGTCGACTGTAACAGCCGGAATCGGAAAACCCAAAATGGGTTTCACCAAACCTTTCCGGTCAACTTCCGGCCAAATAGTTCATAACCACCTTGATTTGAATACATATTAGTGATCCAATTTTTGAATAAATCCCAAGATAATTAATTAATGAATTTAATTAAGTAGTTAAATAAATTAAATTTGATATTGTTAAATATATTCCATGAATATTAATTATAACTATAAAATCGGTGTTGAAATATAAATTTCTATCTAATAATAATGTAAGTAAAATTTGGAAATTTTATTAGTAAGTAAATAGTTATAGCATAATTAATTATAATGAGAATTTAATTTGATTAAGAATATGTGAATAGGGACTGTGAATTGAATGAAGAAATGAATGTGGTTTATGGCGGACGACAGATGAGTTAATGTGAATTCCCGATGGTATGGCTTGTGTGTTGACATATGGTTTATGTAAAAATTTGGATAGTCCAGTTTATTAGAGGAAATGCTGCCCGAAATTTTATTAGAACACTAATGAAGAATTAAATTAGTTATATTCTTAATAAGTAGTGACGACTAAAATTTTTAGGTATTAAAAATATTATTACAATATATAATTATTCATTATACAATATTCCCTCACTTGAATAATTAGAGATTTATTCTAAAGGTTAATAAATTAGATAATTTATTTATATAATGAGAGAACCTAGATATATATGCATATATAACAAGTGAATTAAATGACCAGTAGCCAAAATAAATAAACGAATGTGAAATATAAGTTTTTGAATTAAAATTCTTATTTAGAATTTTCTTGTTTATTTTAAAGGTTTATAAAGTACAAAATGCGAGGACAAAAGCTAGAAGCATGTGGCTAAAAAGGCAGTCCTTTTAAAGGACAATAACGAACTGTGAGTAGTATTAGATAACTAGTATCATCCACCGGCATTCATGCATTCACGGCTAAATGTTATCATGCATTATTTTGTTGAATTGCCATATCGTGCTGCCCTATTTGTATTGCTTGATTAGCTGTGATGTGATATTACTGTGCCTTGTTACGTGCCTGGTTGTGTGGAATTGGGATTGGTGGGTCACCCAGGGTTTGTGAGACTGTTTCTGTTATATGGATCCTGATTATGAATTCTTGAATTCTGTTATATGGTTCCTGATTTCTGATTTCTGTTAGCCGGGGGTAAATGGGAGATCGGCGCCCCCGTTGTTGCAACCTACTGTTTCTGATCGTTATATATGGAAAAAACCACGGGTTGGTCTCTTTGGGCCGCACCTGGATAATCTAGATCTGATCGCAGCCGCAGGGGTGGGCCTCCTGTTGTGAGCGCTTGAAGATCAATTTGATGGAAGCGGACCGGGTTGCCTCCTGTTTTGGTATAAAAAAAAAAAAGAAAGAGAAAAGAGAGATTATACTGAAATCACAGGTTGGGCTTCTTTATTTGGACGCCACCTAATATGATAATCTAGATTTGATCGCAGCCCGCAGGGTGACCTCCTGTTGTGAGCGCCTGATGATCTAGATTTGATGGAGACGACCGAGTTGCCTCCTGTTGATAAAAAAAAAATAAATAAAAATAAAATAAAAAAAGAGGGAAAGACTGGAAAAATAATGAGAGGACTGGTTGTGTGAGAATTGAACCGGTCGGCCAGAATGGGGGATTGGCTCCCTGGTGCACACGTGAGAGGATGAGCCATGTGGGAGGACGGCTCATCGGGGTTCGATGACTCCACTGACTAATTTCCACGTGATGTGATTGATTATATGAAGGTATAATATTTGTGATTGCTGTTGTATTGCCCATTTGTGACAAATTGCATGATCATATAATTAAACGGTAATCGGATAAAAATATTTTAGCATCTGTGTGATTGTGTGGGGTGAGAGGGTTATCTAATATCTAACCCTACTCATTGAGTTTGGCGCTCACCCCTGCCTACTATTTTTTTTTTTAGGTAATAGAAAGAAAGAAAAGCCCTATGAAGTTGAGACACTTATTGTAGAAGACGGTTAATGATAGAAATAACGATATAAATATAAAGGTAGAGTTCCGCAATTGTATTCCAGTTGGGTTGTAAATAAATAATAAAAGTCCATATTAAACATATGAACTGTATTTTAGATGCATATGTATTATTGTATAATAAAGTAAATGGGTCTGAATCCATAATTATGAATAGAATGTGAGATTTAAATAAGTAGGCTTACTACGGGGCTTCGGGTGGCCTTAAGCCCACCCAGGTCCTAGTGCCGGTCCGGCCCACGAAATGGTCGTGACAGTAATGTGACTTATATACAACCCACCTTAACTTTCTTATAATATTTTTAAGTTTAATCTATTTTAACTCAATTATAATTTAAAAAAATTATATTTAAAAATAAATTTTTATATATAAAATGCATAGATTCTTCGAGATTCACAACTAAAATAAAAAAAATTAATACAACAATAAAGTTTAAATAGGATTTTAGTTAGAGTGTTTATGTCTACCCTTAAATAAAAGGGTGACGCACCTAATCTGTATATCAACCCGTGACACGACGTATTTATATTTGTGTTATAAATGTGTAACCTATTTATGATTTTTGATACCAATTTAACATCAACTCTAACCTGTTTATTTTGCATGCAAGATGAATCGTGTTGCATGTCATGACCATTTTGACACCCCTAAAATTATATAATAAAATGATCGTGAAATGCATTATAAAATTATATCTCATTGAGGTATGCTGAAAAAATTGCAATGTTAAGATGTGTCTTCTTAGGTATCATGCGAAGACTTTCACCAAGATAATCAATAGCAAAAGTTATGCATAATATGATTTGCATTAAAAATGCACATACACTATTAATGTATTTTTCAATAGTTATAATAATTTTGAGAATTTAATTAATTATATTGAAACAAGAAATTAAGTATTTTTATTTTATGTTTATGATTTATTATAATTATTTATTTATTTATTTGAAATATTAATATATTATACTTATTTAGTGTAATGTTAATTGTGTCCTAAAAGAGTGTAGACTGTCCTACTTTTAAAAAAATATCGTAATCCATACGTTTCCTTAATATATTATACTTATTTAGTGTAATGTGTCCTAAGAGTGTAGACGTCCTACTTTTTAAAAAATTATCGTATCCATACGTTCCCGTATCTTGTGTCACTTGTCTATGCAATTTATCTCCCTGCTATATGAGACTACTCTATATACCAAGCTAATCAATCAATGTCTTTTTTTTTATATCCAAGAAAAAAGGAATGTTTTTTTTTTTTTAAATTGTGTCTTTTTTTATTATTGAATGATTAAAAATACTCATTTAATTTAATTTTTTTCTAAAAGAATCATTTAATTTAATTTAATAGTCTAGGTTACATGTATTTTAATTTAATTTTAACTTAATTTAATGGCATTATCTTGATGAGATGTAACTAATAGATATTATATTGGTGAATACATTATCTGAAAATATAAAACAACCGATCTTTCTTTCTTACAATAGTGTTAAATAACTGCTTTCACAATTTTATAGCTGTCATTTAGGATAGACTTATCAGCTTTTATATATTATTATATAGATGATTTTAACTTTTTGACAATTATATCTCTAATTAGCGCTTATGCCTCAAATTTAAATGGAAAAATTATATTTTATGAGACCCACATTAAAATTTGGGTTAACTAAACTGCACCATAATTGAACTTATGGTGGTTAGAAATTTTAGTTTTTTTCACTCTCTTTGATGCAAATACGGAAGATTGGGATGGTGAAAAACAACTGCAATCCTGAAGAACTAACCCACTCATTTGATTTCACCGTTTTAGCCTGTGCTTTATAAATTGTTTGTAAAAATAAAAATAGATTCCTATTGAATAATAAGACTGTTCCTATTCTAATATTGTTTCATTACAATTGTTAATGTTTGAATCAATTTATAAGTGTTTCCACTTGGTCATTTATTGTTTCATTTTTATAAAGTGAAGAGGTTGCTAGATGAATTAAAACTTTTTCTAGATGAATTATTATGATACTTTCATCGAAGCTCTATTCAATGAGAAGTTTCATTCAATATACCATAGCTTGAGAACAAAAATCTTTGTATTTCCTTTCACGGCTTGTTTGTTCCTTTGGGCTTAACGACTTTAAAAGACTATATCTAGCAAAAAATAATTTTATAAAAATTGGAATAAAAACAAACTTGATTGATGTTGCTACTTATGATTCACGTAATAGTCATCTTTTTTTTTTTTCCTTGAAAATAATCTTATATTTTATTATTGTCAGTTATTAATATTTAACAAAAAAAAATCAAGAATAACTTTAAAATTAATTATTTAATAATCTAATATTTTTAAAACTTTAAAATTAAGAATAATAAATATGAGTTCAAAAATCTAATGATATTTATATAAAGATTTTTGAAATTTAATCAATATTTGTACCCTTTCACATCCAATAACTATTAATATTTTAAGCATTCAATATTGTCGTTTTAAAATTTTTATTTTAAAATATATAAAATTATAAATAAGTTTAGAAAATTTATCTGAAGCATTAATAAAAAGAATAAAATTCTTAAATTAATGAAGGTCTAGCAATTATGGTTGTCTTACCAAATAATATCTAAAAAATGTATATAACGTAGACTAACATAGCAATCCGCTGGCCTTCGCTTAGTTATTGATAAAAGGAATGAAATATCTGTTAAAACATTTTTTTTTTAATTTGGGATTTATGAAATTATGTATTTGATGATAAATGAATTTGTATTTAATTCACTCCATAATTGAAACTATGGTGTTTCAATATCGTTCTGTCAAATGCAACATTAATATTTTAGACTAAAAATTATGATATCGTATCATTAATTAATGTAATATCATATTAATATGAATTAAATTATGTTTGATAAATTGTAATGCAATATAATGATAATAACATTACATAAAATACTAAACATTGCCTAAGATCTTAAAAATATTAAAAATACCTTGAATTGATATTTTGGTGCATGAAATTGGATTCCCATCCTATATGTAATTTACATAATAGTTAGAGATTCAAAACCATAAATTTTCTTAATGGTATTTTGAATTGATATTTTTTAATTGAGTTGCTAAATATTTAATTTTCTTAAAATTAATTTTTGTATGAAAAATATAATTTATTTTGAGAGATTCTGATTCAAATCCACATAATTTATGCAAAAAGATTCTGTTTATACTTTAAAATTTGTAAACACCATATGTTAAAAGAAAAGCAAATTTATTAAAAATTAAATCAACAATTCACTGATAGATAAATATATATATTGTTTTCACAAATCCCACCATAGAAAATGTGAAGAAATTGCATAATTTAAATGAAACAAGAAATAAAAATAAATAAATAATTAACACACATATTACATAATATTCATATCACTTGGAGGCTTGATGGAGAAAGTAGAGAATGCCAAGCAAAGTGATCGCAAGGAGAAGCAACAAAAGAGGAGAAGGTGGATGCAAAGAGCTCATTCCCAGAGGAGCAAGCAAGAGGAAAAAAGCAACACCCAAAAGACCTATTGTTGAACCAATTCCCCATCCATATTCTTCTTCCATTTTTATTTCTCTGTTGCTATGGCGGCAGAGGCACAAACAGTTATATCACAAACCTGAAAGTTTTAATAGATTTACTTGTATTTATAGGGTTGCATGGGGACTCTTTTGAAGAGTCCTAACGGTTGGCCAAGTATATTCGTATATGAATTGCGATGTTTATGAATATTATTTTTCTTTTTCTGTTTTTCTTTTTTTTTTTTTGGGTTTTTATACTTCTTACTTTTAGTTTTATTTTTATTTTTATTTTTTTGGTTTTTATATTTCTTATTTATTTTTCATTCTTTTTTCCTTTGAAAAACAAGAAATAATCATATATTTATTGGATTAATTTTTTATTGGTAAAAAAAAAAAATGAATAGAACATTTTGCTAATAGACTTTTCCTTTTTGTTATGTACAATCATTTTAAATTTTGTTAAATCAACATGCACGTAAAAAGTATAATCACCGTCAACATGAGTCGATTCGAGTGGAAGGGGTTCGATCATCCTATGCAAATGATGTTGAGCTTTATTCTGGATCTTATGTATGGAAAAAATTCACAATAGAGAATATTCCTTTGCAACACCAAAAAAAAAAAAAAAAAAAAAAAGGGGTTCGGATCATCCTATGCAAATGATGTTGAGCTTTAATATCTGGATCTTATGTAATGGACAAAAAATCACAATAGAGAATATTCTTTGCAACATCAAAAAAAAAAAAAAAAAAAAAAAAAAAAAAAAAAAAAAGGCTTATATATTTCTTATTTTATCAATATTAAAATTTCATTCTAATTCTCAAAAGAGGAAACAAAAAATAAATAAATGAACATATTTTTCTTTTTTATTGATCCTTCGATTAACGAAAGAAATATCCATAAGAAATTACAATAAAAAAGTACATTTTTCAAATACTAAAATTGAATCATTTTTATGTTTTAAAAAAAAAAAAAACTCTTACCAAAAGAGATTATAAGCGTTCAAGATGATAGTTTTTTTCAAGCTAAATGGTATAACAGACCATTTTCTGGATTACCCTATTGTGTCTACTTTTGCAATCCAATGTGGGGAAGAGGGCAAAAGTGGAACACTGAATTTATAATATAGAGAAATAGAAGCTATCTTTAAGAAAAAATAAATAAATTATTTTTATAGAAAAACATTGTAGAAAATGTTAATCTTAAATAAATCATGCCAATAATATTTTTATATAAAAAATCATCTAAATGTGATCTAATTGATTTTCTTATTCTTAACACGAGGAATGATAACTCTCAATTTCAAACCTTTCGATTACAATGGCTTTCATCAACTTAGTGATTCAAAATGTACCAATCATCTATCCATCATCAAAGTGAAGGAATACGATGGATTGAAGCCACGAACTTGATTACCCTTATGGATCGTTCTGTCTTTGGCTATTCAGCTATAAGCTTATAACTATTCATTTGGTCGTGAATATTTATATATATATATCGCAAGCATTGTAATCCTGACTTTAAGAGACTGTTTACATAATTTATATTTTATTTAATATGAAAATTTTTAAATTTTAATTTTAATTAAAATTAAGATAATAAATTTCATAAATCTATTTATGATTAATGATAGTTTTGCTAAAAATAATTAATCATATGTATTTAATCAATAATGTATGTTAAAAAATATATGATACGAAGTTGCATATACTAATAAAGATTATTGCCTTTCAAAAAAAAAAAAAAAAAAAAAAAAATTATTTGCCTTTCAAAAAAAAAAAAAAAAAAAAAAATAAAGATTTATTGTCATATACTAACCAAAGACTAATGTTACCTGTGTTACAGATATTAAAAAAAAAAAAAAAAAAAAAAAAGATTATTGCATATACTAACAAAGACTATGTACACTTGTATACAGATAATTTCATAAATAAAAACCAAATAGATTGTAGTAAAATACTTATTTCAATGAATAATGAATTAAAATTTTTAATTTATATATTAAATAAAATTCAAAAACAAATGAAATAAAATATTTTTTTTTTTGTAGACGATGAAAATAAAAATTATCATATGGACATATATTAATTAATAATATAAAAGGTGCTATTAATTTGTAAATTGTAATATTGCATCTCTATTTGCATCAAGGGAAATTCTTACATACAACACCAAATCAAACCAAACTAGAGTATACCTGTAAAAAAAATACAAAACAACAATATGTTTTTTAAAAAAACCTTTTTTTTATGGGACTGCGAAATATTTTCCTTGCATTAATATAGGAAATTAATTAAGCTTCTCAGAAAAAAGAGAGGGAGAGAAAATGAAGGGAATTAAATGACTAGTGCAAGCAAAACACACTATAAAGCAGAAAACACCAACCAAACAGAAATTTAAAAACCAAGCCTTGTTCCAATACAACAAATCCCAAACACACTAACCTCTCAGTTTCTTGAGTAACTATTAGATTAGCAAGTACATCTGGTTAGTGCAGCTATCGATCTCTGCAACCTCATTTGTGCTGCCCAAACGACTCGCCGTTGGCCAATGCATGCTGTGAAGAAGTTGCATTGGAAGGATCCCTGGTATATCCACCCATAGCCGCTGCAGCTCCTCCAAAAAACCCATGGTGATGATGAGACATATGGAATGCTGGCGCAAAAGCAGTTGCAACCCCTAATGGACCAAACTCAACATTCCTCTTCACCAATGGCTCACTTCTTATCGAGCTACGGTCCCCTTCCATCTCCCGATAGCGGTGTAGATACACAGTCAAGGGTTCAATGTAGTCATCAAACCCTAGCTTGCTCATTGCATAAAGCACATCCTCAGCTGTTATAGTCTTGCGCTGCTCGCGTTGGCAGCGCTCATTAGCTTCGCTAGTAATGAAGCTTATGTACTCAGACACGCATTCTTGGATTGTCTCTTTGGCGTCATCTGAGATTTTGGCGTGCGGAGGGAGTATCTTGCGCATGATGCGGATAACATTGGCAATTGGCATGAACCTGTCTTGTTCCCTCACAGTGCACTCATTGTCATCACCAGTAGAGTTAGTGTTGTTCTTGTTGTTGTTGCTGCCGCCACTGCCCCCGCTGCGATTGATTTCATCAAGCCTCATGTTCATCTCGGACAGCTTCAGTCCTGCAACAAATTTAGAAGCATACAAGTTAAAAAAAAAAAAAAAGAAGAAGAAGAAGAATTTTTATTATAATAAAGCCATAAATTTTTTATTTTACTATATTGAAAATTTTTCCTTTGTACTATTTGGATTTAAGGCAAAAAATAATGATTATTTTGAGAAAAAAAAAAGAGTGAAAATTCAATGATCTTCAAAATTACAGAAGTTCAAACGCGATTTTGAATATAATTAAAAAAATAATTAAATAATTGCTTAATATATTTAGCTTTCTCAATGAGATAAATGACATGAAAGCAAAGGTAAGTTAAGAACAAGGATTACAAGAACTGCCTTCTTCTTCTTTATAATGGGTTTTGTTAATAAGAAAACAACTAAGAAATTTTTGAATCAGAAATGGTTAATAGTTAATACTACGAATTGGAAAGGAGAAAGTGTGTCAAAGTCCACTCTAATGGACCCCACATCCTGATTGTCTTTATATATAAGACGTAATAAAATAGGTTTTGGCCCCTTTTTTTCTTTTGCATGGTTGGACTTGTCTACCCTATACGGTGGACCAAGGAGCGTTTTGAATAAAAGTGAACGGAAAAGTGGGGCTTTTTGAAGGTAGAAAATGCATGGATGCCACGTGTTTGAGTGGGGTCAGAAATTGCATGGACTTCTCTTGCCACTTGTAAAAACCTGCGTGTTTACTGTTTCATTCATTCACCTGCTATTTTCTTTTCCAGTTAATTACCATTTCACACTTGTAGTTGTTGACTCTAGACCACTACGTTTCTCTTGCCAAATGCAAATTATGAATAAATAATTAAATAATTCTACATTGGTTGGTTGTTGCCTTTTATTCACTTGCACTGAACACTTTCTTTCTTTGGAGATTCTTATCTAATTTTATATAATTAAAATTTGAAGATATAAAACTAAAAATAAAAAATAAAAAATAATGAAATTAAAGAAAGCATTATTTGTTTGGTTAACAATATAAAAAATCACTATAATCTCAAAACTTGATTTTGTTCTAAGAATATTTTATTTTAAAAAAAATAGAGAAAGTGCACAGATTTCACCTGTTCAAACCAGAAAATTTTAACAAGCAAAAAAAATCATAAAAAGAAAAACGGAAGGATATATCATCACTCACGGATGATAAACCAGCTACGACATTGCTAGGCTTAAAATGGAGGACAGTTAACAGAGAGAAAGAACCGAAACAAAAGATATAATTTGCATGCAAGAGATGATAATCTCTCTCTGTACATATATACATAAATGTATGCGTTTATATGAGATATAGGAAGAGAGACATTTACCAGAGCTTGTAGTAGGGAGCTTGCGATAGCCATGGAAGCCTCCGCGTTCCATCTTTCTGTTTATCTCTCTTGAAAGGAAAATAAACTCTTTTACTTCCTTCAAATGAAACTGATCAATCAAATGACTGTGCTACAACTAAATCAACACTGACACATTTATAGTAAAAAATAAAGAAGTGGTTCCACGTGGCAGCTGGCGACTTCAACGAGGAAGTGCGTTTTCTCTGTAATCACTAATTAATAAGCTGTAGAGACCATGGTTTTGAACTATCGATAACCGCTACTCTTTCATCGTTGGCCGTCCGGCGGTAGCTTCTTGCGGTTCTGACTCATAGTTAACAACCTAATTTATGTACTAGTAAATTGTGATGCATAGCTGAGATGGAATGTACTGTTGCAAGGGCGTTGAGTTGCCTAAATCCGATCTATCACCCGCTTATGAACTAAACTAACAAGAAATATTTCCTCCATTATAAGATTATTGTCTAAGATTTAATTTCTATTTGGTTGCTCTAAAATAATAGTCTCATTTACATTTTTTAAAATATTTCTTTTCACTTTTCCGCGGTATCTTTATATAATAATCCGTGTAAACAATTAATATAAGTTGAATTTTCTCTAGAAAAAAGTCTTAAAATACTCTTTCCATCCACAAATATAAATGATTTGAAGTTTTTGCATTGTAGTTAAGAAAATAATTAATTTTCTGTATGATAGAAAGTTTCATTAATTTAACTAAATTACCCTTTATTCCATTATTAATAATTGATGTGTTTAATATATATAAAGGTAAAGCAGATAAAAATTTATCAATTACTTCTCAAGCAACTTATATTTATGAACAAAAAGATTACTCTAAAACGACTTATACTGGTGTACAAGGAGAGCAATTAATTTTAAAACCTTTGATACATTCATCCTATTTGAAAATTTCAAAGAGAATACAATCTTTAAAGCTTTTAAGGGTATTATTGGAAAAATAAGAAAAAAATTCCATTTAAACTTACTCAACTAATTATTATTTTTAACCTATACAAAAAATATCTGAGACTATAATTTTAAAGACGAACCAATTAATTGTTTTATTTTCAATAATTCATAAAAAAATAAAGTGGAAACAATTTTTGAACAACCACTGTTTGATTGGTTTGGTGAATTTTTGGATCAAATATATTAAATCTAAGTATACTTCCTTTATAAGAATGTTTTTATATAACAATAAATTCTTCTATAGTTGGATTAAATTGTTACATGTATTTATTCCTAAACTATGTTTTAAAGTACCAATCGAATTAAATTTAAATTGGTTTAAACAGTTTAGTAATGAATTGAAGTAATTCTCTAAGAAAATTATTATAATTATTGATCATATAAGGTTCTACGTGAAAAAAATATTTATTACTCATTAAACAATAAATGTGATAATTATTTAAAAATAAATTATTTTTTAAAATATAACAAATATTATAGACAGAAATAATACTTATATTACATCCCATGAGTAACAGAGCAATAATATTTAATTTAATAAAGTTATTACTCGTTAGATGTAACTGAATACGAATTATTATATTGAATAATAGGTCAATGCTAGTCAGAATGTAGACCTTCTTGTCTCCTAAGTTTTGATTTTATCTTGTCCTATAGAAGTAACGTTGGTTGTGGTTGAGATGTGATTGAGGTGTACAAAGACGTTACTTGAGCCCACTAACAAAAAGATTAAATAATAAATAAATAAATAAGAAAAATCTAATCTAATAATAAGATAAGATACGAGTACCATTGACCAATAACCAAACAAGTTTGCTACAAATACACGTGGAAGCCATGTAAAGCCGCTGTCAGAAATATTATACAAACTCGGAACTCTCCGGAAAAACATACTTTTCTTTCTCTCACTTTTTAGGGATAATATTATATTTAGTGCCTAAATTTTTTCAAAGATTCTGTTTTTGGTGTTTAAACGAAAACTATATTAATTAAGCATTAATTACTATCTATGTTCCATAATATTGGTTACATTTGAAATTTTACATTTTTTAAAAAAATCTCTCACTTTTTAGGGATAATATTATATTTAGTGCCTAAATTTTTTCAAAGATTCTGTTTTTGGTGTTTAAACGAAAACTATATTAATTAAGCATTAATTACTATCTATGTTCCATAATATTGGTTACATTTGAAATTTTACATTTTTTAAAAAAATCATTAAATACACGTGGAAGACATGTAAAGTTGCTGTCAGAAATATTATACAAACTCGGAACTCTCCGAAAAACATACTTTTCTTTCTCTTATTTGCATACAATTTTTAGGGATAATATTATTTTTAGTGCCTAAAATTTTTTCAAAAATTCTGTTTTTGGTGTTTAAACGAAAATTGTATTAATTGAGCATGAATTATTATCTATGTTCCATAATACTTATCACATTTGAAATTTTACATTTCTTAAGAAAATATTTAAATGTGTCTAAGTTACAATAAATTATCGAGTAAATTGACTATATTACCTTTAATTTAATATTAATTCTCCAAAAAAAAATCATTAAATTGAAATAATAATTATTGGTCATATACAAAGGGTAAACATGAAAAAAAACTATTTATTACTCTTTGAAACCACAAATGTAGCAAGTATTTTAGAACAAACTATTTTCTCAAATGTTACAAGTATTATGAAACAGAGGCAGTATCTAAATAAACCAATTAAATGTCTCATGCTTATTTAAACCATCAAAAAGCTGATTGTATCAAAATGGGCCTCCTTTTTATATTGGAAAAAATAATTATTTTGTTTTTGAAGTTTTATAAAATTAATTAATTCATTTCTGCATTTAACTATTAGGTATTTAGTCCTTGAGTTCAGGTTCTGTCCTATTAAATCGTTCTTTCGTTCAAAAATAGAGACTTTTCCCGTTAAATGTAGGTA
Organism: Jatropha curcas; assembly: GCF_014843425.1. Next base: position 1,933,682 of record NW_023590973.1, read on the forward strand.
AAAATACTAAAATACTGCTCAATAATTAAAACAAACATTGAATAAAAATTAAATCTCACCATCTCTCATCTCCATCGTCGTCAATTCCTCAAAGTTACCTCCGGTGACCTTGACAAATATATGACAGAGATAAATAGAGGGTGTGGTTTTCAGTGTCTACTTTTTTCTTTTTTCTTTTTCTTTTTTTTTTTTTTTTTTTTTTCTTTGTTTTTTTTTTTTTTTTTTTTTTTTTTTTTACACATTAGCTTAACAATGAATAGATATTGTTGTTGTGGTTCTCATAATCCACAATCTCGATGAGTTGGTCTCATAGTAAAAATTCTGGCATTTCTCGTCAGCAAAGAACACTTAGTTGCCTTCTTTTTTTTAAGTTCTTACAGTCAATTGATAGTGGTTTTTGTTCAGCACCAAAATAGAAAGATTTATGAAGTTTAGACATTACTCTATAATTACTAGTCTTTTTTATGACGTGCATTGCACGTTGATTGTGCTCATTACATACTCATTTTTTATATTTTTTTAATTTTTTTATCTATTAAACATAATTTTTGTTTAGATTAAAATAAATATAAGTTGTTAATTTGTATTATATTTTGTTGTACAAGCTAATCGTGATGCTATTTCTTATGTACTTAATTTTATTTTTATATAATGAAGCGGTCTTAAAATAAAGTTCAACACAATCCCTAGCTGACCTAATATTTCAGTCCCTAATTTATAAATACAAATTCTTAAAACTCTAATAGCTACCCAAAAAAAAAAAAAAATCAAGTCATCCCCAAATTCTAATAGCTACAACCATAAAAAAAAAAAAATCAGTCGATCCCCAATCCCAAATTCATATTGTATATAGCAACTATAATGAAAAATAATAATAGAATTATTTTTTTTACTGCTAGGTAAAAGTAGATAAACGAGAGAGATGGATTTTTTGAATTGTTAAAGATAATACTTTAAGCTTACAATGAAGTATTATTACCAGAGTGTTATTAGAGAAAAGAAATATATGAACATACACACAAATTCATTGAAAATTTCACAAAGAAATGAACCAAAACAGAAATATATAGTTGTAGTTTTTTTTTTCAAGTTTTCTAATCATATTTTTCTTTCAAATCAAACAGTTAAGGATATAAGAGAAAAATATCGAAAATAAAAAATTAAAGAATGCTTAATTAATTAAGATGTCATATTTTTAATTGAAGGAAAATATAAGATCTCTTATGTAAATTAAAATAAAATGATTAGTAGTTTTACAAATGTGTACTATTCGTGGTTAATGATTGATGATTTTACTATTTTCTTACTTTCATTCTCCAAGAATTAATTCTATGATTTTCAATGAATTTTATATCTACAGGTTTTTAGGTAAATTAATTTTTATATGTTTTTTCTTTGCCTTTGTAATTTATTTCTCTCTTTACGATTTCCAGTTTTCAAAGATTATTAATTTTCATTTTAGATTTTGTAGATGGTTTGAATTTAAGAGTAGCGAGTAGAAATTTGTGAGTTAGAATTGATTATAGCAAATGTACTGGTCAACATTTGTCAATTTCCATTCAGGAACGCTATCACCGACCACTGCCCTTGTCGTCATTTTCATTACAAAATATCTTTTGTCCTGCTTCTCTTAACACCTCTAGTTAATTTCTTTTTTCTACTCGCAATCTCCGGAAAAGAAACTGAAAACCCTGCTTGATCTATTTGTTTTTGTGCTGCGTACAAATGTGTTTTTAGATTTTCATTCTTATGTTTTCCAAGTTTTAAAAGCTTTCTTTTTAATTTTTGTAGTTTAAGCAGGTTTCTTAATCAGTATACCGCCATAGAAAAGATGTATGGCTGGATGTGCTGGGTTAGAGTGGATGTTCGGTGGACTAGAGTGTTAGCTATAGTATTGTATACTTTCAATTGGGCTCCAGATATGAAAGTTACTTCTAGTGAGGTTTTATATAGGTGATTTCTTGATAAGTTTGCGACGGTATGTTGGGTAGGGTTGAGAGTGGAAAATTATTTTCTTTCCTGTTTTGAAATTAATTTCTCCATGCTCGTCGATGTTTCAGAGTTTGTATGTGGTTGGCTAGAGATGATGATGGATTTCCAGAGATTTCTCAGGTAAATAGGAGCTGAGTGGTTATTCTCGGTCACTGTAATCAATATTTAACTTGCACGCTCTGATAATGGCTTATAGGAGATGTTTGGACTTGTTTTGCTCTGAGTGGACAGTTTTCAAGGGGGAGGAAGAGAAGCGAGAAGATGATATACGATAAGATTAGAATTTGTTCGCATTGATGGCCTTAATTTATGTTTTCCTTATTTGAGAGATTTTTGTGAAGAAGGTGGCAAACGCCATAGATGCTGCTATAAATCATATTCTTGCGATGCAGGGAAACTGTTAAGCAATTTTGTGTTATAGTTATAGTTGTAGTTATGTATATCTATAATCTGGAAGTTTGGTAAGCCATTGCAGGGAGAACAGGGTCCTAAGGAACTAAGTCAGAGATCATTGGCATGAGCGGGACTGCGTTGCCGGCGCGTAACCTCAAATCTAACCGGATTTAGTAAGGAAGTATTGGTGCGACGCTTGGGGTCAAGGACGCCTACGAAAGGCGATTAGTGTTTGTTAGGCAGCCTGCGCAAAAGCATTCGGGTACTAATGCTGTGTTGGGTCTTGAAAGCATTATATTTTGATATTCCTCTTCTCATTGTTTATTCGGTGTGGGACACCTGGTGGAAAGGATATGCGTCGCAACATACGCAAATAAATAAAGTGTATAATTATTCAAAGACTTCGAAAAATTGTTTTTATGTATCCATAACGTGATCTAAAACGGACGAACACAAATAGATTATTTTGATGAATTGGTTGGATGAGAAAGGTAATTATGAAGACGCTTAAGAAAATTGTTAAAACAAGGCTTTGTGTTAAATTTCATTTTATCGTAGAAAAAAGAACTTCCCTAATGTATTGTTTTCAGGATTATTTATGTTAGGGTATTAAAGTTAGTCTTTTTAATTAATTTATGTTTAGTATATAAGTTACGAATTAACAAAGTGTTTTCCAAATATAGTAGACAAATGTGCATAAATGTAAGTAAAAGAGAAACTCTGTACAATTGCGTGGGCTTAGTTACTTGAGAACAGTGTGTTATTGAATTTTTGTATTAAAAAAAAAGTATAGTCTATTATTAAATCATACAAATATAAGAGAAAAAATACTTAAATCAAAGAAGTATAATTTTTATTTTTTTATATTTTTCCTAAACAAAATGATTTTACAAATTATAAGTCAAAATAAGGAATAAATATTAAAAAATAAATTAAAAATTTTCAAATTTTGTATACAAACTAAATAAAAGTGTATATTTCTATTTTTAATGTGGCCTATGATTAATTATCTGGATAAATTCCGTTAGTGCTCCTGCCCTGCTTTAATTTTCACATTTCATGATTACTCAGTTCTTTTTAATGAACGTGCGATATCACGTTGACTATATTTAATTATATGCATATTTTTTTACACTCGTTTAGCTTTTTTTATATTATGTAAATAAGAGTATAATTTCTTATTTAAGTTGCAAGATAAAAATAATGGTTTTATTTATAATGTAAATATTATTTTTAATTCTATATCTTGCACTATAATATCTTCATTGAATAAAATTGGATATATTTATGTCACGACCATAGAATCTACTGGTCTAGGACAGGATTAGTAAGTGTTAGTCTGTATTAAATGTGATATTGAATGTTCTATTAGATTTCAATGGACGGAACGGCATAAGGAACCTGGGTGGGGGCTTCTAGGCGCCGAAAAGCGTAGTAAAGCCTATATTTATGCTAACGCTATTTCAATCATCAATAACTGTGGATACAGGCACAACAATTTATTTTCAAATAATGTATCAATAATAGAGTTCAAGTTTTAACAACCACTAGAAATAGCAATTGCGTTGAAACTCTACCTGTACAATTATATATAATCATTTGTTTTTCGTTTAACAGTTTCTATCTTATGTTTCTCAACTTCCATAGGATTTTTCTTTCTTCTATTACCTGTGGAAAAAAAAAATAGGTAGGGCAGGGGTGAGCGCCAAAAAAAAAAAAAAGAACCCCTTTTTTTTTAATGAGTAAGGGTTAGAATACCCTCTCACCCACACAATCAATAAAGATGCTAAAGATATTTTTTATTTGTTCATCGATTAAATTGTATGAATCATGCAGTGTCACAAATGGCATAAACAGCAACACAATTATTATCACGATTCTTATAATCAGCATGACGTGGAAAATTAGTCAGTGGCACACTAAAACCCCAAAACGAGCCGGTCCTCATATATGGCTGCACCTCTATACATGTTGCACCAGGGAGCCGATCCCCATACAGATGGCAAACTGTCTAATCTCAATGACCAGTCCTGTCAATTGCTTTTCCATTCTGACAGTCTTTTCTTTTCCATATAACAAGGAGGCAACCGGTGGTCTCCATGCAAGTGTAAGATTCATCAGAGTAGCTCAAAACAGGAGGCCACCCAATGCGGGGCTACGCAATCAAATCTTAGATTATCAAGGTGCGCAACTAACAAGAAGCATCCTGTGGTTTCCATACAATCCACATTCATCACGGGTGCACGCACGGGTGGCGCCGATCTCCCAATTTTCCCCGGCGAACGTCACAAACAATATCATATCATATTCAGGATCCATAGATAACGACACGTCCTCACAAACCCCATGGTGGTCCACTTGCATCCAATTCAACAAACAAGGATTAGTAATTTCATGCACAGTAAATCAAACGAACTTATCAATATCTAACAGTGTAATAAATAATATGGAGATTTCAACAAAAATAATGCATGCCAAAACATTTTAGGACGTGAAATGCCTGAATCGCAAGGGATCGGATATATGTATCTAAACACTACTCACAGTTCTTTATCGTTTCCTTAAGGAGACATGTCTTTGCTATGTTAGAAGAAAAACACAATGCTTCAAGCCGTTTTTCCTCGCATTGTCGGAATATTTATAGACTTTAAGTGGAAAATAAAAATGTTGCTATATAGAATTTTAATTCTGAAAGATTTATATTTGAATAATATTCTGTGTTCTATTTAGTGTTTGGTGTAATCAAGTGTGTCTTTAGATTCATGATGTAAATTAGATTTATACATGATAGTGTATATAGATATAATATATGGGTTTCCTTATATTTATTTATTAGTTTAATGATAGTCAACGTTTTAAATATAAACGTTTTTAAGGTATTTGTTTAAGGTAATATTTTAATAATATATCGGAATAATAATAATAATATGAATAAATATATGACGAGATTGATATATAGAAAGTGGATTATGATTCGGAATAAACAATAATCATTTTGTAATACGTACTTCCTAGTTGAAGCATTCGACAGGCATTCTCTCTATAATCAGGTGAAGACTACCCAAACATAATATATATTATGCTTTTCCGGCATGTACAAGCATACCAAGCACCATCATCGGGGCAGTTATCACATCAGAAAACAATCCGCCAAGATAGGGACCATCATTTATTAGGTCGCCCAGTCATACATGGCCATAGGGCAGCTTGTTAAATGCTCTAATATCTAAATTAATTTTAAATGTGCCATAACTATCAGTAATTACTTATACAGTAAAGTTTATAATCGTGTTCTTCTAGTTTAGCTTTTAAAATTACCGGCAATTAACATAAATATAATTATTAGGTGTTACAATTCATATATCAATATCAATACTGATTTACCTAATCAAAACTCATAGCCACAGTCTAGCAAATTCATTAATAAAAACAAGGAATTCATTTAAGATATACCGTTTCTAATTCATCATCATTTAAAAGCAACATTAAAAGAACAATATGGCTGCGGGCTCTATTTACACAACTTCAAAGTCGAGCTATTGTCATATAAAATCAATCATTACATCAATCATATCACCTACGTATAATAGTAGAAGAAGAGCACATCAAGACTGTGTGAAAGTAACCTAAACATTAGTTTTGAAATATTCCTAATAAATTGATCGTTAGAAATTAAGGGGGTAAAGTGTATTAACTTGATGCTGACTAACTAAGATGCTATTAGATAACGCAACATTATGTAGTGTTATAACTGTTTACTAGATTAATGAAATAATTCTGAGATTATAACAACACCTTTAATACTTTCATTTTTACCTTTAGTAACCTATTTTCAAGTCTCGTGCGTCAGTTCACAGCTTTGGTACGCAATCGACATCAATAAAAAAAACTAATTATAGACATAAAATCTACACAAAAAAAAGACATTCTGTCTTCATAGGAAGATTTCGGTCACCAGAACGCACACAGGGCAAGCAGTTCGACAAGCCGCCATCCAGCGGATGTGCCGGAATTGAATACATCTCTAACAATGCAAATTATAGTATGGATTTAATCCAAATTCAGAGAGATTTTCAACCAGTTTTTTATCAATTTATCAAGCAATAAACTATTTCTAAAACGCAATTGACAAAAAATCCGTATTTCAACTGTATTGGCATGATGTAAGATATCATTCCATTATTCACACAAATTAACTAAAGAAACTATTTACAGAAAGTTTGAGAGCGATAATCGGCCATACCTTGTCCGTAATAGTTTGCCGGAGTTGCTCGGAGGAAGGACAGCGATCGCACCTTTTTGCGATTCGACTAATCACTCGGTTCGAATAGTCTTCGTTGTTGCTGTAGACAGAAGTCCAGAGAGAGAGAGAGAGAGAGAGACAGAGAGACAGAGAGACAGGGAACGTGAGGGTTGCAGCGGCGGCGGTAGGAAGGCAGTACGTTGGGCTGGTGGAACAGGAACAGAAAAGGGAGGGGAGTCTGTGCGGTGTCTAACGGGAAAGGTAGAGGGGGGGAGGAGAGCTGATCGCGCGGCTGGAGAAGAAAAAGGAGGAGAAAAGAAAGAAAAGAAAAGAAAGAAAAAAAAGAAGAAAGAAAGAAAGAAAAAAAATCTGTGGGCTTCTTAAGACATTCGGTTCGATTCGAACTGGTTTTGGTCTGATTTAGTAAATTTGGTCTCATTTTCTTTGGTTTTCGAGTTTTCACTCGTTTTTAGATTATTCGTGTGGTTTTTCGGGACCAGTATTAAGATTATTTTCGAATTTGCCGGTTGCGGATTTAGTTTTGAGTTGTTTTTAGTTCAGGTCATAATATAGTAATCATATTGTGATTTTTAGGATAGGTTATGTTATATGCTATTCTATATTCTTATAATAAATTAATAGCCAAAGTTCCCATATTATTTCTCGATATTTTAAATGTTCTTTAATCAACAAGTTTCGATAAATACATTTATGGGCTTGGGGCCGCAATATACAGAATTGGGCTTGATTTGAGACTGTATTTCTATTTGTAGCCACAATGTGAAAATTTTCGATTTTTGATTAAATTAATTCAAAAGTTTACGAAAATAAAAATTCGGGGGTATTACAATCTTCCCTCCTTAGACAATTCGTCCTCGAATTGAAACTAATGAGGGGTAATAGTAATAGAGACGCATAGAATGATCACAACTTTAGCATAAGAAATACTATCACAATATAAAAGAGTAATGTTATAACGAAGGCGAAGAGAGGTACGATATTTAATATTGTCTTTCTACCTCGCATCATCACGCTTTTTTGGTTTCAGGGAAACTCTTAAGATGGATCTTTAAAAAGAAAAATGTAGTTTCACTTCAAATACCATTATATACTAATTTCTCTTTGACTAATTTAATCTTATGTAGAACTTACACTTAATCCATTATCTTTAATCCAAGTTTTCTCAAGAACCTTCTTTACGTTCTTCTTGACTTGTTATACCAATTAAATGTTAATGAAACCCATAACTGACGAAAACAGTAATCTTACACGAAAGAGTATGCATTTGAAGGCAATTAATTTTCTATTTTCCTAAAGCAATGCTTATATCAGCGCATAGATAATTCTTCTTACTTTATACTAGGGAGTGTTTAATAGTTTTACACATTTTCTCATTAAAGACCTTTTATAACTTTACGGTTTTGTATCTGTTTATACCAGGTGTTTAGAAATCAGCAACTCAAGATTTTCTAGTTGTATATACAAATTGCAGTCGTAATACCAACCAACTTACAAATTCATATTAGATAAGGAGGCTAAATATTTATGCTCAATACTGCCATTAACATTGCTAAGGTTTTCTCGATATCCAAACCATGCCATACTCTACTATCTATTCCATAATTACATATCATCTTTTGTAACGGATTATACTTGCGAATGCTAAACACTACTTAAATACTATTAGGTATCAAAGAATTTCACAGTTCCATGAAGATGGTGGCATGGTGCCACTAACTAACCTTAGTTACATTCAAATGCCATATCTTGATTACCAACTAAAATCATTTTTATTTGTCATATTTATTACTCCCCTTTTTTATTTTAATTCATTAATTTTTTTTTTCGAATTATTTTTTTTTTGCCACTATTTAATCATTTTTAAGTAATAGAATAAGCTCTCTTAATTATTTTCGTTTAATGTTATTCCTCTGTACTTACATCACACTATTTAGTCCTGATCTAGTTAACTACCCGTATTTTCAACCTAATGATTTATTACACCATAATTATTTACTACCTACTATTCATCCTTCAGAGATCTTAGTAAATGCATTATAGCATAATTGACCTTAATTCTATACTTATATCCAGATGCCTCAGTTATTTCACCCTTACCAACTTATTTGATCATTTCTAATTTAATTTAATATCAAAAGTCCTCATAGGGGACAAAATAAGAGTCATAAATATTTCCGACTAGGCCTATTTGGCCACTTCAAAATTTCACAACATCACATTTCTTTATCAAATTCATGTGGTACGTTTACGACATCATTAATCTGCATTTCCAACCAAAGATCACATCTTAACTCTCAGTAAGCCCCCACAAGTTACAATCATAGTATTCAAATCCAAAATCACATTTGAATAACATCAATTCTCAGCTTAACACATGTAACCAACATTGAATTCAATGCACTATTTCGTATAATTTCAAAGCAAAACAATCATAGCACATAACCATAGGTTAAAATTTTTCCATTGGAAAATTTCTTTCATGAAAATTGTTCCTTTCATCAATTATACATAACACACTACCGAAATTAGGTCATACCAGATACAAGGAATCCATTTAATTCCGATTAATCAATTAAGTCACAATCAAATCTTATATCATTAAGATGTACATATTCCCACTCCAAGGATTCTTACAAATTTGTTAAATAATGTTTCTCTTAATGATCAAGTAGAAACTATCCGAAAAATATCAAAGGTTTAGATTTAATAAGCAAATTTCCTTTAGTTCTGATTTTGTCCACAGTCTATAAGGTATAGTACACACTGAGCTTCCGTCCTAGTGCATTTGTTTCAAGTTATCACCGATGTTAGTATTTCCTAATTCATTTTTAGTAAATTCATATATATTAGTAGTCTACAACACCAAGTGTCATCATAATGTTAAGTTCAATCGACATAACGCATACTTTTAATTATACTCATGAAATTATATAGTTAATTATTATTACTGTTATTACCATTAATTACTGGTTATTTATAATTCTTATTTTTAGTCATTATACTTATAATTTTTTATCTATTATATATACATATGATACTATTTTTTTAAATATAATTATGCTAATAGCGGTTTCACTTCCAAACAGCATTAATTTCCTTTATTATCCTTTTTACTTTTTATTTTTATTATAAGCGAGGTCTTTAAGCTTAAGAGCTGGCTTTATTAAACATCCTAATGTATTGGAGTTTTAATTTTCTACCCTAATGTATACACATTAACATATTAACATCTCACTGTAATTTATTCCTAGGGGTCATAATATTATCCCTTAATTGCATACAACATACCTTTTTAATAACTCTGTTGACTATTCAATTAATTACCCACTTATCAACATTTTCTTGCCAGACACTCTTTCTAATACCCTGATGTCCCCTTAACATTCATAAAAATTCAATAAGATCTTCTCTACTTGCAAATACTTTTATTAATATTTTGCAAAATCTTTTCTATCTAGGAAAATGATTAGACTCTTACTCTTGATTGTCTATATCATTTAGGAGTTATTTTACATTAAGTCATAAACGAAAGAAACATGAACACAATTTTTCCATAGTCCATGAAAATCTCAAAACAGTGAAATATTTATAAAATTATCCCATGATGACATCAGACTATTTCCTATTTTTATTTATCATCTTACTAACAAATAAGTTGTTAAGTTATGAAAACGCTCTAAATACTACTATCACCTCTATTGTAAATGAATACTAATTTACACTGCCTCAACGTTTCTGTAATTGGGCTCTTTCTCTTAATGTCTATACAATAACAAGACTAGATCCAATTTTTTGCTCATCTAAGTATTGGTAGAACACTCAATTTCAATAATGTGGCGCAATTATCCTTAATGTCCAATATCATTTCATCATTCACTTAAGCTGTATGGTCACCTATTTATATAGCATATGAGTTATTTGATTTTCAATCTAAGTTATTTTTTGCTTAGCACTGTCACTCGCATAGGATGTCATAATGAAGTTGTACTTCTGTTGACAATAGGTCCTTATTTAGTTCTGAATAGAGAATCATATAGGAGCGTGCAAGCATTAGTATATTTAAACATGAAGGGCTTGAAATCTCGTTTGCATTTTAATCAATAATCCGTAGATACCTATATAGATACATAGAGATGTCACAATAGTCCGCACACATATCTCATACATCATTGAGTAGACAAAGCAATTGTTATCTGCGTTATAAGAGAATACAGATTTTACTTTTATTTAATAACCGACATTATAGTTTTATATATTATTCTGTATTGTAATACACTTGAAAAGAAAACTGAGCTTATGATAATAACACTAAATTGAGAGTAGGAT
>NW_023590973.1:1945156-1961607 GCF_014843425.1 Jatropha curcas
GTGTCGATAATGCCATCGTAAGCTATTTTGAGTATTTCTATATGGTTTATACTGTGAGGTGATTTTCCGCTTTTTCTAATGCTCCCTTATGGCATGACTATATTTCACTTTTACATAGCAAGCAGTTTACCCTTTGATTATTTTGATGGCCAACTTTTAAGTGTTTCTTTGGTCCTATCCAGAGCTGGAATGCATTCTAAATCGGTGGTCCGCTTAAAAGAACGTTCGTTTCAAAAAGTCTGAGGTGAAATTGTCTTTGCCGAGTAACTGATAGAGGCAACCATGAGAGCTATAGGGTATGAGGTAACTTCTTTTGTTGATAGCTTGGAATACTGTAAGTCTGTGGTCGTGCGTGGTTTACTTCCAAGTCGTGGCACGGACGAGCCGCGATTTAACAATCCTAGGTGAGTCTATTGTTAGGTATAGTTTTTGGATGGTGGGGTGCGCAGGTTCTGCACTTTTTGTCTAAGGGGAAGCAGAATAGATAGAAAAAAGCGACGTCTGGAACCTGCCAGTGTTTAGGTAGCCCTTGTATCATGGTTAGCAGAAACAGACATCGTTTTGTTTTCTTTTACTTGCAGAAAGAAAGAATATATTGCTCTTGAAGCTGTGTTGCATCAAGTTTTCTATTGGATCAAGCACAACTGGCAGGATTATGGGTTTGTATAGAAGACAGTAACCAATAAAAAATGTGAGCAAACATAAAAGCGACACCAATTCTTGTAAACGTCGCCAATTTTGTTTTTGAATCGAGTTATTGGCTTAAGAGGTCGAGTCGGGCTGATCCAAAAACCCGGTTCGAGCTATTAGAGTCCAGAGTGGGGTAGATGGGAGGTATTGAAAAAATCCAGGGGGAGGAAAGAAGTGGACTTACTTGAAGGAAACAAAAGATCAGAAGTATAAGGATTAGGACTTGCTTGTGCACTAAAATATAAAGTTGTGAGGTATTAAGTTGTAGCCATTTTTGGACACTTGAGGTACCATTTGGTAATGTTTACACAACAAAGATCGAATGATATTTGTGAAGTCCTACCCCGAAGACTTCCATTTCAACATGTCCCATTTTTCATCTTTATCTTCTTTATCCTCCCTTCATCATCTTCATCGTCCTTATCATCTTCATCTCCCTTCATGCTAACTTCCTTTACCTTCCTTTCCCTTCCTTCTCCATGGCAATTTTCATGGGATCAAGCATTAATCAAAGGCTTCTATTTTTATCCAAGTAAGTTAGAATTTCTTGAAGTCTATGTTATTGCAACCTCTAGTTTAGTTTATATTGGTAGATGGTTTTTCATCAAAGTTTCTTATGTATAGGAGAGGGGGAAGCTCAAAGGTAAGAAGAAATAGGGAAGCTTAAAAGAAGAGCTCAGCTTTTTGGAGTGGAACGTGTGCTATGCTCTTTAGTTTATTAAGTTTCCGTTGGCATGAGAATTTGTGTTGGTTGTTGTTGTAATGAGAAATATGTTGCCTTTAAGGTTGAGTAAAGAAGACTTGAAATGTGAAAAAGCATGAATGAAGATGAAGTAATTGAAGTAGATAATTGAGTTCATGCTGAAACAGGTTTTTGCTGGAAAAGTAACCAGTAACTTCACCATTGATTTTGCGATATTTAATGATGGAATTAGAAGTGGTCTAAGAGGATTTGTTCTCTAATGGTTTAGCTTCCAATGGGTGTTTGGAATCAACCCAAATCGGAGTTGTAAAATTGAGAGATATGAACCAAAATAGTATCAGAACTATGCAGGCTGGAAAACACGACGCGTGATCGCGGCGTTGGGCTGGGGCGCTCGCGAAATTTTGAAATGTCGAGCTCGCGAAATTGGCCTAGTGAACTCTCTGACCTCATGTTTGCCATTCTTCAAACGCTCGCGAATTTCATTGTGCGCTCTGCGAATTGTGGCCTGTAAAACTCTCGTGACTTCATTTTGCACTTGTCGCGCTGCGCGATTTGCCTGTAAACTCAGTGACCGGCATATTGCTTCTCCGCCTCGCGACTTTGCATGGCGCAACATCTCGCGAAATTGGTGTTCTGATGCTCTTTTGGACCTTCAATTTTCTTATGCAATTGTATTCCTTTGCTCAACTTGTATGCCTCAATCATTTTAAAACCAAAAAGATAGACAATGAGAACATGTATCAAAAACAACAATGCAAGCATGGCAAATGATGTGAAATGAGATTAACACTATTGGTATGGGAAGGTTATGAAATTCTATGCAATTGTATTCCTTGTGCCAACCTTGTAATGCCTCCAGAGTCATTTTAAAAAACAAAAGACAACATGAGGAACATGTATCACAAACAACATGCAAGCATGCAAATGATTGAAATGAGGTAAAACTATGGTTGTATGAAAGTTATGAATTCTAATGGCAAATTGTATTCCATTGTCAACTTGTATGCATTCAATCATTTTAAAACAAAAAAAGACCAACATGGAATCACATGTATAGGAGACACAAAAAATGCAGCATGCAAAGATGTGAACTAACAATGACATCAAGTTTTCCCGCTGGGCGAGGCTTTATCAGCATACAAGGTAAGCAGTATGGTTTATGAAATTAATGAAGGCAGTTAATAGGGCTGTTTGTGTTTTATATATTGACATACCAAATAATACGCTCTCCAATTGAGGTTAGGTAGAAACCACTAGATAAGGCTAATGTCCACGACATAGGATAGCAGATCTTTGTGCGCCCCATAAAGTTTGGGTACTGAGCCAGCTAACAGGCCGTTGAAGTGGATATGATTAATATATCGGCCATAGCACGCCCAGTCATATAGTATTCATGGATCCAGTTTCAATACAAATTTTTCTTATCACTTTGGTTTTCCACTATAACCCTTATGGAGCTTATAGCAGTTATTGACTACAAATTGATAATCAACAAGTATAATGACACAAGGTAATGATAATGAAAGTATCATGATATTGTCTTACATTCCATATGTGAGTACAAGTGTTTCTGACATATGTATGTGTTTATATGTTTCTTCTTGGTATTCGTTTGTGATATTCACTGAGTTTTAAGTAAAAGTTGCAGAATTCATACAGCATAAAAACATCAGGTAGATCATGAAAGTAAATGCTAATATATGCTTACAAGTTTATTTATTTAATTTCTTTAAGGAGGGCCATACAGTTTATGAGCATGTTATTAATCATAACTATGATGATGTGACTAAAAGTGGCATAAGTCCGATACAACATAAGTGAACAGCAAGTAAGAACAATGAAAAATAATACTGTTACGTATCTACATGTTTAATTGATTTCATTCATACAACATAATGGAAACAGGTAAAGAATCATGATAGTAATCATGAATGTGTGATTAAAGGTTTCATGTAAAGGAGTTATGGAAGGATAATTAGAATTCCAATTATTTATGTTATGAATTTAGAAGTTTATTTCGTCACTATAAGATACATTATGTTTGAAATTTAATGATTCTAAGATTAATCAATGATTTTTTATGAAATGTGTATTTAAGTAAGTTTGTCATCGGCACTGTTAAAGTATGTGAATTATGAGCACCACTGAATTTTATACTCAAGTTGCCGTTGATTTTTATCACGCGGTAGGTTTGAAGATCGTGGTTGCTAACTTGAATACTTGAAGAGTACTATCAAACAGAAAGTGACTAATTTGGTCATAGTAGATTGAAGAGTTGTATAATGTAAGAATTATGGCATGTAGTAATTTATTACTTTGTTAGAGCTTATGTAATTGGGAAATATAGAGTGAAAGTATTAATCTATTTTGGTGTAAGTATTTGGAGAGAAGGAATAATACTTAATGAAATATTTTACTATAGGGTTGGTATGATGTAGGTTCATGAAAGACTTGATATATAATATATATATATAGTATATATATATGTATAATATAGTATATATATGATATATATATGATATATATATAGTATATAATATATAATATATGGAAGGTGCAATTAATTGCATGGATAATAAATGCTATTGAGATTTAATACAATTATGAAAAGATAATATAAGTGTTATTGTGTTTTGATGATTAGTTGGAGAATATTGAAAGTTGAGTTTACTTGGGAGTGTTTTGTATTCATATTTAGCATACAGGATGGGGATATCATTCATGACAAGGACATAAAGTTCAACCTAGATTGGTAGCGTCTCGGCTCAGTTCATTCGTGGTTAACGGTGGAATCGGAAAGGGGATGTTACAAATTTATCTAAAAATGGCCAGTCCATCATTCTAAAACCAAGCACATAGAACTCAAACATCAACTCAAACACGTGATCAAGTTACAAAAGGTGACATAAGTGATTGAGTTCATTCCAACAGAAAAGGCAATTAGCAGATGTCTTTACTAAACCATTACATGAAAGCCATTTTTGCTTAATTAGAAGAGAGCTTCGGTATGGTTAGTTCTAAACTCTTGAACTTTAGAACTCTGTAAGTATGTTCTAAACTTGCTTTTCTATATTTAAGATTGAAAGATAATAATCCGTAGCTATGTTCTATAGCACTTTATTTTGTGAAAAACGTTTTGTCTAAAAGAAGGAAATGGCATATCTGATATGAACCTTTCCTAATGTCATTATCAAAAGTCTAACTTTGGATAGAATTGAAAAATAGTCCCAATTTTTATCTTTTGTTGTGTTTGTTTCATGTTTTGGTGTTTTATTGTTATTTTAGTTTTTGGCGGTTATATTTTTTTTTAAATTCCTCCGGTCGATTTGAATTTTCCCTAAAATTGTCTTTTATTTTTTGGTTTTAATTTTATTTTAGTCTTATTAATTTTTTAAAAAATGTTTCCTTCTTTTTCTAAAGATTATTCTCAAACTTAATGTTCCCTGTCTCTCTATTAACTAACTCTAGCTTCTAATTCGTTGCTCTTGCAAACGAAACCTAAATTGCTCTTTGTTTCAAAAACCCTAACAATGCCCGAATTGATTCACCTCTGTTTTCCTCAGACTCCCTAATAACAGAACAAGACTTCAACTTCTCAAAAGATTATCAAAGAAGTATGAAACAGGAAGGAGTCGAAACAAAAAGAAGATCTATTGAGGATCGAAGAAAGAAAGAAGCAGAGATTGTACATCAAAAGAAATAGGGGTCGTTGGTTTCGCGACAAAGGTAAATAATGTTCTTTCCCCATATCCTCCTCATGGCGTTCTTACCTCATAGACTGGAAATTTTTTCAGGAAGGAGGGATGATTCAACCTTCAGGGAACTCTTTAGTTCCAGAGGAGGATGGATTTTCTGTCGCTAAAACAAACCAGTTATGAGAATATGGTTAAAGAATTTTAAAGGTTCTCTTAAAGTTAGTAGGTCAGAATCGATTTCTGTAAAACTTGAGGGGAGAAATCAAAGTGTCCTCTTACGCTGACTTGAGCAAGATTATTAATTTGCCCAAACATTGGGTCTAGGGATACGAAAATCAAAAATATTTCTAGGGTTAGCAGATTACAAAAAGGAAGAATTTGTTAGAAAAGGTTCTAAGATTAAACAGGGTGTTATTGAATGCTCGAAACTAAGCATGATAGTATGAAGTGGCTGTTACAACTGATTATGCACTATATTTATCCAAAGAGGTGCCTACTTGACTTATGTGAATCAGGTTAGATGTGCATTATGTTGCACAATAGTTGAGAAAGAAAGCCCTTCAACCTTTGTCACCCATCTTTCAATAAAATGCAAAATAACCCTAAAGAACTACCCTGGCATTGGTGCTTACACCTGTGTTTGATTTTCTGAAAGTTTAAATTGAATGAAAGTGATGGTTCTTACAATGTTTCAAGAAGCTAGACAGTGGGTCCTTTAAAATAAAAGATGAAGAGAAATGAAGAAAAGGAAAAAGAAGAAAAAGAAAAGAAAAAAAAGGAGAAGAAGCTGAGAAAAAGAAGAAAGAGAAAAGAACGGAAAAGCTAAAGTTGGAAGATGCAGAAAAGAAAGAAAGGAAGAGAAAACTAAAAGGAAAAGCAAAGGAAGAGACAGAGGAAGAAAAGGAGACGGAAGCTGTGAAATTAAGAAACAAAATCTGAAAAGGAAATAGAGAGGGGAAGAAGAAAAAGTGAAGAGTTAAGAAACTGAAGAGAAAAAGGACTCTGAAGAAAGGTTGAAAAAAGAAGCAGACCTATAGAAGATAGGAGGATGCTAGTGATCAAAAATAAGAGAAACTGGAATTGGAGGTGAAAGAAGATAGGCAACTGAGGTCAAGGTTGAAAAAAAGAATTTGAGTTTTTTAATTCAAGCGTCAAAAGAGGTAGAAGCCTATACTGGGGAAAATTGAAAAAGGCTTATCGAGGAACCATAAATAAGGAGATTGGTGAGGCGATAAAACAAGTAAAGCTGTGATTGACATATCAGTCTCCATTGAATCCTTGGAAGAATGAAAAACAGTAATGGAGAGAGGCTAGCTAACTCTGAAAGTTAAAGGGAACTCCCTGAAAGTTAAAGGAACACCCTACACTCCTGCCTCAGAAAAGCCAAAGAAAGTAAAGCACACTACGGGCAAACACAAAGTTCATGGAAGAAAGCCTACACTGCACCCTTCTTGTAAACGACCAGAAAGATCTACTAAAATGACTCCTGCTCAGAATCTCAGACTAACTCCAAATCCCTCTGATTTCTTAGTTTTTGTCTATGTTTTATGAACAATATATTTTGCTTTGTTATGTCTTTGTAGGTTATATCGTTTGAATTCTGTTTTTTTTTTTTTTTTTTTTTTTTTTTTTTTTTTTTTTTTGTTATCCTCTGATATTTACTAACCCTTTTTGTATGATGAACAAAAAGGGGAGAACATAGGAATATTTTTGATGGTTTAAAGTACTCTGCTAATATGTGGTAACTTTAGTACTTTACATCTATTGGCTTATTTATTTTTCTAATCTGTGGTTATTCTGTGAGCTTACATGGGTGAACTGATTGGATTTAGTTTTTTTTTAGAACTTAGATTCTTTGTTCTATACGTTTTGCTCTACAGGTTGGAATTAAGAATTTTTGTTTCCAATTTCTAATATCAGTATTTTTTTTTTCATTGCTCTGACCATATGCTCTGATTTATTAGAACTTAAGAATGTCTTTTCTCTTTTCTATTTTCTTTTCTAGTTCTAAATGATCAGTCTAAGAATTATTCCTTGTTCTAAAATCCCATAAATGTTTTTTTAACTGCACCTATTCAGGGGGAGCAATAATACATATTCTAAAACTTGCTTCATGATAAAATTAATATGACATACTTAGAACTTAGTATTTGCATAAAATTTAGGGGGAGCACATGTTTTATGTTTGCTAAATTTATTGGTTTTGTCATCATCAAAAAGGGGGAGATTGTTGGCTCAAGGGTCAAACATTAATCTCGAGATTTTGATGATTAAAACAAAGCAAATAAATTTAAATTATATTATTATGCTCTGATATTTACTAACCCTTTTGTATGATGACAAAAAGGGGGAGAACATATGATATTTTGATAGTTAAGTACTCTGCTAATATGTGGTAACTTTAGTACTTACATCTTATTACTTATGATTTTTTAATCTATGTTATTCTGTGAGCTATATGTTTTACATGATGAACTGATTGTTTAGTCTTTAGAACTTAGATTCTTGTTCTAACGTATGCTCTGCAGGTTAGATTTAAGATTTTTATTCTATTTCTAATGTCAGTTTTTATTCTATTCTTATGCTCCGACCATATGCTCTGATTATTAGAACTTAGAATGTCTTGTCTATTTTGTTAGTTCTAATATCAGTTTCTAAGAATATTTCCTTATTCTAAATCTCATAAATATTTTTTACTGCACCTATTCAGGGGAGCATAATACATGTTCTTAACTTGCTTCATGATTAGATCATTTGACATACTTAGAATATGACATACTTAGAACTTATATTTTTCATGCATAAAATTTAGGGGGAGCACATGTTTTATGTTTGCTAAATTTATTGGTTTTGTCATCATCAAAAAGGGAGAGATGGTTGGCTCAAGGGTCAAATGTTAATCTCGAGATTTTGATGATTAAAACAAAATAAATAAATTTAAATTATATTATTTGTGCTAATAATATTTTATGCAGATTATATATGGAAAATAATAAATGAACAAGGTAAGTCCTACAAATTCAAAGATTGTGAAGACATTTGAAGACCTTAGTGGTTAGATTTTTAGGATTCATTGTCATGGTCAGCCCACCTTGGTAGGTATTGTCCGCTTTGGGCCACGCAGGCCCGCAGGCCACGCAGGCCCGCACGTTTTGTCCCTTGGGCCAAAGGGCTTTTTCAACCCACCCCAAAAGGCGCCACCAGGTTAAGCTACCACCCCTCTTATGTACTGTCGTGAACCTGTGCATAGCCGATATGGGATTTGCCTAAGGGTGAGTGCACTGCCTCTCTGCAGCCACCGCTCACCCCTTAGGACTCAGAGCCACCGCTGAGGGTTTGCCCCACCACGGCCAGAGAACAAGGCTTGGCTCTGATACCAATGTCCATGGTTCAGCCACCTTGGTAGGTTATTTTTTGGGTCCCCCTTTGGGCCACGCAGGCGCAACGGTTTTGTTCCCTTGGGCCAGGCCTTTCAACCCACCCAAAGGCGCCTCTTTGGAGGAATGTAAGTAAGAAACTCTCCATAGAGGACAAACCCGTGAGAGGGTGGTCACTCTGGGGATACAACTCTCAAAGCGGACAATACTTAAGTAAGGCAGGGCCTACCAGTGGACCACTGAATTGCTTAGGCGCCGGGTGGGTTGAAAAGCCTGGCCCAAGGGACAAAACCGTGCGGGCCTGCGTGGCCCAAAGCGGACAATACCTACCAAGGTGGGCTGACCATGACATTCATTGTAGGATAGAGAAGAACATCCAATTATAAGCACAAAATCAATTTACTCTCACTTTATCAAAAGGATTTTTCGAAACTATCTTTTTAAAGATCAAAAACTTTTTCTTTCGTTCCTTGTTTATCTTACCTAAAATGGAGGAGATCTTGTCTCTAACATTTTTTTTTATAAAATATTTTTTTAGGAAAAGTTTACTTTAATTTTCTGAATTTTCTTAAGGTTCGATTTATCCAAATTACCTAAATTAACAAATTACCTAAATTAAAGAGACTTTGTCTCTAGCAATTTTGGTAATAAGAATAAATCGAATAAAGATCTTATGCACTTCATTTTCGGAAATGAAACTTTTTGAAGATCCAAAAATCTTGATTTTATTTTCTTACTTAAACAAAGTAAGATTATATCTTAATCCGTTTTTGGTAAATAAATCCTTCGTAAAAGATTTTTCAAATATTTACTTTCGAAAATCTTTATTTTTAAAGGAAAGATAGATTATCTCTCATTTGCTTACCAAAAAGATAGAATGTTGACTCAAAAGTTTTGGTAACAAAGATTTTCATATCTTCTAAATAAGGAAAGTCAATATCAATATTCTGATTTGAAAAAAAGATATTCACTTTCTAAAAACGAGAGTCACAACCCTCTCTATAAAAAGGCTTTTCCTTTTTGAAAGATGTGGAGAAAGGAGTCTTCGTTTTATGAGTATTCATCCATTGATCATATTTTTTATCTCTCTAAACTTACTCTCTACCCTCTTATTTCTTTTCATCTTATTACTTTACATTTTATCTTCAAAAGATAAAAGAAATTTTATAAACAACCTTTTTGAAAAACAGTTTTATTTTCTAAACGATTTTCTAATCTTAAAAGCTGTTTTTCCTGTGCTTATACTTGCATTTCTTTCTGTCTATTTAGATTCTGTAATCTTTAGTAGACCAGGTTTCCATTTTGACAAATTTTTTTGTGTAATAGCAGCTTAGGTGAAAAGCTATTGTGAAATAGGTTATCAAGCGACCTTCTCCTTGTGTGGGATTCTAATGTCTTGATTTGAGTTTCTGTTCTCAACAAAAATAAAAAGGGTTGAGGTTGACTAGAACCTTTTGGAAAAAATCTAGTGGGACAAAGGGTAGATCTAGGTGTTGATCTATTGCCTTGTACTATTGGTTTGTCTCTTATCCTTGAAAAGAGATAACATAGTTAAGAATCTCAAGATGAGTCTTGGGGAGTAGATGTAGGCGAGTTAGTGCCGAACCACTATAAATCAATGTGTTAAATCTTTTTACTTTCTAAAGACTTGCTTAATACTATTTTTACACTTCAGTTATATTTTAGAAATGCTAAAGTTGTTTATATTTTTAATGTTCTAATCTGAAATATGCTTTATCTTTTCTGAACATTAGAATTCTGGACTTCTGCTAAGTGAATATACCAAGTTCTAAACTGTTTTCCATATTCAATATATTTCACAATTTGGGTTTTAAACAGTTTTCTAAGTTTACTTAAAGTTTTGTGACGCAGTTTAGAAATTCGATGACTGTCTCTCATATACTCTTTAATATTTGTCTAAACTTTATGAAGTAGTTCAAAAACTTAATAACATTCATTCATAAAGTAGTTTTGAAATTGATTTTTGATATTAAATAAGACATTGTGAAGCAGTTCCTAAAATTGATAGCTTCACCTTTGCAAAGTCTTTCTATTTTCTCCTAATAGAACATTGTGAGGCAAGTTCTGTCATAACTTATTTTCACAAGTTCTTATACATTTGCTGTTAATAGATTTTTGAGTTTTTTAAAAGTCAAATTTTTTTTTAGAAAACCCAATTCACCCCCTGTTTGAGTTTTGTGTTCCTACCATATACGAGACCGCATACTTCTAGGGCAGAGTTCTCCCCTGGAATTGATTTTTTCATTAAATCACTATCGGGAGACAGTGTTTTGATACGAAAAAGGTAATAATTACATGAGAATAATAACTTGATGCGTAAGCCTATAATGGTTTGACTCATGGGTTTTTTTATAAGTAACGATTTAGGTATGATTCATAAGACATAACACCCATAAAACTTAATGATTCAACCATAAAACTTAATGATTTAATTCATGTTTAATTGTGCTATTGGAAGATAGGTAATTAGACCGGGTTAAAATAGCTAACAATATATCAGGAGAAGTTGTTAGTAATTTTAGGGTTGTTCCCCCTACTTAAATAATTAAAATTGATTATCAAACTAATAAAATAAATTGGATAGAATTAAGTGAAGTCAAAATCCGTAGTAGCTTTTAATTCTTGGTTTATCTTCATCAATTATTCTTGCTCGATTCCTTTTTATTCTCTTTTATTTCTTCTAATTTAAATTCTTAGATTATTTTTTTCTTTTTATCGTTTAAATAATAGTAAGTTAACACAATTTTAGTACTTGGTGTACAATTCTCGTGGGAACGATACTCCACTCATTCTCTATTACTTGTTTGCGATTTCATATACTTGCGAAAAAGCCTTGTCAAAAGTGTTATAGAGAAGTCATAATCTATGAAGAGAAAGTTTTGAAAATATTTGTTGAAAGAGAAAGATAGGAAGAAGAAGAGGGTATTTTAGTGAAAAAAAATTTCTCTCTTTAGACAGTTAGGTTTTCTTTGACTTGTTCTTTGAAAGTGGAAAAAATGGACGGAATGGATATTATGTGTAACAAGCTTAAAATACAATGATATAGTAGTGTATTTTAAAAAGTACAAAGATAAAATAGTTAATTTCGACAAAAGATATGGGTATGATTCTAATTTTTTCTTAATTTAACTATAATTTATGGATTAATTTATAATTTTGCTTATAATAAACTATAATTAAAATGCTGACAAATATGTTTGTACTGACTTCTTGGCAAAGATATCAAATCTCCTTTTCTTCAGGTCCTACACCCTGCTTACTGGTTTAATTAGTTGGCTTTTGCATGATATATCTATTTTTTCTTATTTTAGGTTTTTGTATAGAGCTTTGAGCTATTTTCCTTAGTCTACTTTTTTCCAACTATTCTTAGTCTCTTTTTTTTTCTACTATTATATATATCCAATTCTTTCATATAGGCCACCCTTTATCTTAAAGATTTGTGCTTCTTGAATTCTAACATTCAAGGACTCATTTGTTTGATAAAATTTCTAACACTGAGTATGAATCGACAATCTATTGAATTGAATGCTTAAAAAATTATATCAAAAGTTAATTGATGAATAATTAAAAAATAGTATATAATCTCATTTTATAATTGCAGAGGTAATTTTATCTTTCCATCTTATAAGTTATACAGCTTATTGAATCAACTTTAAGAGGAAGCATTTTCATCTACACGAAATTTGAATTAAAAATTTCAAATAAGTGATTTATTAGTTCAGTTTAAGACAAGTAAATGTAGGGCCCGGCAATAAAATTACGAGAATAATAACACAGCGGAAAAATAGAAATATGACACAGATATTTACGTGGTTCACCCTTTAACTGTTTAGGACTCCGTCCACGGGACAAAAACCGAATATT
Organism: Jatropha curcas; assembly: GCF_014843425.1. The sequence goes on from NW_023590973.1 coordinate 1,957,510, forward strand.
TCTTCCACTATTAAAAATAGTAGGCTTACAAAGAGAGTAATACAAAAATAGTGGCGCTCAAAAGTGTTTCCCAATTACAAAAGAGACGTAAAATACAAAAATAGTGGCGCTCAAAAGTGTTTCCCAAAAACACCCCATAAATATTTCCTCACTATTTTTCTCTCCCTAATTTTAGGACAACTCTTCCTAAAACTAGAAAAACTCTCTCGCTATAACATTTTCTCTCGTTTTCTAACTGTGTTATATTGAGATGAGCTGAGCAAATCCTCTCCTATTTATAGGAGAGGAAATGTGAGAGCCGTGTGTGAGTTACACACGGCTCTTCATTTAGGTTGGTTGCCAACCTTCTGCTAACCTTCTACCAACATTTTTAAATAACACGGTTTTTTCCTTTTTTTTTTCTTTTTAAACTGTGTGGGTCCCACTTGAGTGGGCATCACCACAACAAATCTCCCCCTGCACACTCAAGTGGGGACGTTAGCCATCATCATCCCTACAGTTATAATCTATTAGATCTGCCCACCATCTTGTACCGCCGCTACAACTTTACGGGACACGCCGCCCGACCTCCTTTTATCAGGAAAACTTTCGACACAAGGCACCACCTGCAGATCTTTTTCCGGTCTTGGTCCTGTTATTACACGTTAGTAATTTTGACTGCCACAACACGGCTCCCCCTGCAAATGTGGCTCCCCTGCAATGTGATTGGATATCCTGAAAATCCATTTTACTACAGTACAATGTTTCTTTCGCAGGATTTGAAAGAAACCGACTCACTACTGTAACTTGGGTGAGCAATATCTGGCCGTGTACAAACCATGACATTCATAAGCTTCCAACTGCTGAAAGCATATAAAACCTTTTCCTTTTCATTCCTTCTCTCCATACCCGTAGAAGTGGCACTGTCAATTTAAAGTGATTAGTAAGAGGACAACTAACCGCTTTAGCATTCTCCATTCTAAACCTTTGAAGTACTTTCTCAATGTACTTCTCTTGTGACAAACATAATTTCTTGGTTCTTCAATTTCTTGTAATCTTCATGCCAAGAATTTTTTTTGCTGGTCCCAAGTCTTTCATAGCAAAAGACTTACTAAGCTGTTTCTTCAAGCTAGAATTCTGACCAACAGTCACCATATCAACCATATAAAGCAAAAACAATGTAGTCATCATTAGAGAATAGAAACACAGTGATCTGAAGTAGTCTTTCTGTAGCCATGCTCCCCCATAATAGACTCAAACTTAGCCATGCTCCCCCATAATAGACTCAAACTTCTTGTACCACTGTCTCAGTGCCTGCTTCAAGCCATACAAGCTCTTCTTCAGTTTACAAACACAATCTTCTCTCCCCTTTTTTATGAAACCCTCTGGCTACTCCATGTATATTTCTTCTTCCAAATCTCCATGTAAGAAGGCAGTCGTTTCATCCATTTGCTCGATTTTCAGATCAAAACTGGCGGCCATTCCGAGCACTGTCTGAATGGATGTCATTTTCACAACTGGTGAAAAGATCTCATCAAAATCAATATCCTTTCTTTGATTGAATCCTTTCACAACCAGTCTAGCTTTGAATCGTGGTTGGGAGCTGTGTTCTTCCTGCTTGATCCTAAACACTGATGCCGCTAACACCCCACTTATTCTTCAAAGCGCTCCCTGTGCCTTTAAGGCAACTTCACCAGCTCAAATGTTTCATCTCATGCAAGGAACATTCATTCACACCTCTCTGAGCCGGATCGCAGCGTTTCAAAATCCAGTTTCCTCTTGTGTTCTTTCCCATAGCTTCTTCAAAAAGCTGTTCAGGTTTCCCCCATGCTAGTCGTCAGTACATACTCATTTGCTGAATTATCTAGTAGGAGTGGGGTTGTCCTAGACTCTACTAGGACCTTCTTATGTTTGAGACCTTTGGTGCTGGTGGTTGAACATGAAACACCAATAAATCTTCATTATGGTTCATTCCTGATTAGGAACTTCTGGATTTTCTAACTCTTGTGCAGTTGTTCTTTGTGGAACATTTTTCTTCATCTCCCAATTTGTCCTGGCGTTCTTATTGGAGGGACTCTTTGTATGGTTCTGTTGAGTCTTCATCTTTTCTAACTCTGGCACTTATTCTTGTGGACCATTTTCTTCATCTCCAATTTATTTGCGTTCTATTGGAGGGACTCTCTGTATGTCTGTTGAGTCTTCATCAGATCTATTGGCACTCTGCTTCAATATCTTCCATAGTCTGATCTTCAACACATACAGCATCACGATTTCTTATAATCGTCTTCTGGATTGGGTCATAAAACCTATAGCCACTTTTGTCTTGGCCATAGCCAATGAATACACACCGTCTAGTCTTGACATCAAGCTTGGACCATTCATCTTTCGAAATATGCACGAAGGCTTTACAACCAAACACCCACAAAATGATCATAGGAAACATCCTTTCCTAACCATACTCTCTCTGAAGTATCATACTGTAGAGGGAAACAGAGTGAATGGCGAATTGTTGTGAGTAACGCTTCACCCCAAAATCTTTTAGACAACTTTGCATGGGAGAGTAAACATCTGACTCTCTCCATCAAAGTTCTGTTCATCTTCTTAGCCAAACTGTTCAGTTGCGGCATCTTGGGACGTGTCGTTTGATGTCGAATGTCATGCTCTTTGGCTCTTTGCAGAAAGCATCAAATGGCCCAGTGTATTCTCCACCATTATTTGTCCTGATACACTTCAGCTTCTTGCCTGTCTATCTCTCAACCAGGTTTATAAGACTTCAATGTGTATACACATGTCTTCCTAGAATGACCATCGATAAATATCACAAAATATCGATTTCCACCATATGACATTGTCAATCCACACAAATCTGAATGAATCAGATTTAATACATTCTTCATTCTAGAAGGAGGGGTAATCTTGAAAGCTACTCTGTTTAGCTTTCCCACCACACAATCAAGACACTTGTCTAGGTGAACTTCATCTAATCCAGTTAGTACGTTCTTTCTTGCCAGAGTTTTCTTACTCATGTGGCATAGTCGTTTATGCCACAATTCAACTGTGCTGTCATTCTCCGCTACACTCAAAGTGTCTTGGAGAGTTTCGCATGCATCACATACAGCTTTCGGTCTTTAGCTACCACAAATGAACGTTTTGTGAGCTTCCACTGACCATTTCTGAAGGTGCTACAGAAAACTGAAGGTGCTACAGGAACCTCTTAATCAATCAAATCTGCCAACCGAGAGTTTTGGATGCATCTCGAAAATCCATTCCTCAATAGTCTGTCTTCACGGTTTAGTTGAAACTAAAACCACAAAACTAAACACAGGCAAATGCATTCTGATTACCATAAGGAGATCTTTCATTTCTCCATATATGGTAATTCCCGCCATTTAGACTGATCATTTTGCTTGTCCATTTTGACTTGTGCAGAATATCATCACTGGTACCCCTGAAGGTCACAAGCAGCACCGTACTTTGAAAGCCTATTCCGGCCTTTGAGCTCCTTCTTCTCGCGCGTGCGTATGCACATTACCTATCCATAAGATGTGTTCGTCTCTGAATAAATATGGAATTGGTATTTGAATTGGTATTTTTTATATTATTTGTACTTGTATTCGTAGTTTAAAATAGTTAAGTTAAATAAGATATTAGCCGAACACACACGTACGTATCTATAAAGTGTGTTGGTCTCTGAAATAAATATGGAATTGATGTTTGTTTAACCGGTTACACGGTTTGTACTCGTTTTATGTACTCCTAGTTTAAAATAATCAAGTTATTAAGATTATATAAATTGAGTTATTGACATAAAACTGTTTGGGCCCGAGCTCTGATACCACTTGTTGGGATACTGGCAATAAAATTACAAGAATAATAACACAGCGGAAAAAATAGAAATATGACACACAGATATTTACGTGGTTCACCCTTTAACTGTTTAGGGCTACGTCCACGGGACAAAAATCGAATATTTCTTCCACTATTCAAAATAGTAGGCTTACAAAGAGAGTAATACAAAAATAGTAACGCTCAAACGTGTTTCCCAAACACCCCATAATAATTTTCTCACCCTTCCTAAAACTAGAAAACTTTCTCGCTACATTTTCTCTCGTTTCTGCT
>NW_023590973.1:1962107-1989963 GCF_014843425.1 Jatropha curcas
GGAAGGAGATGAGGGAAGAGAAAAAGAAAAAAAGGGGGGAAAAGGGGGAATTTCATCTTCCTTTCTTTCTCTCCCATTCCAAATTTTTTTCCCCACATGGTAAGGTTAAGCCCTTAACTTTCACTTCTCTTCCTCTCAATGTAAAGTAAAAAGCTTCCCTTGAGTTCATATTTGAATCAATTTGGTGGCTAAATTTTTTAGAAATATTCAAATAAGAAATTCTTATTATAGGGTGGGAAGTGAAAGTTCCAAAGGTAAATTAGAAAAAAAGGCAAGTTTTAAAGAAGAAAGCTCAAGCTTTTTTGGAGTTTAAAGGTATTTGATATCTCTTTTTTTCCATTTACATTATTTTTTTTTTGGCATGAAGAATTTGGTTTTGTGGTGTTGTTGGCTTATGAGACATAATTGCTTCATGTTGAGTGGAGAGGACTGGTAATGGTGAGAAAAGACAGGGGAGAAACAGGGGAAGAAGTGAATAAATGAGAGTTAACATAGTGAGTTTCTGCTGAAACAGGTTGTATTTTTGCTGGTTATTTTTACCAGCTAACTTATCTTGATTTTGACCACCCATTTATGATGGAATTAGGAAAGTGTTATAGTGAGTTATGTTGTTCCTTGTTATGTGTTATCTTACATGGGGTTTTTGAATCATCGCAAACTCGGAGTTGTATAAAGTTGAGGGAGATATGCACCCAAAAGAGTACAGATGGTGGGCAGGGCTGGGAAAACGGGGCGACTCGCGGCGCGCGGCGAATTGGCATGATGACTCGCGACCTATTGTGCCTAGAAACTCACGTGGACTTCATTTTTGCACATTACGCGCTCGGCGACGTTTCACTTTGCCGCTCGCGACTTAATGTTTTCATGCACTTTTGGCTATTCATTTTCTAATGCAATTGATTCCTCTTCGCTCAACACTTGTATGCTTGCACCGAATCATTTTTTACAACAAAAAATTCAACATTTTAGAGACTGTAATCAAAAAGCATGCAAGCCATGCAAATGATAATGAAAGCAAATAAACTTATGATTTATGGAAATTAATGAACTATGGATATGATGTTGTGTTATAGATTTATTGACATACCAAGCATTATGTGCTACCATTGAGGTTAGGTAGAAACCATGTAGCTAAGGCTATGTCGCGAACATAGGATAGCAAGAGTTCTGCACCCCATAACAGTTTGATACTTCCGGCTAGCAGGCCCGTTGAGTGGATATATTATACTTGGGGCCATAGAGCAGGCCCGAGCATTACAGTATTCATTCCATGTTTCATAACAGTTTTTTCTTATCACTTACGGTTTCACTATAACTTATGGAGCATACAGATACTCTTGACATAACATTTCATGCAATCAATACAGTATAATAAACAGGTACGAAAGATAATCAAGGTATAAGGAAAGGAATCATGGCTATACGCGGACAGGTATGTGCTTTAACTATTTTAATTATTACATATGGCATTTACATGCTTATGTTCTATCTATGTATGTGCTTAATTTGTTTTTTTATATGTTGAGATATCCACTGAGCTATAATTTGCTCCGCGAGTTTAAAACCTGTTCTAACTCGCAGGTTTTTGAGGAGCTGGACCGTAAGAGAGTCAAGTTTACAACTCGCTTGCGTTCATCTGTAGAAGACTCGTCTTCAGGGTAGCGTACTCATGTTGGGATGTTGTATTTTTTTTGGTCTACCCTTTTTTTAATGGCATGTACACGGGCACACAGTTGGCCCATTGTCATTTGACATCTAGTAATCATGTCTTGTTAAAATTATATGAGTGACATTATTATTGTAAACACATCAAGCATGGATATTTAATTCAATATACATTATGAGCTTCGCGCAATGAAAGACATAAAGTCAAAGCAAGTTTGGTAAAGAGATATAGAGATATAGAGATTACATTTCGGGTTTACAGGGTGAATCCGGGAAGGGACGTTACAGGCATCGCACTAGATAGTAGAAGCTGTCATATATAAGTATCAGTAGGTTTTTCAAAAAAGAGTCAAAGCTCATTAGAGCTCCTTATGTTCTTGGTCTCTTCTGCCACCAAATAAACATAAATAGTTTTGCTAACTCGGCGGCCATTAATGAACGCCGGAGCGACGACGCGGCGGTATGTATCCGGTGATTTGAATAGACGCGATAGTATATATAGAGATATAATATAGATAGGAACGTGAAGGGTCGTTGTCCGATCAGGGACACGTGGCGTAAAACTCTTCACCAAAGATAGGATATAGATGATATATAAAGGTTATGGTGTGGGTAAGCTTCATGGCTTAAGAGATAGATATATATATGAGCTGATACAAAGCAGATAACAAAAATTACTGGAATTTCAATATTTCTGAAATGAATTTTCAGGTCAAAATCAAGAAAAAGGAGATTTTGGATTCAATAAAAATTGTTGGATTATATATATATAACTATTTGTGGGCTTAATAATAGATAAATTAAGATATGTAGCAGCAGTCTATTGTAAAGTCATTTCAAATGTTGTTTCTTAGAATTGTTCCGATATTGGACCTATTGAGGTATATATATAGATATTAAGTAGTAGAGACCATTATGATAGATTCCTATGGTGCGTTAAATGAGGCACGCGAAATAGGAATTGTACTAACAAAGCTACAGGTATATCAAAGGTTCGTGGTCCCGCAGAGGAGTTTGAATACGATTCAGGTTTTAACGGTTGCCTTTCGTATTTGCTGTACTCGCGCCTAAAGTTCGATTCTTCAATTCTCCCTGGAAGGCTGCAAACCTAATTTTATAACATCAAGATCGACGAACAACTCACACTCGTCAGGTACGCAAGTGCTTTTTCTTATTCAATGCTATCTTGTTGAATCTAGTTGGTGTTGCAACGATCTAGGGGTTATTATTCGGTAATTATTTTGAGAATTGAAAAGTTATATAAGCAATGGGTATCAGAGGCCTTGTGGCTGATAAGAGGTATTTTGCCTTAAAACTGCAATTTTAGATCTGATTTTTCGGTATGTTTTTTTTTTTATTATTTGTTTATCCTACTGTTTAGTAGGGATTGAGCGGTGTATTTTGTTTTAATAATAAAAAAAAAAATTTTTTTGGTTCTCACTGTTCTTCGGATTCCCAAGAACAGATAAGAGGGTTTATGAGAACTAGACGCCAATTTGACTGATTAGGTTTTTTGTTCCGTGTTGGTATTTTGTCTTTTTTTTTTTTTTCTTTGGCTGGCTCAGGATCTTGTTTCAAAAGAAAAAGGAGAACAAAAAAAAACCTCCATTGTTGTTGCCGCGCGGAAAGGGGCCTGGAACCTGTTATTTCCGTCCTTATCGTTTTTGTTTTTTAAGGTTAGGGATGGAAAATAACAAGTTAAGGAGTCGCCTGAATAAATGTTCGCGGTATTAAGGTCCTTAATGTTTTTCTATAACTTCAGATTTAGACCCTTAAGGGTATTTTCTGTAACTTCAAGATCTAGGCTCCTAAATTTTCTTCTGTAACTTCAGATTAGGGCCTAAGTTTCTGTAGATTTAAGATTTAGAGGCCCGTTAATTTTTCTGTAAACTTCATATTAGGTCCCTAATTTTCTGTTTTTTTCGTATAGACCCATGGACATATATTTTAAGTTAAATTACGACCCCCGAACATTTACTTTTAATTCAAATCTTATTTAGTCCAATTTTATAACTTAGTCTCTAATTAAAGTGATCTTGAAAGACTAGATTATTATATATATAGTATATTTTTTATTTTTTTTGGGGCTAAATAAACTTGTATAGATTATTGGAATATGTGCTTAGACAATCTGCAATTCATTTATTGCAATTGTTTTTGTTTTAATTACAATTAATGATTTGGGATTTGGTCGACTTGAGGATTAAATTTTGGAGGGTGAATTTTAAGTCCTATTGTGTTTGATATTTGTTAAAACAAAATATGATTTTGGAGTCATAAGTCACGCCAAAGTGGACCTTCTATGGCTTGAATTGATTTATTTTATGAATATTAGACAGGTGTATTAGAATTCGTTGCGGATAGTTTAATCGGCCGGCAATAGGAAGGTTACTATCTGGCTGACGTTTTGGAAATACATGTTTGGTAGATAAGTATATGATAATGTGGTTTACTCATGTTATATCCAATGACAAATAATATAATCGAGACACACCACGACACACAACACACGACAGAGATTTAATTATTTGTCAGGACTAGTGTTATCAATAAATTATGATGTGGCTTGCGTTGAAGATACTTATTACGAGGTTAATGTTTTACATCCAAAAGATGAGAATATTTAATGTGTGGTCTATATTCTTATTTCCAATGTTTTTTGAATCTCTACTTTACTGTTGAATTGTTTACATTTGTGGATTTGATGAGCTTATACTTGTCTATTTGTTAAGTTTTCTGCTGATGTCAAGCTAACATGTCATTTAATTTTCCTGATTGTGTCCTAAACTTGGACGGATCAAATTTTGAGTCTTGGAAATCAGACAATTATGAATCTTTCGTACTGGGTTTGTCCATGAGATTTGGGGATCTTGCAAATTCAGGGATGGACGAACCTGTACTCCTCTTAGCTGATACGAGCCACTGATGTTCAAAGGGGTTTCAGTATGAGAAGTTGGGGGAGCGTTCTAAATCGCTTAGGGTCTGATGATCATCGCAGAAAGCGAGTCCAGAAACATCGTTCGGACTCTGTCTCAGCCTGAAAAAGGAAACAGATTGCTCAAACTATCTGCCGAGCTGGAGAGGGCTTATGTCAAGAATGACCAAAGGCCGAAGTGGGAGACAACTTTTAGGAAAAGTTACCTCCATGAAAGTATTGCTGGCAATGGTGGGTGTTGCGGGAGGGCAATATTCGTAGCATGTCTCAAGATTGGGCAAGAGAACTGAAGGGGCACTGGGTTAATGGGCTTAGTACCAGAATGACCTTTAGTCCGCATATTGGGTTAATGCAATTCTCTTCCTCTCGAGTATGGACAAATTAGGACTGCCTATAAATTGTCAGCGCCGAAGATAAATGGTACTCTTAAAGAGCTCATTTCTCAATTGTGTTGATGGGAGAAAAGATGAATTCCTTAAACAAAAAGAGAGAGGCTCGTCATTTTGTTTCTTCAACTGGGCAGCGGCAAGAGCAAGAAAAGATAAGAGAGCCTTCTGCAAAAGATAGTTGAAGGGAGGCTATGGAGAAACCTGCTGTTGCTAGCTGCTGTAGATGCCAGTACACAAAGAAGCCTTAACATGTGCAAAATGCTTCTTTTGTGGAAAGGGCGGATCACTTGAGAAAGGACTGTCCTAGAACTTTCGGCTATTCTAGCTTGCCTTTAAAGGAGGGTAAGTGCCTTGTTTTAGTCTGTTGTGAAGTTTAATTTAAACTTCAGCTCCTAAAAACACTTATTGGGTGAGATTTTGGGTGGCTACGCCTCATATTATAAGGTTGTTTCCAATTGGCACTGGGCCTGGCTCTAACTACAGCGAAAAAGCCAACTGAACGGTGCAAGTACGTTCTATGTGGGAAAATGGCGATCCGGTTGAAAGTAGACGGCAATGTGGACATTTTAGAATTATGTTTAAGTACTGGTTATTTCTTCTGGATCTTATAGATATATACTTTGGTTATTCCTTCTTTTAAAAGGAATTTTGTTTTCTGTTTTCCCTTCTTGGGACAAATCTGGTTTTTTATTGGTTTCTTTTGGAGAACGTGTATTCACTTTATCTATGAATTTTTTTTGCAAAATGTGTTTTGGGGTACTGGTTGCTTGAATGAAATGTGATAATCTTATATAGTTAGACATTAGAATACTGTTATCATGAATCCCTGCATGTTTTTACTTAACCAAGAGGTACTCGACAAAGAAAGTTGAGATAATTGATAACCAGCAGTACTTTGGGCAATAGACGTTTGGTCATGTATCCAAATCAATGAATTGAGCGTCTTGTTTTGATGGCTAGTCTTTTAGATACACTTGATTAAGCACAGGTTTGGATTCTTGTATTTGGAGTGTCATTAAAGGAAAACAGACTAAACAGGAAAGAGATTAGGTCGCCAATTTGTCATCCAATGTTTTAGAACTGATTCATAGCAAATATTATTTGCGGTCCACTCTCATATTGGCAGGCTAGCAAATGGCCAAAGATATTTTTATATCATTCATGATGATGACTATTCTCGATTATGGTGTACTTACATATGCTCATTCAGAAAAGTATCTGAGTTCTTTGGACGTGTGTTAAACTCTTATAAAAGCCGAAGTTGAAATCAACTAGGAAAGAAGGGATTAAATCTTGTTCGAATTTTGACCGTCGGTGGTGATATTATGGTAAATATGACAGCTTCCAGGCGCGAACAAGCGGGGTCCAGGACCCTTTTTGCGCTCTTCCTACAGGAAATGCCTAGGTACAGCCCCAGCATGAATGGTGTATCTGAGAGACGTAAATACGGAACTCTTATGGATATGGTAAGAGGAGTATGATTAGTTATTCCTACTTTAGCCAGAGTCTCTGTGGGGTGGCGCGTATAAAGACAGTAAGCTTATCTCTCAATAGGAATTCCATCTAAAGTAGTTGCTAAAACACGCTTATGAATTTGGAACTGGACGTAAGCCTAGTCTAGAAGGGCATCTCATGTTGTTGGGGATGTCCAGCTGAATCAAGGCCTTAACAAGCCGAATGGAAACAAAACTGACTCCAAACTATCAGGCAGCTACTTTGTTGGATATTCTGAGCCGTCCTAGTGGGGTTCATAGTTTTTTTATAATCCTACTTCCAGAACTTTTTTTTGAAACGAGAATTGCAACATTTTTTGAGGATGTTGATTTTGGAGGGAGAAATAAAGAAAGAAACATTGTCTTTAAAGAGGAACCAAGTAAGGATGATTCGGTTCTCATTCCTTTTGTTGTTTCTGATAGCGTACAGACTCCAGTTGCTCCTGTCACTATTCAAGATCCAATTCCAGACAATGCTATTCTTCCTTAAGAACAAATTCAACAACCTCAAGAATTAGAGTCTGTTCAAATGCCTTTGAGGAGATCTACTAGGGAGAGAAGAAGTGTCTACTAGGGAAAGAAGAAGTGCTATTCCAGATGATTATATAGTGTTTCTTCAGGAACATGAGGATACTGTAGAACATGATAGATGATGATCCAGTTAGTTTCTATCATGCCATGCAGAGTTCTAACTCTCATAAGTGGATTGAGGCAATGAACGAAGAGTATAAGTCTAGGCAAAACTGAACGAAGGAGTATAAGCTATCGGCAGACAATCAAGTTTGGGATTTTGGGATCTTGTTCAATTACCTGAAGGAAAGAAACCCATTGGTTGCAAATGGATATTTAAAACCAAAAGGGATTCTCAAGGTAATGTGGAAAGATATAACGCACGTCTTGTAGCAAAAGGCTTTACTCAAAAGGAAGGGACTGACTATAAAGAAACCTTCTCTCCAGTTTCTTCGAAGGATTCTTTTAGGACAATCATGGACTTAGTTGCAAATCTTGATCTTGAGCTTCATCAAATAGATGTTAAGACTACGTTTCTCAATGGCAACATTGATGAAACAATATATATGGTGCAACCAGAAAATTTTGTAATTGGAGATCCAAAACATCTGGTATGCAAATTAAAGAAATCCATTTATGGACTCAAGCGAGCTTCTCGTCAATGGTACTTTAAGTTCAACTAAGTAATTGTCTCGTTTGGCTTTGAGGCAAAGGCAAATGCTGTTGAAAATTGTGTGTACATATTCAGTGGGAGTAGGTTCATCTTTTTGGTCTTATATGTGCGATGACATACTTTCTTGCTAACTAAATCTGGGAAAGTCTTGCTGCATGAAACCAAAAATTTTTTTTCAAAGCATTTTGAGATGAAGATTTTAGGTTGAAGCTTCTTTTGTTTTAAGGGGTATTCAGATACATCGAGACCGTTCTCGAGTAATTCCTTGGATTATCACAAAAGAGCTATATTGTAAAGTTGGCTCAAGAGATTTTAGTATGCAGAATTCTAAGACCATTGGATACCCCTATTGCAAAAGGTGATAAATTTAGTAATCAACAATGTCCAAAGAGTGAACTTGAAATTTAGGAAATGCAAAAGGTTCCTTATACGTCAGCTATAGGAAGTCTTAAAGTCTTATGTATGTTCAAGTTTGTACTCGTCCAGACATTTCTTTTATAGTTGGCATGTTAGGTAGATATCTTAGCAATCCAGGAATGGATTATTGGAAAGCAGCCAAAAGAGTTATGAGATATCTTCAGAGGACTAAGGGACATATGCTCACATATAGGAGATATAGGAGATCAGATCAGCTTGAGATCATTGGGTATACTGATTCTGATTTCGTTGGATGCCAAGACAGTAGAAAATCCACATCTGGCTACGTTTTCTATTGGCTGGCGGTGCTATTTCTTGGAAGAGTGTGAAACAAACTCTAGTAGCAACCTCTACCATGGAAGCTGAATTTGTAGCATCTTATAAGGCATCCAATCAAGCTATTTGGCTGAGAAACCTTGTCAATGGGCTGCGTGTAGTAGGTGGAATAGAAAGACCACTGAAGTTGTATTGTGACAGCAGGTCAGCCGTTTTATTCTCCAACAACAACAGGAGCTCTTCTAACAAGAGCTTCTTTCTCGATCCAAAAATTAAGTTCTTGGCTGTGAAGGAGAGGGTATAGAGTGGACAGATATCCTTAGAGCATATTGGAACAAACTCTATGATTGTGGATCCGCTTACAAAGGCAGTGATATCGAAATTTTTCCATGACGCTCATATGGGTATCGTTTTGTTTGAGACTGTCTAGTTTTAGTGGGAGTTTGCTCTTTATGTATGCATTATGTTTTTGAATGCTCTATTATGTTTTTGAATGCTCTATTTTGTTTTGGATATGTTTTATTATGTTGATGAAATTTTATTGAGTACTCATTTTGGTTGATGGTTACACTCTGTATTATTATTGTTTTGCTTGATCTCACTTTTGTTGGTGACCAGTTGGAAACAAACATGATGATCACATTACATTTAGTTTTCATCCTACACTTCTATAATGAATCTGTGTCATTTAGGGGTATTGGTAAGGTAGTTGATGATGAACTTAGTCATAAGATCTATGGCGAATGTTTCTTCAGCTCTTTATCAATATAATTAATGGACGAGATTGTTTTTGGATACCTCGTATGACTGCGTTTGTTGAGCTCATTTTGGTGTATGTATTTTATTTAACATTAGTTCGCAGTGGGAGATTGTTAGATTTATTTTCTTATTGTGGCTTAACTATTAAATTAAATATGTTACAGCCCCAAGTTCCTTTAAAATTGTAAAGTCAATTTCAACAAACGTGGTCTTTTGAATTGTGAATAAAATTGAACTATTGAGGTATCACTAATTATAGATTATTAGTGTGAAGACCAATTATAATATTCTATTTCGTAAAGGAACCGTTAATAGGAATTGTACTAACGCTACAGGCAATATAAAGGTCGTGGTCCCCAGCATCAAGTCTTGAATAACGATTCGGTTTTACACGTTCCTTTCGTTGCTTCCGCTAAAGTCGATTCTCTTCAATTCCTCTGGAAGGCTGCACAACCTAATTTTATCCATCAAGAATCGACGAACAACGATGTCAGGTACGCAACCTTTTTCTTATTCAATCTATCTTGTTGAATCTAGTGGTTTGCACGATCTAGGTTATTATTGAAGAAAAGGAGATTTTGGATTCAATAAAAATAACAGGAATTGAATTCCTAATATAAACCATTTTCATGAAATTGATTGATCAAGAAGAAGAGAGAGAGAGAGAAGTTACCTCGATCCAATTGCCTCGAATGACCGCCATGGAAAAGATTTGCACTGAGTCTCGGAATTGAAATGCCTTTGCGTTTCGAAGAACAGATTATAATCATACAGAGAAGAATGTTATCTTCCTATTTCCAACTGAAGCATATTTATTTGTTTATTTTTAAGTTATTTCTTTTATTAAAATAAATTGTTCATCGTTAGAAATATATTTTCTCACTTAAAATAAAAATTAGTTTCGTTTAAAACGTTTTAGTTTTCTCCTTAACCATAAAAATATCTTTTGTTAATTGATTTTTCCAAATATTTCAAATACTACTAAACAATATTTTTCAATAAATTATTTTATAAAAATAAAAGAAGCCTTAAAATAATTTATATAAAATACAACGTTAATAATAAAGTGGTGGTAACATTATTTTACTTATATCAAAATTGATTAAATTTCCCCTTTTCACTTGAATCAAATATTTTTTTTTAATTTTTTTTTTCTATTTGCATCAATATTTTGTTGCATTCAAATCAAATTGGTACTTGATTGCAAGGTTTTCAAAAATTTAAATATTTAATTATAATATTTTTTTTTTCTATTCAAACAGTAAAATAGAAAAAAAATTAAAAAATTGCGACATGAAATGTATAATTAATCTTGGAGTATATATTAAGGTAGAGTATAAATAATGAATCCTTAGACGTACCGCTTTAAATAGTCATTAATAATATAACACAATTTCCCTACCATATTTACACTTCATAAATCAGCCTTGTTATTTATTTATTTTTTCTGTATTAACTAGAGGTCTCGAATTCAAGCCTTGAATATGAATTCCGTTTAAACCCGCAGGAGAGACCTTCTTTGTGAGTCTATCCATTGTGAATCCGAATTTAATTGGGCCAGTGGGCTCAGACACCGAATGATTAAAACTAATAATATTATTGTTAGATGAAAATATATTAGTCCCATAAAATATATTTCATTTTAAATCAAATATACTTTCTTATTTTTTTTTTCTCTATTTGTATGAGTACTTTGTTGCTTGTGAATTAATGTGACACCTAATTGCAACATTTTTAATAGTTTTGAGATTTATTTATAAACTTTTTGTGTTTTAGATATCAAATAAAAAAGTTTAAAAGCTCACACACACACCACATATATAATTAACCTTAAAATACACCATTAAAATATAGCTTAAAATAATGAATCATTAATAACGCAACGCAACTATTCCCTACCGCCATTAGACTTCATAAATCAAACTCATTATTTTTGTTTTATTATCTTTGGCATTAGCAAGAAAATAATATTTCCCATACACTCCACACTCATTTTTTATGTTTTCTTATCTTTGGGCATTTAGGCCACCGTAATATTATATATTCTATATATAATATATTCTCTACTGTATACATCGGTCCCTCAGTGTTTCCTACGATCGTTTTCTTTCCATGTTGGACGTGCGCAGTTCCCATTCCTTCTCTACACGACTACAATTCCATCCATTTACAGGCCCTTCGCACGGGACCAATGTCTTATTGTGTCACGCTTGGTCAATACTTGTTATCTTCCTACTGACTTCGAGAGAGTCATCGTGTTTTTTTTCATAGTGTTTTTCAATATAGTCTTTTTTAAGGAGTTTTTAAGTCATTTTTATATCTTCTTTAGTTTTTTTTACATTTATTACATGTTTTTACTTTAACCAGCTTCCCTTGACCCATACCTCACTTCTGCCTTTCTTGAGACACCATTTAGTAGGGGTTCTTCGCACAGCCAGGCATCCAATCACAGCACGTCTTACCAGCCCCAGGCCCGTGCTTCCACGCACAGCCCCGCTCCGTGCCACCATAGGAGCCTAATTAAGTTAGTTGTCCACTTTTCCCACCATTTTCTGGTCACTTTGGATAACTTCCTCACAGCCACTCAGTCCTTAGCTATGCACTGGACAGTCGTGATTGAGAGAAATTAGGCTTGATTGAGGATTTATTCCTTACAAGTTGGACTTTATCCCTACTATGTGGATTTTCACTTCCAGAAGTCCTATCATCGGGATAGCATCTTCCCATATCACTCAGACTTCCATCCCACACATTACACTACATCTCCACTCTACATCTCTTCTTTCTCTCCATTATTTATGCTTGTATCCCTGTCTCGTCTTAGAGTTAGGTTACTCACAGACGTCTCGCGATATTAAATAAGACATTGTGAAGCAGTTCTAATTGATAGCTGCACTTTGCAAAGTCTTTCTATTTTCTCTGAATAGAACATTGTGAGGCAGTTCTGATCAATAACTTATTTTCACAAGTTCATTACATTTTCGCTGTAAATAGAATTTTGAGTTTTTTTTAAAAGTCAAATTTTTTTTAGAAAACCCAATTCACCCCCCTGTTGAGTTGTGTCATACATATACGAGACCCATACTTCTAGGCAGAGTTTCTCCCCTGGATTGATTTATTTCATTAATCACTATCGGGAGAAGGGTTTTGATACGAAAAAGGTAATAAATTACATGAGAATAATAACTTGATGCGTAAGCTATATGGTTTGACTCATGGGGTTTTTATAAGTTAACGATTTTAGGTTATGAATTCATAAACAACCATAAAACTTAATGATTTAATTCATGTTTAATTGTGCTATTGGAAGATAGGTAATTAGACCGGGTTAAAATTTAGTGGTTCAGAGTTGTTTCCCCTACTTTGATATTAATTTGCATAACTATGAAATTGGGAATAAGGATTCAAATGGATCAACCCCTAGTAAGTTTTTATCTTTCTTCATTTTTTTCAACTCAAATTTTATTTAACTTGACCTTATTTATTTTACTCACTTAATTACTACAACAATTCTCTCAATCATCGTTTAAATAATAACAAGATAACATAATTTTGGTATTTGGATTACAATCCTCGTGGGAACGATATCTCACTCATCATGTATTACTTGTAGCGATTCGTACACTTGCGAAATAAGCTGTCAGAAAAAAACACACAAAATCAATGAACCAAACCAAACTAATGAAATTAAGGAAAAAATTTGTCTAGATTCGTTTCATGTCTCCACCTATAGATCAAACCAATGACATTAACACTTTGTTTGGATGAAGGGAGGGAGGGATCATTAAAGTAAGTAAGGTATAGTAAAGTATAGTACGTGAAAGTATGGTAAATGTCTTTTTTGTATTTATGGGAAAGGTATGATAAATAAAGGTTTAATAATATTGTTGTGTTTGGTTTAATGGTAGAGAAATGTATTGTTAAATATAAATATTACGAAAATACCATTGTCATGGAAGATTTTAAATATAATTATGGATAATTTTGTAAATTAAAATTTTTAACTATGTTTACACCCTAATTCAGAGTGTCGAAGATTGGAGTGTTTAGAAAGATTTTCAACCCCTCAAATAACTTCCATAATCTACCTTACTTTACTCTCCAAACATATTAAATAACTTCCATAATCTGTAAGAATTTTTTAAAAAGTGTTAGCCATTTTATCTTTTTTTTTTTTTGTGTATGGTCAAAAATACCTTTGGACAAGGCATTAGACAGGATAAGATATCAATTAGTAGATTAATGGTAAGCAAGGTGCACATCACAATGAATTATTCCATATTTAATGATTATTATTTTAATTTGCTTGACGTCTGGAATGATTATTTTCATGGCCAATGAATGAATAAATTAATAAAAGAGTGCTCTTATCACCAGTTGAAACCGGTGCTACTAATTTGTGTTCTTAAGAATATAAAACTTGCATTTGGTGGATTTTCCTCTTGTCGTTTCCTTAATTTTTTTGTTCTTGGTTGTCCGCTTTCCTTAATTTTTTGTTCTTGGAGTATGAAAGTAAATCCTTCTAAAATTTCAACTGAAATATAGATCCACCTTTCTATTAAATTATTTATTGTAGATGTATAAATTATTAAAGACTGTTTTCTCTTAATGACAAATATTAAATTTAAATAAAATATTTAAATTAAGCTTGTTCCTAAATTTGGAATTTTCCAAAGACATTGAAATGAAAATTTTTATTTTAAAAGAAATATAAGAGCACACTCTGTGAATTTTTAAATAACAAAACATGGATAACAAACATGGATATTAAAATAAATAAATGAGTTATTAAAATTCACAATTGAATTAAAATAAATGAGTTATTAAAATAAAATTTCTTTTTTTTATTTAATTAAAAGTTCTTGATATTTATTCATCTATTATTGAGTTTATTGCTTGTAGTTGTATCGAATCTCACAATTGCATGATCTTAGATTTTAGAAACCAAAAAGTTTAAAATTGGAATAAATTATAGTTTGAGTTAATAATTTTAAGTTAGACGTAACTTGAATTATTTTGAGGGTGTAATAAAGATTTCATCAAACTGATTGAGGGTGTAATAAAGATTTCATCAAACTGAGTGTGGTTATAATTAAAATACACTTTTGTATCTTGAAAAAGAACAATTGCTAATTTAGGAAATCTTCCCTTTTAAATCAGAAATTTCTATAAATTGAAATTAATTATCAAGCATAGATAGAGGAAGAGTGCTTAATTGCAAATTCAAGCGTAGATACAGGAACAGTTGCTATCTTTTTCCAATTGTTTATTAAAATATCAAATTTGAATTGCTTTACTTTATTACTTAATTTAGTTCATTTTATTTATTTATTTTAAGAATTTTATCCATCCATTTAGATAATATATAATTGCTTAAAGTTCGGTACTCAAAACGACCCTCGAGGGAACAATAATATTTTATTGATTCCTGACATAATACAATTGCGGATTTTACACAATAATTTTTCTTTAACATGATCACTATTAACTATCAGCAACTACTAGCTAACTTTTAACATTTTAGTTATTTATGGATAGCAGGGAGATTTTAGTTATTATCAGTAAGTGACAGGATTCTACTGTAAAGGTCTTACAGTTTGCTGAAATCCCTGCCGTTGAAGTACAAATAGACCTTTTTACCAGAAGCTGTGACCATAGGCGTTGCAGAAAACCCAACATAGTCCCTTTCTAACTTAGTTCTGCATATTTCAGCAACATACTTGAAGAGCTGGTGTTCTTGATTATATGGTTGATCCACATAGTCCTTAATTGGCATCCACTGAGGAAGAGAATATAAGAAAATTATCTTCTAACAAGATTAAAAGTTACAACTTCCTCATTGGTATTTCAAATAAAGAAAATTAAGATTCCGAACTTTCTTGGTTTGGATTGAGGCTTTAATCTTAAATTAAAAGCCATATTATTTCAAAGTTACAAGCAAGCAAATAGGATTTGGTTTCAAAGGGCATGTATATATAATATTTTTCATGGGTTAAGGTAGGAGTGTAAATAAGCCAAGCCAACTTACGAGCTGTTTGAGCATTGAGCCTCGGGCCGAGCTTGAACTGAAATTTTAAACTCAAGCCTCAAGTCGAGCCTCAAGTTGAGCTCAAGTTTAAAATTTTCAGGCTCGTTGAGTTTCGAGCCAAGTTTAAGCTGAACTAAATTCTATCGAGCCAAGCTTCGTATTTGACAGGTTCAAGCTCGCTCGGCTCATTTACACTCATAGGTGAAGGAACTAATGAAATAATATATGATTAGTAGATTATTTATTAAGAAATGGTACCTGGGCTGCTGCAACCTCAATGGTACCTGGGCTGCTGCAACCTCTGAATCTTGCTTCTGGATCGCAAAGGATATTGGTCGTAACAAGCAAACGAAAAATAAATCTGATTTGCTAAAGAATGATTGGTGACTTTGCCTGTGATCAATAAGCAATAAAAATGAGATCAAAGACAGATCAAAACTTTAAGAAGCACCATAACATGCTGCAATGGATTCTTGAATTAATAGACTTTCTTATGATGAAATTGCAACAAGACTTCTAAGATTTCTTTTATTGCATGAAATTTCACGAGGAAGGAGTTCATAGAGCATAAATAGCAAACCTGAATGCTAAAATTTCCACAAATTCAGCATCAATCTGGTAAGAAAACAAAAGAAAGATTTGAATGATTTTCTAGGTTTTATAATTGCCACAAATAGTTTAATGCAAACACTAAAAATATTATCGAAGTTATAACAAATTGGATTCCATAGGGCATAACACTCATATTTGTCTTGTTTTAAGTCTACAAGAAAGAATATTTCTTACTCCAGTTTCTTCTTTAACCTCCCGAACTGCAGCTTTACAGATATCCTCTCCCTGAAGAAGGAAAATTTCTGTTTATTAATGTAAAATATCATCTGAAAAGATAAAAAAACAGAGTCAAACTGCACTCGTATTCTCACCTCATTGACAACCCCAATTGGTAGCTTCCATAAACCTGTACCTTTAAATGCACCACCCTTCTCCTGAACCACAAGCACCTATAAAATGAAACAACTTGACTTCAAAGTTAGAAGTTGTAGCTAATGGGCTGTAATATCAAACACATAATATAGGGATTTTAATATAAGGGATTTTTAAAAAAAAAAAAAATCCAATCCTAGTTCCGAAAATAGAGATATTTCATTGCACCAAAACGCTATCTTCAACCAGCACTCAAAGCCAAAATTTAATGTGAAAAGAACCAGTAAAATAACTCTCTAATTATCAATTTACTTTATCATTTACTACAAAAGCTCCAATACCCACTCGATGTGTAGCATTTACTGGAAGAGTATCGGCGGTATTAGGTAGCCATCGCACCAACATCAAGTAATCTGATTCAGCATGATGATACCTAAATCCTTCCTGCAGAATAAACAGAACAGATTGTAAGAAGATTGATACGCCAATAAAATATTTTCTAATAGTTATTTCTTTTACGTTCCCCTCCCAGCCTTTGATGGTCATTTTTAACTTTCCCTCAATTTCTATTTGTGTAACAGTAAAGGGGGCCTAACTATAATACGGCAAAAACTACATCGGAATGTTGACATGAACCATCCAAGAGTAATAAAATCAATTTTTAAAGCCACATCATCATTTGACTCAGGTAAATTATTTTCTCTCTCCTCTTTATCTCTAATTTTCTACCCATTTGAGAAAACCTCAATCACACATCCCTCCCTGCCACCACCATTAATCCAATACTCCATTGCCAATAGATAAACCCATCAGACTTCTCCTCCTTTCAATCTTCTAATCAGTACACATCTAATCTAACAAATAATTTCATCAAATATGTTAACTACAAATTAAAAAGAAAAATTAGGAGTCACAAATAATTAGAATATCCCACTGTAGATTGATAAGGACTCAAAATCTATTTCCAAATTTAAATCTCCCCTCAATGACTCGCAACTTCTTTATTTCTTTGACCCCACTGTAGATTGAGAAGGACTCAAAATCCATTTCCAAATTTACATCCCTGGATGCAATGACTCGCAATATTACCAAATAACCCCACACCCAAAATAGGAATAAGCAAAACTAAAACTTTCATTATTTTGCGAGGTGAATCCTTTGAAATATTTTCCTTTGAAATATTTTCCACAATTTATTTTCCGTTGTTTGGTTGTTCAGCAAAATAACTTAACGGAAAATATCTTTATTTGATTGTTCAGCAAAATAAATCAATGAAAAATATTTTTATTGTTCAAAGGAAAATTAAAAAAAATTAAATCATTTTTAAGGAAAATAACTCTGTAGAATATTTTCCGACATTGACAATTCATTAATTATCATTAGCAACTACTACTAGTCACCATTCACCACTAGCCACCAACATCACCACTCTGCCACCGACAATTTTCATAATTTACCTTTTCTTTTGCATTCTTCTTATATATAAGAATAAAATTTGTAAAAATATGATATTTATATTATTATTAATATTTTTATAGGTCTTGATGTTAAATTTTAAACAATTTTAACTGTAATTTTTTCAAATTCCCAGACTCAATACAAACATTTTTTCTTCGGACAAAAAGATATTTTTTCGAAAAGCTATGTTATTTTCCCGAATACAAACAGAGGCCTAATATGCAAGCAA
Organism: Jatropha curcas; assembly: GCF_014843425.1. The sequence continues at coordinate 1,979,864 of NW_023590973.1, forward strand.
AAACATGCAGTTTAGCAGTATCTAATCCTCTTCTCAATCATCTCCCAAGAGATTTCTCATTCAAACTCAAGAAATTTGAATAATGAAACAATTAAGCCAAATTAGAATTGCATAAAATCTGTATTGGAAATCTTATATATTTAGTGGGCGACCCTATTTTCGGGTTGAGATTTCACCGCGAGTTTGAGCAATGATGTGGAGGTGGTTTTTTCAGAGGTTCTTAGGCGATCTTCCGAAGCTTTCTTTCTGGCTTGGAAAACACTATTTTTATAATGTAATCAAAACACTAATTTTATAATTATCAAGAAGAGTGCCCGTGAAGAGTCGAAGCAACATTTGGAAATTCTTTGAGGAAATCTTTGAGGTTTTCTTTGAATGATGATTTGCCTTTCTTATTTTGATGTTTGAGAATTCTTTTGCAGTGTTTTGTAGGGTTGAGTCAATATGATGGAGAAAGAATGCAGATAGGAAGGAACTTTGATTTTGGAGTCGTATGTACAAACAGTTTGCAGAGATAAAGAGAGAGAGACGGAAGAGTGGCGGGTTGGATAGGACTGTGATATGGGTTAGGAAACATAGAGATGGAGAGAGAGGGAGCCGAGGTAACAAGGAAAAAGCAAGAGAGAGAGAGACTGAAAGAATGTATAGGAGAGAGAATTCTGCTACGCTTTATTTTTATTTTTTCACGCACCCTAGTCGTACGCTTTATTTTTATTTTTTCACGCACCCTAGTCGCCACGTCACTTGCATTTCACCGGGATAAGGTGCGGGTAGTTTTGTGTTATAAAAATGTAAGTTTAGACGTTTTAAGTGACAGATTTAAGATGAAATACCATAAAGTGATACCCTCGTCAATTGAGAGATCCTGAGTAAAAAACAGTCGTGCATAATGTCAACAAAATTATATTCAGTCCAAGTGTAATATATATGTCGTTAAAATTTTGGATTTCACACCTAAGTCTAATCATTCATTAAATCAATTCAAGACTTTCAAATTCTAAATCCAGTCACTCAAAAAGTTTTGAGTTTCACATATAAGTCTAATCATTCATTAAATCATTGGTTCAAAACCTTTTAGATTATTTATTTAAAGAGTTTGGACTTTATATATAAGTTTGGCTAAACCAATAGTTCAGGACTTTTTAGATTTTAATCCGAGACCTTATGTCTATAAAGTTTTGTGTTCCATGCTAGGTTTCAAACTTTTCCTTTTCTACTTTTTTTTTTTTCAATTTGAAATTAACATTGGATTGAAACTGCCGTCAAAACCTTTAAGGTTGATTATAAGTTGAACTAATATCTTCTGTTTTTGTCTAGTTTAAAATCGTAATTTTCGAACATATTTAGATTCGAATGTTTCTGAAATTGATTATCACCCAAATTAGAACCATAAATAGGTCTTTCTAAACTTGAAATATTAAATTTTAAGAGGGAACTTATACGTTTGACCTTCCAAGATATACGTACATACCTGAACTACTGGATAGATGAGATTAGCAAGTTGGATTGACAGTTTTATCCAAACACCTCTCTTCCCCTAATAAAAACACAACAAAATAATAATGATTTAATGAGTACATGACAAACTATTACTCTATCTATCCATAAATATAAATCGTTTAAGATTTTTTTTTATATCCTATCTATCCATAAGATATATATTTCGTTTTAAGAAGATTTTTTTTTTAAACTGAAATTAGAACAAGGAATGTAATTTCCTTAGCATTATAGACAAAAAGAGGGTTCATTAATTGTTAACTTAATTACTCTTTAGCCTTCTCATCATTAGTAAGTTATATGCTTAATACATATAATGTAAATTAGAAAAAAAATTCATTCATACTGTCTTTTAATGTGTTCTCTAAACTTATTATTTTGTGGGGGCAAGAAAAAAAAAAAAAAGAAGTCTAGAATGTGGTCGATAATATTATATTTAATTGGAGGCGAATTCACAAAACAGTGTCCGATATATGACATTTATCTGTTGCTCATTGTGAAAGGGAAGCTCTTAAGTAAAGGAACAAATAAGTGTCGGCGTCCATAATCTTTGGCTTCATTTCTACAACAACTCCATCAGTATAAATCATCAACTGCACAAAAATGTCGGCGTCCATATGCTGCTTCATTTCTACAACAACTCCATCATATAAATCATCAACTGCATCAAGCAATCCAACCTGCTCAATTTCACTGTCAGGAACCATCTGATCCTTCGAAGGCATTCTACTTGTGATGGCTAGCACGTTGATATAATACTGCAACCTGGAGGAACGAGCCAAAAAAAAGAAGATTCCTTTATTTTTTTTCTTTAAAGCATTTTCTGTAAGTAGAAAGCATCTTATTCTTATCTCAAAGGAAATTTCCGAGCACAACCAGCCAACATTACAACTGGTCCTGCCATTTGGAATTTCTGCTTCTAGAAAAAAACTAAGAACTTTGTCTGAAACTCCAAATTTGGAAAAGAGAATCTAATACATTGTAGGATAGTCTTGGTTTTTCCTTGGGACATTTTATCAAATAAATAAAGGGCAAGACTCAAACTATACATATATACTTACCTTCCTTTTCAAAAATCAGAAAAAAGAAAATGGTGCAGCTCCAGGAATAGGATTGTTGGAAAGTGGTGAACTTGCATAAGAATACCAAAGATTTTGTTGGTTCTCAATATGTGATTCTTTATTTAATAGAGAGATAATCTCTATGCATGTACAAATGAATTTTCCTTCGGATTAATAAAGAAGAGTTTGGTTTTGACAGTTTCAGTTAATATAATCAGCATATGACTGCAAAATGAACCTAAATAAAAACAAAATGAAAAGTCCATCAACTTTGGAAGTACAGAATTGAATTGACCAATTCAAATCTTTGCAATGCGGCGTTGAAGTCAATGACTCAACCGCTGCTCTTCAGAATAAACAATTGATGAAAACTGCTAATAAGAGGGTGAAGATTAATCTGTTCAAATGGTTGGTAAACAAATTAACATGTTTCTCTTGATTAATTTAGCACATAGAATGTGTGGTTGGCGGGAAAGTTATCATCTCCTCTTTGCTCACGCAGTTGAATTGTTGAAGAAAATATAATAAATGTGACGGTAGCTTATATTTATACATTTTTCCAAATTAATTAATTAACAAGTAGAATAAACATTTTTTTATTTAAAAGTTATTTTTATTTAAATGTTAAAATTTCAATTAAGATAGTCAATCGATATATTTCTCTCAAGTCAATCTCATTATGAGAGCGAGCAGAAATTAGTTAATTTTGTGATTCATTAAAACGGATACGGATCTAGCTACTTCGTGTAAGTATAAAAAAAATCAATATATGTATAGATTAATTAGTTCTAGACATTTGACCTTATTAAGACTTTTATTTTAAAAATTGATTTACCACATCTTATCATTTAATTTTTTGAACTATTTCTAGACTTAATTTAATACACTCAGATTGATATAATTGAATTTAAAATGTAAAATTCATTTATATATAAATTTTTCATGTTGGCAATAAATTTAAAATTGAAAATTCATTTACTTTTATTTTCTAAAATACCTTTAAAAGGCTAAAAAGATAAATAGTTGCATTAAATTTAAAAATTGAAAAGTTCATTTACTTTATTTTTGCTAAAAAATACGCTTTAAAAGGCTAAAAAGATAAATAGTTTTGTGACGTAAAATTTTATGAATTATTCTATCCATTTACATTTACCAGATATGAGTAATTTGAAGTTTGGTGGAATAAGAAAAAATTAAATCGATTATAATCTATTTAATGTTATTTTATCTTTGATTATAATCTATTTAATGTTATTTATCTTTGAAATCTTAAGCCTTTTATCTTATCCTTTATTTTTTACTAAATAGAAAGTTGAACAAAAAACTAAATAGTTGACAAAAACAAATTGTAAAGACCTATTAATTTGAATTTAAAGTTAGGTGTTCTAATTAATTATAAATTATGTTAAATTTCAAAGATTAATAGCATTTAACCCTATATATCAGTCAAAATTCAACATTAAACTACAAATTTATAATAGAATAACACTAATTAAGTTTGATTTGAAGAATTTCAAATAAAATATTTTCAGTTTGATGTCAATCTTTTCTTTAATTCAAAAAAATAACATAAAATCTACAGATGTATCAAAATTAATCCTCCACTAATTAAAATCTCTATATCCACATTCCCTTCTCTTGAATCTAATCTCTATATCCACATTCCCTTCTCTTGAATCTAGGTTTGACATTTTCCTGATTCAAAAATGTTATATTGCAAAACAAAATTTTGTATGTGAGATTGAATGTTCTAGTTTTGTCAATTGAAAAATAAAAAACTTTTGTTTAATTATGAGAAATTCAAGTAAGATATGGGTTTTTGTAAATTATTTATATATCATTTTATATTGTGAAAATACCCTTCAATATATGAATTTAATTTTCATAAAAAACGAGAAAGATTATGTAAATACCTGAAATCAAAGGTAAAATATAAAGAAATGCAAAAGTTCTTGAAAAATGAAAGTCATATTAAAAAAACAAAATGATGCTATATGAAGACTAACACAATCCAAAATGATATATACAAACTAGATTTCGACATTTGTTAGACATGTGTCTTTACTTTGTTCATCAACATTAATAAAATTCATTGTGATTAAGGCAGCACGTGGGTCGGGTTGATTGATTTAAAGTACCTGATCTATATGTGTGGATCAATAATTTTTTTTACCCAATCCAATTCATTAAATGCGTGAATCTGCAGATTATAAACGAATTGGATTGGGTTGGGTATGGATTCAGTATAAACCCGTGGGTCAATAAATGATAATAATAAAATTATTTTTAAATAAAATACAACTCTTTAAAAGGATTAATAAAAAAATTAAATATACTTAAAAAAATTAAATATACTTAAAATCTTAAGTATACAATAATTTTCATAAACTACAAATATATTTCAATGACAATATTAAAATTAAATTTCTTAACATGTTCATTATTATTATCATCATAATCATAATCATAATCAACAGGAAATATTAAATTTCCTAATAAAAAAGACGATTAATAAATTAAAAATACTCATTAACATAATTATATAATATGTTTAATTTAAACTATAGTATACTCCAAAAGCAAACTGTGATCTCTACTAAATATGTAAATAATTTAGTATTTATATTTAAAATTACAAATCAAATCAAATTAACTAAATAATTCATAATTTATTTAAGGATTGGGTCGGGTATGTGGGTTCATCTAATGAACTTGTGATCCATCCTAACTCAACCCATGAATTTGTAAATATGACCCGCCCAACCCAATCCATTATATCTTCAATTCCGCCGAGTTGAGTTGGATCGCTTGAATTCGATAACGGGTCATGTGCAGCCTTAACCGAGACGGACAAGAAGTTTCAAGTTATTAATTATAGGTAATTTTTTTCACGTCATTATTGACTATTTTGGCGAATACATGGTACTATTATTTCGGAAAAATCAGAAAAGAGCTGTCATTATTGACTATTTTGGCGAATACATGGTACTATTATTTCGGAAAAATCAGAAAAGAGCTTAAACCATCACCAAAAATTAAAAATTAAAAATATTAATATTCAAAATATAAATTACTCTTGCTTTTAACTTACAATTACAAACTTTAGTTTTTGATTGAATAACATCAATTTGATGTTATTCTTTTGGCAATTATTCTTGTGGTTTTCAAACTTTATGAGAACATATCATAACCCTACACTTTCACATTTCAGTAACAATCACGTCTCTTACCAAAATGAAACATGAAAGTGCATAGTCATAATTGAACATCCATAAAGTTATTTTATTTTGGTGAGAGATATAGTTATTATTAAAATGTGAAAGTGTAAAATTATAATTAAATTTTCATAAAATGCAAGGTCACCTGAAGAATCATCCAAATTTTAGGGTTATTAACTTCTTGCGAGAAGTGCTACAATTATCAAATAACACTCTACTAGGATGGCCAAAATTCGATGTTCGAAACTAGAACTGCCACTTTGGAACTGGTTGCAACTAGAATCGAAACCGTGCGGAAATGGAATTGAGAATTGGGTTTGATTCTGATTCTAAATTTTTTTATTTTAAAATTATATGAACAGCCTGAAACCATGGATTCCGCATTTTTTCATTTATGTTATAATTCCAAATATTTTGAAACCGGAACTGTGGCGAACCTACATTCCACAACCTAAAACATCCTGAAAAGGGTTTCTTCTTAAGAAAAAAAATGACACGGTTGAGATATTTTCGAGAAAAAATAACATATGCACAAAAAGAAAAAAAAAAAGCAAATAATTCATTAATGTCGGAAGATAACTGAAATGTTTAATGATGATACTGCAAAATGCATGTTTAGTTAAAATATAGTATTAATAGCAGAAAAGAACTCACAAAATATAAGTAAGAGAAGTATTTTGCATGCATACCTTTTAGCCTTTAGTCTTTTGAAACTCCAAACGAAAGAAAGACAGCCTTTTAACTCGATGAATATACGAAGTGGATCTGCCTTGTACGCACATATTTGTATTCATATATACACACACATACGATCTTTCCTCGCATCATCGCATGTGTATTTTAGAACATGCGAGGATCCAGACAATACACGTTTCTACTATTCAAGTACTCCACTTTTCTTCGTTATTTCCACAGTGGTGCTTGCATGACTCCACATAGATTCAACTAATATACACGTTAGTCGTACTTGAACGCTTTACAAAAGGTAGGCATTTTACAAAATATTGGTAATAAAAATATTATTTTGTAGACCACCAACCTTTTTTTAAAAAAAAAAAAAATCATTTTTCATAAAATATTAGCAACTGGAGCTATTACTTTGTGATCATATAACTTTACAAAAACAGGCTTTTACTACCGTAGAGAAGTGAGTAAATTCTGTACCCATACAAATTTTTAATCTATTGACACATGTCTAAGTAGGAAGTGAGTAAAATTGCTGTACCCATAGAATTTTGAATCTTATTTTTGACCACATGTCTGAAAATAAATTGTTATAATATGATTAACAATTAAATTTAAATGTTTGAATAATATTTTTTTTCAAAATTTCAATTTATAGAACTAAGTTTTTTATTTCTTGTTTTTGGCAATCTTTTTAGTTCCTCCAGATTTGATTATTAATTTATATATCAAAAATTTTTATATTATTTTTTAATTATATGATCCAAAAATATGAATAATTTATTAATTAATTTTTTTCCTAATCATGAACTAGAATTAAAATCTAATTAATACTGATTTGAATAACCCAATTCTCTTAACAAAAAATTTTGAATATGCGTAAAATAATATACAAATACATTTTTAGAATTGTTTCGGAACTGTAAAAAATAAATCTGATAAATAAGTATATTAAGTAACAAAATTTTATCGATTTAAGTTATAGAATTTATGTAATTAATTTGAATATAAAATTAAGGAATTCAAGTTAAACTTGAAGGTAATTTGATTATATATAAATATTACCAACTTTTTTATCCTAAAATTTTTCTTGTTATTATTACCTGTGAAAAATTTAAACACTATCTAAAGCATGTCCAAGACCCGCCGCATCATTTCTTCAATATACTCAATTTAGCTTGAAATGCAAGTGAAAAAATTTCGGTAAACTATTACATTTAATTGGAAGTCTTTATGCTAAGTGAAAAAATTCGGTAAACTATACATTAAATTGAAGTCTTTTCTTTTACAAAATGAATAACAAAATTTTATAAAAGTTATAAAATTTATAATTTTTTTATACTGCTTTGAAACTATAAGTTGATAGATAATCACAAAAATTAAATTATGAGTATCAAAATAATTTTAAAATGTTGTTTAGATAATTAAGCTTTCTAGAAGAAAATATTTTATTTTAGAGGAAAATTGAATAAATTTTTTATTTTAATTGTTTATTAAAAGGATAATTAATATCTTTATTATTATTGAATGATTTATATGTGTTTAATAATAAATAAAATAATAACTAAGAAGATATATGAATAATAAATGATGACCTGTTTTATAGGTAGCAAGTTATTAAATATTTTTTAAATCTAACAATTCACAATAAATTTATTTAAATCTAATGGAAATAGAAATGGATGTTTCTCCATAGATACAGAATTTTAACTTTCTGTACTATAGTATTATCCCAAAAACAATTCACTTTTAGGAAGTATTACAAAAATATTGCTAATTGGGATATTATTTTGTGAATATTACAAAATATTAGTTGAAAATATTATAAAATATTACAAAATATTAGAAAGAATATTGCTTTGTAAACTATCAACTTTTACTAAAAAAAAAGGTCTATATTTTAGAGAATAGTTGAAAATATTATAAAATATTAGCAATTAGAGTTATTATTTTATATAATACCGTAATTAAAAAAACAGTTATATTTTATAAATTATGAGAAAATATTCTAAAATATAGGCAATTAAAGCTATTAATATGGTGCTGCTTGATTCTATTTTCCCATATTTATGATATTAATTTAAACTATTGATTTGAGTTAAATCAATAACTTTCTTAAAAAAATAATAACTTTTTATAAATTATTAAACAATATTACAAAAGCATTATCAATAATTGCTATTATTTGCCAATCAGGTGTGGTTAGATTAATTTTTCTACAGATGTAGGGAGTATGTCGTCACGTTACTTTAAAAAATCCTTTTTTTTTTTTAAATCATATTCAGTTTTTAACTTCCAATTAATTCATATTCCGTTTAAATGATCCACCTTTTAAGTAATTCTGTGGCTGTAATTTACTAGTTTATAATTATCCTATGAATTGACCGATTTTGACTGTAATTTATTCTTTTTCTTGATTACACCTGGTTATTTGGGATAAACGAATTCTACAAAATGTCATAGAAATAAAAATGTAAATAAAAATTAAAAGTTTAAACTTTACAAAATTCAATTATATTTTTAAATATAATTCAATCACAAAATTCACTTTTAACCACTATTTAAACGGTTAACATCTAATAACTAATAACTACTAAAATAACTAATAACTATTAAAATAGCTAACAACTACTAGAACAGCTAGTATTGCTGAACAGGCACAAAAACTGTGTATTATTAAAAGTAGACAGTAGAAATAAAAATTTGAGAGCACAATGTAAAGTAAAAATAAAATAAATCGAATACAATAAATTTAATAATTTTAAAAAAATGGAAAATATTTATATTATTAAAAATATACGTAATTTTAAATATCATATTTTATTTAACAATCATTTATTTTTCTTAATAAACTAAAGCGTTTATATAACTAATAATTTCCTAAAATATTACCTTAAAACTCAACAACTCAAATAGCTTCTAAACCTAATAATTTCTAAAATATTACCGTTAAAAACTGCAACAACTCAAGAATAGCTTCTAAAACAATTATTTATGAAGATTTTTTTAAAAAAAGTATGTAATGTTAATATAGTTTTAGCATGATTAATCAAATTTCTATCATTTTACATATTATACTATCAATTCTATCATTTTTTAAACGAATATAATTTTTTCACTTTTTTTACTATATTTTCAACTTTTTAAGAAAAAAAATTTGGCGCACCGGCGATTGTTGTTGTTTTCTGAAGATAGGTCACGTGATTAACATAATCACGTGTTGCTCAAGCGGTAAGGTTTTTAGGTGCAAGACCCATCAACAGTTGAATTGTCAATAAAGATTAAATTATTAACCTTTTTTTGGGAAATTTTCTGTGGCGTAAATGACAGAACAGAGAGTGACATAAATTTTTTAAATTTATTTACTATTGTACTTATAATAAATTGAGCTTACTTTTTATTATATCTCATTTACATAGTTTGTATTTAATTAATTTTAAATATAAAATATTTTTATGTAATATAAATATGAAAATTACAAACTTTATGAAAGATGAAGTATAATAAAATAATAATAATGTTGAGAAGCGGAAAACCTGATAACTGTTTTAACTGGTAATTTGGAATTGTTCCCATGTCAGTTTTTTCCAATTTCTTTGTTTAAAAAACTTTATAAATTAATTTCTTGCCGTAGAAAATT
>NW_023590973.1:1990463-2066618 GCF_014843425.1 Jatropha curcas
ATAATATATATAGAGATAATATTTAAATTGTTTTTTTTTTTTGTTTTTTTTTTTTTTTTTTACACTAATTTTATAATTATCAAGAAGAGTGCCCGTGAAGAGTCGAAGCAACATTTGGAAATTCTTTGAGGAAATCTTTGAGGTTTTCTTTGAATGATGATTTGCCTTTCTTATTTTGATGTTTGAGAATTCTTTTGCAGTGTTTTGTAGGGTTGAGTCAATATGATGGAGAAAGAATGCAGATAGGAAGGAACTTTGATTTTGGAGTCGTATGTACAAACAGTTTGCAGAGATAAAGAGAGAGAGACGGAAGAGTGGCGGGTTGGATAGGACTGTGATATGGGTTAGGAAACATAGAGATGGAGAGAGAGGGAGCCGAGGTAACAAGGAAAAAGCAAGAGAGAGAGAGACTGAAAGAATGTATAGGAGAGAGAATTCTGCTACGCTTTATTTTTATTTTTTCACGCACCCTAGTCGCCACGTCACTTGCATTTCACCGGGATAAGGTGCGGGTAGTTTTGTGTTATAAAAATGTAAGTTTAGACGTTTTAAGTGACAGATTTAAGGACGCTTTATTTTTATTTTTTCACGCACCCTAGTCGCCACGTCACTTGCATTTCACCGGGATAAGGTGCGGGTAGTTTTGTGTTATAAAAATGTAAGTTTAGACGTTTTAAGTGACAGATTTAAGATGAAATACCATAAAGTGATACCCTCGTCAATTGAGAGATCCTGAGTAAAAAACAGTCGTGCATAATGTCAACAAAATTATATTCAGTCCAAGTGTAATATATATGTCGTTAAAATTTTGGATTTCACACCTAAGTCTAATCATTCATTAAATCAATTCAAGACTTTCAAATTCTAAATCCAGTCACTCAAAAAGTTTTGAGTTTCACATATAAGTCTAATCATTCATTAAATCATTGGTTCAAAACCTTTTAGATTATTTATTTAAAGAGTTTGGACTTTATATATAAGTTTGGCTAAACCAATAGTTCAGGACTTTTTAGATTTTAATCCGAGACCTTATGTCTATAAAGTTTTGTGTTCCATGCTAGGTTTCAAACTTTTCCTTTTCTACTTTTTTTTTTTTCAATTTGAAATTAACATTGGATTGAAACTGCCGTCAAAACCTTTAAGGTTGATTATAAGTTGAACTAATATCTTCTGTTTTTGTCTAGTTTAAAATCGTAATTTTCGAACATATTTAGATTCGAATGTTTCTGAAATTGATTATCACCCAAATTAGAACCATAAATAGGTCTTTCTAAACTTGAAATATTAAATTTTAAGAGGGAACTTATACGTTTGACCTTCCAAGATATACGTACATACCTGAACTACTGGATAGATGAGATTAGCAAGTTGGATTGACAGTTTTATCCAAACACCTCTCTTCCCCTAATAAAAACACAACAAAATAATAATGATTTAATGAGTACATGACAAACTATTACTCTATCTATCCATAAATATAAATCGTTTAAGATTTTTTTTTACGCTCTGATCTATCCATGAATTAGAGTAAATCGTGTTTAAGATTTTTATTTACTAAATTAAGAAAGGATTAATTCTTACATTAAAAAAGAAGTTCAGTATTATTTTTAATTAAATTACTTACCCTTCCCATATGTAATATAGTAAAATTAATGCTTAATACATATTAATAGGGTAAAAATTAGGAAAAAAAATGTCTCATCTCATCAGCTTCGCTGTAATGTTCTCAACTTGTATATTTGTGGGGAAATTGCAAAAATAAAAAAAAAAAAAGTGGTAAATGGTGGATAATTAATTATAGTTATAGAGTGGACGAATACAACTCAGCTGTCATGAATAATGTACTGTTGCTTCCATTGGTGGAAGGCGAAGCTCTGAGAAGTAATGGAAAAAAATTCCGGAGCGTCCTCATAATCAAAAATGTCGGCGTCCATATGCTGCTTCATTTCTACAACAACTCCATCATATAAATCATCAACTGCATCAAGCAATCCAACCTGCTCAATTTCACTGTCAGGAACCATCTGATCCTTCGAAGGCATTCTACTTGTGATGGCTAGCACGTTGATATAATACTGCAACCTGGAGGAACGAGCCAAAAAAAAGAAGATTCCTTTATTTTTTTTCTTTAAAGCATTTTCTGTAAGTAGAAAGCATCTTATTCTTATCTCAAAGGAAATTTCCGAGCACAACCAGCCAACATTACAACTGGTCCTGCCATTTGGAATTTCTGCTTCTAGAAAAAAACTAAGAACTTTGTCTGAAACTCCAAATTTGGAAAAGAGAATCTAATACATTGTAGGATAGTCTTGGTTTTTCCTTGGGACATTTTATCAAATAAATAAAGGGCAAGACTCAAACTATACATATATACTTACCTTCCTTTTCAAAAATCAGAAAAAAGAAAATGGTGCAGCTCCAGGAATAGGATTGTTGGAAAGTGGTGAACTTGCATAAGAATACCAAAGATTTTGTTGGTTCTCAATATGTGATTCTTTATTTAATAGAGAGATAATCTCTATGCATGTACAAATGAATTTTCCTTCGGATTAATAAAGAAGAGTTTGGTTTTGACAGTTTCAGTTAATATAATCAGCATATGACTGCAAAATGAACCTAAATAAAAACAAAATGAAAAGTCCATCAACTTTGGAAGTACAGAATTGAATTGACCAATTCAAATCTTTGCAATGCGGCGTTGAAGTCAATGACTCAACCGCTGCTCTTCAGAATAAACAATTGATGAAAACTGCTAATAAGAGGGTGAAGATTAATCTGTTCAAATGGTTGGTAAACAAATTAACATGTTTCTCTTGATTAATTTAGCACATAGAATGTGTGGTTGGCGGGAAAGTTATCATCTCCTCTTTGCTCACGCAGTTGAATTGTTGAAGAAAATATAATAAATGTGACGGTAGCTTATATTTATACATTTTTCCAAATTAATTAATTAACAAGTAGAATAAACATTTTTTTATTTAAAAGTTATTTTTATTTAAATGTTAAAATTTCAATTAAGATAGTCAATCGATATATTTCTCTCAAGTCAATCTCATTATGAGAGCGAGCAGAAATTAGTTAATTTTGTGATTCATTAAAACGGATACGGATCTAGCTACTTCGTGTAAGTATAAAAAAAATCAATATATGTATAGATTAATTAGTTCTAGACATTTGACCTTATTAAGACTTTTATTTTAAAAATTGATTTACCACATCTTATCATTTAATTTTTTGAACTATTTCTAGACTTAATTTAATACACTCAGATTGATATAATTGAATTTAAAATGTAAAATTCATTTATATATAAATTTTTCATGTTGGCAATAAATTTAAAATTGAAAATTCATTTACTTTTATTTTCTAAAATACCTTTAAAAGGCTAAAAAGATAAATAGTTGTGTATAATTTCATGTTGGCAAATAAATTTAAAATTGAAAATTCATTACTTTTGATTTCTAAATCGTAAAAGGTAAAAAGATAAGTAGTTGTTGACGTAAAAAAACTCTCTCGCACTTATTTATCATTTATGTCAAATATTGAGTAATGTTGATATTTGGTGAAAAAAAAAAATATTTTTTTAATAGATCGATTATAATCTTATTTATGCTTATTTATTTTGAATTTGGAGACCTTTAAGATCTTATGCTTTTAATTTGTTTTACTAAATACGATAAGTTAAACAAAAAGACTAAATGAGTGTTGAAAAAACAATATTGGGTAAAGACTTATTAATGTTTGGAATTTAAAGTTAGGTGTTACTAAATTAATTATATATTATGTTGTAAAATTTCAAAGATTAATAGCGATTTTTAACCCTAATATATCAGTCAAAAATTCAAACATTAAATACTTCAGGTAAATTTATACATAGATATAAACATATTAAGGTTTGATTTGAAGATTTAAATAAATATATTTCAGTTTGAGTTGTCAATCTTTTTCTTTAATTCATAAAAATAACATAAAATCTACAGATGTATCAAAATTAATCCCCACTATTAAAATCTCTATATCCACTATTCCTTTCTTGAATCTAGGTTTGATCTCTATATCCACATTCCCTTCTCTTGAATCTAGGTTTGACATTTTCCTGATTCAAAAATGTTATATTGCAAAACAAAATTTTGTATGTGAGATTGAATGTTCTAGTTTTGTCAATTGAAAAATAAAAAACTTTTGTTTAATTATGAGAAATTCAAGTAAGATATGGGTTTTTGTAAATTATTTATATATCATTTTATATTGTGAAAATACCCTTCAATATATGAATTTAATTTTCATAAAAAACGAGAAAGATTATGTAAATACCTGAAATCAAAGGTAAAATATAAAGAAATGCAAAAGTTCTTGAAAAATGAAAGTCATATTAAAAAAACAAAATGATGCTATATGAAGACTAACACAATCCAAAATGATATATACAAACTAGATTTCGACATTTGTTAGACATGTGTCTTTACTTTGTTCATCAACATTAATAAAATTCATTGTGATTAAGGCAGCACGTGGGTCGGGTTGATTGATTTAAAGTACCTGATCTATATGTGTGGATCAATAATTTTTTTTACCCAATCCAATTCATTAAATGCGTGAATCTGCAGATTATAAACGAATTGGATTGGGTTGGGTATGGATTCAGTATAAACCCGTGGGTCAATAAATGATAATAATAAAATTATTTTTAAATAAAATACAACTCTTTAAAAGGATTAATAAAAAAATTAAATATACTTAAAATCTTAAGTATACAATAATTAATAATTTTCATAAACTACAAATATATTTCAATGACAATATTAAAATTAAATTTCTTAACATGTTCATTATTATTATCATCATAATCATAATCATAATCAACAGGAAATATTAAATTTCCTAATAAAAAAGACGATTAATAAATTAAAAATACTCATTAACATAATTATATAATATGTTTAATTTAAACTATAGTATACTCCAAAAGCAAACTGTGATCTCTACTAAATATGTAAATAATTTAGTATTTATATTTAAAATTACAAATCAAATCAAATTAACTAAATAATTCATAATTTATTTAAGGATTGGGTCGGGTATGTGGGTTCATCTAATGAACTTGTGATCCATCCTAACTCAACCCATGAATTTGTAAATATGACCCGCCCAACCCAATCCATTATATCTTCAATTCCGCCGAGTTGAGTTGGATCGCTTGAATTCGATAACGGGTCATGTGCAGCCTTAACCGAGACGGACAAGAAGTTTCAAGTTATTAATTATAGGTAATTTTTTTCACGTCATTATTGACTATTTTGGCGAATACATGGTACTATTATTTCGGAAAAATCAGAAAAGAGCTTAAACCATCACCAAAAATTAAAAATTTATTTCGGAAAAATCAGAAAAGAGCTTAAACCATCACCAAAAATTAAAAATTAAAAATATTAATATTCAAAATATAAATTACTCTTGCTTTTAACTTACAATTACAAACTTTAGTTTTTGATTGAATAACATCAATTTGATGTTATTCTTTTGGCAATTATTCTTGTGGTTTTCAAACTTTATGAGAACATATCATAACCCTACACTTTCACATTTCAGTAACAATCACGTCTCTTACCAAAATGAAACATGAAAGTGCATAGTCATAATTGAACATCCATAAAGTTATTTTATTTTGGTGAGAGATATAGTTATTATTAAAATGTGAAAGTGTAAAATTATAATTAAATTTTCATAAAATGCAAGGTCACCTGAAGAATCATCCAAATTTTAGGGTTATTAACTTCTTGCGAGAAGTGCTACAATTATCAAATAACACTCTACTAGGATGGCCAAAATTCGATGTTCGAAACTAGAACTGCCACTTTGGAACTGGTTGCAACTAGAATCGAAACCGTGCGGAAATGGAATTGAGAATTGGGTTTGATTCTGATTCTAAATTTTTTTATTTTAAAATTATATGAACAGCCTGAAACCATGGATTCCGCATTTTTTCATTTATGTTATAATTCCAAATATTTTGAAACCGGAACTGTGGCGAACCTACATTCCACAACCTAAAACATCCTGAAAAGGGTTTCTTCTTAAGAAAAAAAATGACACGGTTGAGATATTTTCGAGAAAAAATAACATATGCACAAAAAGAAAAAAAAAAAGCAAATAATTCATTAATGTCGGAAGATAACTGAAATGTTTAATGATGATACTGCAAAATGCATGTTTAGTTAAAATATAGTATTAATAGCAGAAAAGAACTCACAAAATATAAGTAAGAGAAGTATTTTGCATGCATACCTTTTAGCCTTTAGTCTTTTGAAACTCCAAACGAAAGAAAGACAGCCTTTTAACTCGATGAATATACGAAGTGGATCTGCCTTGTACGCACATATTTGTATTCATATATACACACACATACGATCTTTCCTCGCATCATCGCATGTGTATTTTAGAACATGCGAGGATCCAGACAATACACGTTTCTACTATTCAAGTACTCCACTTTTCTTCGTTATTTCCACAGTGGTGCTTGCATGACTCCACATAGATTCAACTAATATACACGTTAGTCGTACTTGAACGCTTTACAAAAGGTAGGCATTTTACAAAATATTGGTAATAAAAATATTATTTTGTAGACCACCAACCTTTTTTTAAAAAAAAAAAAAATCATTTTTCATAAAATATTAGCAACTGGAGCTATTACTTTGTGATCATATAACTTTACAAAAACAGGCTTTTACTACCGTAGAGAAGTGAGTAAATTCTGTACCCATACAAATTTTTAATCTATTGACACATGTCTAATCATGTGATAACTTTAAAAAAACAGGCTTTAGACTTAGCAGGTAGAGAGTGAGATAAATTCGTGTACCCATACAAAATTTTGTGTAAGTCTTATTTTGGAAATTGTCTAATATAAACTTGTTATACTATGATTCAAATTAGAAATTGTAATGTGTTGAATAAATATTGTAATTTTTTCAATTGTTTCAATTTACTGAACTAGTTTTTTATTCTCTGTTGATATTGCAATCTTTTTTAGTTCCTTCCAGATTTATGTGAATATCTTAATTTAATATCAAAAGTATTTTTATTATTATTTTTATAATATCAAAAATAAAGGATGAGAAATTTATAAGTTGATTTTTTCCTAAACTACATGAAACTGAGAATTAAAATTTATTAATACTAGGATTGAAACACAAATTCGTCTAACAAAATTTTGAATATCGTAACATATATATATCAAATAGTTATTTTTTGTTAAATTGTTCGGAGAACTTAAAATATTAAAAATCTAACTCACACTCACTCATATTAGTAGCAGAATTTATCGAATTAAGTTATAGAATTTATGTAATGTATTTTGGATATAAATAACTTAAGAAATTCAATTTTATACTTTGGACAGGAGGTAATCTGATTTAGAATAGAAATATTTACCAACTTATTTTAAGTCAGTTCAAGGAAGTAGTTTGGTTCTTTTATTGTAAACAAAGAAAAAAAAAATACAATTACCGAAGAAAATTTAACATGATCTGAAGCATTCAAACCGCGCTATCCATCGCTATACTCAGCAATATACTCAACATTTAGCATTGAAATGCTGAGATGAAAAAATTCGGTGAAACTATAAAATTAATTGAGTCTTTTCTATTTACAAGATGAATAACAAAATTTTATAAAAGTTTAATAAATGCTAAGTGAAAAAATTCGGTAAACTATACATTAAATTGAAGTCTTTTCTTTTACAAAATGAATAACAAAATTTTATAAAAGTTATAAAATTTATAATTTTTTTATACTGCTTTGAAACTATAAGTTGATAGATAATCACAAAAATTAAATTATGAGTATCAAAATAATTTTAAAATGTTGTTTAGATAATTAAGCTTTCTAGAAGAAAATATTTTATTTTAGAGGAAAATTGAATAAATTTTTTATTTTAATTGTTTATTAAAAGGATAATTAATATCTTTATTATTATTGAATGATTTATATGTGTTTAATAATAAATAAAATAATAACTAAGAAGATATATGAATAATAAATGATGACCTGTTTTATAGGTAGCAAGTTATTAAATATTTTTTAAATCTAACAATTCACAATAAATTTATTTAAATCTAATGGAAATAGAAATGGATGTTTCTCCATAGATACAGAATTTTAACTTTCTGTACTATAGTATTATCCCAAAAACAATTCACTTTTAGGAAGTATTACAAAAATATTGCTAATTGGGATATTATTTTGTGAATATTACAAAATATTAGTTGAAAATATTATAAAATATTACAAAATATTAGAAAGAATATTGCTTTGTAAACTATCAACTTTTACTAAAAAAAAAGGTCTATATTTTAGAGAATAGTTGAAAATATTATAAAATATTAGCAATTAGAGTTATTATTTTATATAATACCGTAATTAAAAAAACAGTTATATTTTATAAATTATGAGAAAATATTCTAAAATATAGGCAATTAAAGCTATTAATATGGTGCTGCTTGATTCTATTTTCCCATATTTATGATATTAATTTAAACTATTGATTTGAGTTAAATCAATAACTTTCTTAAAAAAATAATAACTTTTTATAAATTATTAAACAATATTACAAAAGCATTATCAATAATTGCTATTATTTGCCAATCAGGTGTGGTTAGATTAATTTTTCTACAGATGTAGGGAGTATGTCGTCACGTTACTTTAAAAAATCCTTTTTTTTTTTTAAATCATATTCAGTTTTTAACTTCCAATTAATTCATATTCCGTTTAAATGATCCACCTTTTAAGTAATTCTGTGGCTGTAATTTACTAGTTTATAATTATCCTATGAATTGACCGATTTTGACTGTAATTTATTCTTTTTCTTGATTACACCTGGTTATTTGGGATAAACGAATTCTACAAAATGTCATAGAAATAAAAATGTAAATAAAAATTAAAAGTTTAAACTTTACAAAATTCAATTATATTTTTAAATATAATTCAATCACAAAATTCACTTTTAACCACTATTTAAACGGTTAACATCTAATAACTAATAACTACTAAAATAACTAATAACTATTAAAATAGCTAACAACTACTAGAACAGCTAGTATTGCTGAACAGGCACAAAAACTGTGTATTATTAAAAGTAGACAGTAGAAATAAAAATTTGAGAGCACAATGTAAAGTAAAAATAAAATAAATCGAATACAATAAATTTAATAATTTTAAAAAAATGGAAAATATTTATATTATTAAAAATATACGTAATTTTAAATATCATATTTTATTTAACAATCATTTATTTTTCTTAATAAACTAAAGCGTTTATATAACTAATAATTTCCTAAAATATTACCTTAAAACTCAACAACTCAAATAGCTTCTAAACATTTCCTTAAAATACTTCAACACTCAAAATTAGCTTCTATGAACAATTATTTATTAGAATTTTTTTAAAAAACTATTTAATTTAAATTATAGGGTGTTTACATATTATACTATCAATTCTAGTGATTTTTTGATAACGAATTAATTTTTTTCACTTTTTTAACTATATTTTCAACCTTTTTAAGAAAAAAATTTTGGGCGCATAGCGGCGATTGTTGTTGGTTTGTCTGAAGAATAGGTTGTCAGCGTGATTAACATAGAATCACGTGGTTGCTCAAGCGGTTTAAGGTTTTTAGGTGGCAAGACCATCAACAGTTGAATTGTCAATAAAGATTAATTTTAACCTTTTTTTTTGGGAAATTTTCTTGTGGGCGTAAATGACAAGAACAGAGAGCTGAACATAGAAGTTTTTTTAAATTTTATTTACTATTGTAAAAAGAAAAAAAAACATTCTTGAGGAAAACATGTGCATGATTGTCAATGGAGAAGCTGACACTAAAACAAAAATTTCAAACACACAATCCCTTTTGAAAGATTCTAAAAAACCCATTTGAAATCTCGTCCAGACAAGTTCATTTATGTTACGTGTCAAAGACAACTTACCAAATATTCTTTCACTTTGGATTTTAGAAAGCAATAATCTTTTTTTACCTCTTTTTTCATTATATGCATTGGAAGCGTGGTAACAAGCCCAAACGAACAGGTCTAAACGGCAAAAATCATTATATTATATTTTTATAATATAATATAGAGCATAATTTCTTGCCGTAGAAAATTATTATTATTATTATTATTATTAGTGACTGGAAATTATTGAAATAAATAAAATTAACCCATTTTGTGCAATCAAGAATGCAACAACCTAAGAATGAAGAAAAGAAACAAAAAATTTTTATTTATTTTTTTAATGCTTATTAAACATTTTAGATTAATAGGAAATTATTATATAGTTTCCCTATTATAAAGTAATACAATTTATTTTAAATATTTTTGTAAATTACATATTTAATCAAAGACGAGGACTTAACCATTGTCCTTTACACTGAAACCCTTTTTCTTTTTGGTCACTAATATTTGTATATATACATGCACGACATACACAACATGATCCAGTTGACTATTGTTGAGGTCAATGCGTCTCCTTCATGCTTTCTTCTTCTTCCTTTCCGGCTTTCACCTTTCTACACGTTTTCCTATTTTCATACTAATTAGATAAGATTGTAACTTTTTAATCTCAATTTCTCGTTTCTTTCATTGTACCTTAACTTCAATAAAAATCTATCACAAATTTTTAGTGGCTATCTATTTATCGAATATTTCCTTTGTTCAGTTTAATTTGTCAACTTTTGACTTTCACAGCAACTAAGAAAATAACTAAATCATTTCATATTTTTAAAAATTAAAGATTTCAAATTTTTAATTTTTGGCATCTTTTGGTTCAAAATGGTCTATTTTCTATATTTCTCGGAAAGATATGTCCACTTACAAGGAAATTATTTTCTAAGAAGTATAATTTGAATATATTTAGTATACAAGTCAACTTCATGGGAAGCAAATTACTTTCAGATTACAAAAGACAATATTGTTCATAATACAAATTTATATGTGTTTAGATAATAGGACAAAATGGTAAACTTTCAAATTACAAAAGACAATATTGTTCATAATATAAATTTACATGTGTTTAGATAATAGGACAAAATGGTAAATTAACTAGAGAAATGCAACTTCCCTAGTCATCTCTAAAGAAGTTGCTTCCCTTATGTAAGGAAAGTAGGATAGACTACTTCGAGGAAATAGAATTGAAAATGCAAATTAAAATAAGTATTTTATGCACTTTCCCGTAACTCACAATTCCCTAGTTTCCTTATCTCCAATCAAACATCACTTTTAGTTTGGAACAGAAACTGATCTTGTACTATTTTATTTATTTCGATTTAACTAGATGTGTTTTTCTTATAATAAATATATTTTTTTTCTTAATTTTTTATTATTGTTTTGTCTCCATATTATTTGAGATTTAATATTATACATTTCTGCTAGTTTATTATTGAAAAGAATTTAAACATTTTTTTTCTTTTATTAAAAGATGAACGAAATGGCAGCTCTATATGAGAGTAATTATCTATATATAATACTTTGATATTATTAATGAATTATTAATTATATTTCTGAAAAAAAAATTATCTTTTGTAAGTGGAGAGGTATTATGATTATTGAATTATATTTCATGAAAAAGTCTTGTGTGTAAGTGGGAGAGGAATTTTATTTTGAAAATCAGAAGGAGGGGTCTGAAAGCTCATTAACCACACAAGCAATGTTGCAAGCCACACCGTTCTATCAGCATGAACAAGTCACGAAACACCAGTAAAGAATGGAGAAATTAAACAACACTACTATCAGTGCGGACCATGAATAGCTCCTTTGCTAACAATCGGCAGACCGAAGGTTTGAGGCTTCCCTATAAAAGTTATACATGAGTCTTCACCTCACCAATCACGAAGAAGAAGAGAACTGCCAAGCCCTCCCAATCACGAAGAAGAAGAGAACTGCAAGCTGTAAACAAATTATGATTGCGGTAACCACCTGCCTATCGAGACTGAAGCATATCGACAACCACCTGAGAGTTGCATTGTAAATGAATATGCCGCCATACTCTATCCCATGCTATCAGCAGAGCATGGTAAACAACCCATTGGTAAAGCATACCAATCAAGAGCTAGAGAAAACCCCAACTGCCATAGACCATTCCATGAACGAAAGGAACCTGCACAAGCAACTATGCCAGGCTGACCGCAAGCACTCCCATCAGTATTAATTGTAATCCATCCAACAGGTGCTGGCACCCAAGAGACAAGACATGTCTGAATCGGCTGAGTGCTACCACTAATTCTTTTGTCATTGTCCCAAGCTTTCCGCACCTCCTGAACTTTAAGACAAATAAAATCACAAGTGATCTATAAGAGACCTCAGCAACAGGAGAATAAGGATAAAAAATCCTCTTATTTCGCTCCTTCCAGATCCACCAGATACACGGTGCAAAGTTAACACTCCAAAGGCCCCCTATAGAACAAATCTCCGTAGAACTGAGATTATTAAGAATCCATTGAGGCACTATGTTAGAGGCAAAATCATCACACAAATCATCAACAAGGAACCAGTTCCAAACTCTGCGAGCCCTACTACAATCACGAAGAGTATACAGCACTGTTTCACTAGCGCCATTGCAACTAGAACCTGTTTCACTAGCGAACCATTGCAACTAGCACAAGAGTCAACAGAAAAGTAAACCCCTCTACCACAGTGCAGAGCCCGATTATTACTAATCATGGACATAGCCCACATAAGATATCTTGGCTCTAATCGGCGTGGTTCGATGATTTCTCACTTGGTGGTCATTTCATATATAATACTCACTGTTGAAATCTCATTCACACTTGAACATTTCAACAATAGCTAGATTTGGAATCATACTTTTCTAAGTGGACTAACCGTCTAAAAATCAAAGAAGGCATTAAATAATTTTGCTATATGCCATCTCTTAATCTTGTTTAAATTTTTCATATCTCTTAAAAAAAAAAAATCATTAAATTTGTCTAAATTACAGACAATAAATTATTCAGTAAATTAACTACATTATTCTTAATTTAATATATCCAAACACTGATTTTTGAGGAATTGAAGCAACAATTCTTGCTCATATATAAAGTGCTACATGAAAGGAAAAATTTATTACCAGGAGAAAAGTTCTTAGAAAGAGGCAAAGAATAGTTTTCAAAATCCAAGGCTGGAGGTTAAGCAAAGATTCTCTGCTGCAAAGTTAAATAGTTCAAGATATGCTTGAAAGAAATTTGAGGGGAAAACTTCTGCATAACCCATAGATATATTCCAGAGTTCTTTAACAAAAGTCATCTATTATCTTCGCTAATCTTCTGTTCCTATAGAATGCTCTACTAAATAAAAGTTATTTTCTAATTAGAAATTTAACATATAATCTGTAATGTAAATCTGATGGAACTATAAAAATCATCGGCATCGAAAATGAAATACGTAGCCGGAAATATTGACTGAACCGGAGTTTGAGTTGATAGATGTAACTTGTGTGTTTTTCTATCTCTAGAACGGCATTTAGGTTTTTATTTTGTTTTTTTTTTTCTGATTTATTGAAATTAAAGCATTAATAACTAACATGTTACTACCTCGGTTCTATAGTCAAATTTGAGAAAATAGTTTGTTTTAAAATACTTGTCATATTTGTGGTTTGAAGGTATAATAAATACTTTTTTACCATGTTTACCCTTTCTATATGACCAATAATCATTACTTCAATTTAATGGATTTTTTAGAAAATTAGTAATTAACGGTAATATAGCTAATTTACTCAATAATTTATTATAACTTAAACAAATTTAATGGTTTTCTTATAAGACGTGAAATTCCAAATAAATGTGACAAGTACATGAAACAGAACTAAGTATATTTTTTATTAATTTGGCTATTATTCGAGAGACATAAAACTAGAGTCTAAAAAGATTTTTTTTATCATTAATTTGAATTAATAATTAAATAAGAATAATTAGAAAGTAGCTATTCTAATACTAAATAGAGCCGTACAAGGTTGAAACATTCTTATTCTATGCCTTTAAGTGAGGAGGAATTATTGAACTAAGAAAAAATAACTATCTTTACTCCGTCCATTTGTTATACAACTCGGTTTTGACAAAACATAAAAATATTAAGACCATTTATTAGTCAATAAAAATTATTTTACCCTTTTTCATCCTTAACTCATTAAGATATTAATAAAATTATTTATTTAATGAACAATTATAAAGATTATTATGAGAAAAAATAATTGTTTAAATGTATAAATTTATAAATCTTGTAAATATTTTGGGACATTCAAAAAAAAAGAATAATAAACAAATAAAATTAGATGGATGAAGTATTTAATATGATTTTTTTTTATTTTATTTCATATTGAAAAATCAACTACACTACATATTATGTCGACAACTCTTTTCCTCTCTACTGCCTTGTTAATGGCTTCTCCAGTGGCCTAATTGAGCTATAGTGGTCAGTAAGCTTCACATACAAGTTGGTTTATCTTCAAAGGTTGGTTCATATTGCCCTGAATGTGTTCGATGAAATTCCGCAATAAGATTGTATCTGAACCACAAGCTCTCTCTGCTAAGCATCTGTAGATCAGATCCACAGTCAGTTCGACAAGCCTCTAAAGCGCCGCCGGTCGCAGCTTCGCCACCTCCGGTTGTCTCTCCGGCGAACATCACCCGGACTCAAAAAAAAAAAAAAAAAAAAAAAAAAAAAAAAATATAATAAAATTTCTGGCAGTGTTGTGTGTGTGTATGCGCGCTTGATTTCTGGCAGTGCGTTATTATCACTAAGGCAGATGCTTTGGTTTCATCACTGAAAGCACACTCCAGCAACAATATTTTTGTTTGGTGGCCCATCTTCTTCCAATCATAGCCCCCCTTTCAAGCTCACCACCGGAGGCGACCCCACAGGGGGTGGCTGGCCGGAGTTTTGCATTTGCACTCACTGGCCAATCTTTCAGTCCGAAAACAATTGAGGATCTTAGATCTTTTGCTTCCATCGACAAAAATAAGAGGTTATCATCTAAAACTCCTAGAAGGCTTTTCCTGCTGTTAATTTCACTGAGGATGATATTCAGAAACTATCTCTCCCATACCAATATGCTTTGATTGGAGCTTTTCTGTTTGGAAGACCTTCTATGCAGGCTTTGAAGAAGGCTTTTGATCTTATTGGTTTAAAGGAGATTTTACATTGGGTTTAATTGATTCGAATCATATTCTGATTAACTTTTTTCTTGAGGAGGATTTTCTCCGTTGTTGGCTTCGTCAGACTTGGTTTTTTAATGGATTCTCTATGCATGTCTCCAAATGTTCTGCCTCTTTTCGACTAGATGTCGATAGTTCTATTGCTCCTATCTGGGTTTCTCTTCCAGGGCTCCCCATTCATTTTTTTGACAAAGAGGCTTTATATTCTATTGTTGAATTAATTGGCATTGATTTAGAAAGCCTCGTCAAAATCAACATCTTTTAAAAATCAATCTCCTTCATCATCAGGTGCTCAGTGGCAGACCTTTGAAGGTAGATGCCTCCACTGCTTCATTAGTTCGGCCTTCGATTGCAAGGGTATGTGTTGGGTTAGATATCTCTGCTGATTTGCCTCAACGTATTTGGATTGGGAATGGAAATTCCGGTTTTTTCCAAGCTATCGAATATGAGAATCTTCCTAAGTTTTGTCTATCATGTATGAAATTGGGTCATGACAGTTCCACCTGTCCACCTGTAGGATGGCTTCTACCAGTAATGTGCCAAATCAATTTATTAAGCCTGTTAAGAATGTTATTGAACCATCTCAAGCTCAAGTTTGGGTCCCCAAGAAACAGCCTCCTTCGACAGAGTTTCAAAATCAGAATTCCATTGATGCTATATGAAACAACCCGAATTTTTATTTTCAAAGATTTTTCATTTAAATTTAATAAACTGACAGCGTGGAAAATGTATGTAATTATTTACATGCAAATTAATAATTTGTACAGCGATAAACCGAATCGAAAATCAATGGATAATTGACAAATCAAATAAAAACCAAGATTTGGGCTGAATCGAACCTCAAATAAAAACCAAGATTTGGGCTGAATCGAACCAGAGTTGAATCGAATCAGCCCAAACCACTTCTAGAACTCTCCCCTCTCCCCTTATTTCCAGCGCTCACCTCACTCCCTCATTTTTTTTTGCACCCCCTGACCACCAACGCAGCACCGCCACCTCTTCTTCTTCTTCTTTTTTTTTTCTTTCTGTTCTTTTCTTTCTTTTTCTTTCCTTTTCTTTCCTGCGCTTGCGACTCCACTGCTGGCAGAAGCAGATTGCGCCCCCACCAGCTCGATCGTACTCCGTCGCACGCCACAGCCGTTTTCCTCCGCTCGATTGCTGCTCCTTGCAAACCCAGCCACAGCTCCGCCACTGTTCCTCCGTGTGCTCAGCCTTGTTGCAGCTCCAGCGCGCTGCCGACCTCCAGGAGCAGATCTGTCGAGCCTGCAGTTGCGCCACCAGCTGCTCCGCCACCAGATCGCACAGCGCCACCACTGCAGCTCAACTCCTGCGTCGATCTCAGGCTGTCCAGTCGCTTCCAGCACGCGTAGCTCCGATCCGGCACGAGTAAATCCCTGATTTAGCAAGAAAAATTATATTTGGGGTATAAATCAATTTCTGCTAATCTCAGAATTTATTTTTAGTAATTTTGGGTTAACTAATTTAAATTAAAATTTTGATATTGAATTATTGATTAATGAGAGTTAATTTCAGTATTAAATAAATTATTAGAAAATTTTGATTTAAGGAATTAAAGAAAAATTTATAAATTTATGTTAATACGGAAAATGTGGAGGATGGATGAGATTTGTTGATTGAATTGATTGCCCGATGGATGGGCGCTGCGTGGTTTGGAATTTAATTGATATAATGTTGATGTTTTAATAGGTGGATAATCCAATTTTTAAGGGAGATGCGGCCGAAAAGTCGGTAGAAAATAAATTACTTATAGAGATTAAATTATTCATAGAAATTAAAAATATAGAATAAGATTATGAGAGTGATAAATAAACAAATAAAGAAATAAACAAGAGGAACAAATTTATATATAGTTCGGTAAATTAAATACCGACTCAAGTTATTAACGTTATGAATATTATATGATAAATCGTATTATCATTATTAATATTATTATTATGAATCATATTAATATTTTGATTAATATTATTATAAAATATTAATTACCGAATAATTAGACGTTTTACTTAATGAATAAATTAGAAGAAATAAATCAAATAAAAATGCACTATAGATATATGGTATAGTTTGATAAGTTAGTGAACCGACGGGTAACGAAAACAAATAAATGAATGTAAACTGCATTTCCCAAATTAGAATTCTTATGTAGAATTTTCTTATTATATAGATACTTATATATAAAGTTTTCGGACGTGTGAGACAAAGGCTGGAACGGCACAATAAGAAAGGCAGTCCTTTTAAGGACAACAAAAAAACTGTGAGTTAGTGTTAGTAACTAGTATCATCCGGCCTGGCATTGCATCATTCACGGCTAAATGATCGTGCGTTATTTTTGTTGAATTATCATTCACTTGTGATGCACTTTCGTTGATATTAAAAAAATTGTTTGATTATTGTGTTGTGATTATTTTGTGTGCCTTTTGTTTTGTGTGGGAATTGGGATGAAGTGGGTCACCAGGTGGGGTATTGTGAGACCGTTTTACCGCCCCCCCCCCCCACTTATATGGATCGCTGTATGATTCCGTTACCATTATTATGGGATCCTGATTACCGTTAGCCGGGGTAAATTGGAGATCGGCGCCCCCGTGATGCATCTACTGTTTACCGTTACCGTTAACCCAGGATGGCCGCTTGTTTGTTGCGCACATTGAAAATTAGATTTGATTGCAGCCCCAGGGTGGCCTCCTGTTGTGAGCGGCTTGATGATCTAGATTGGATGGAGACCACCGGTTTGCCGGCAGGGGCCCCCCCCCCCATCCTGTTGGTATGGAAAGAAAAGAGGATGGAAAACATGAGAGGGCTGGTCAAGTGAGGATTAGACCTGTGGCCAGTATGGGGGATCGGCTCCCTGGTGCACACGCTGAAGAGGATGACCATGTGGGAGGACGACTCATCGGGGGTTCGGGTGACTCCACTACTAATTTCCACGTGATGTGATTATATGGAAGATTGATATAATTGTGTTGCTGTGGTATTGTCATTTGTGTGACCAATTGGCATGTTTCAAAAATTAATCGGTTGACCAGGTAAAATATTTTAGCATCTGTGTGATTGTGTGGGGTGAGAGGTGTTATCTACCCTTATCATTGAGTTTGGCGCTCACCCTGCCTACCTATTTTTTTTTCAGGAATAGTGGAAAGAAGAGTCCTATGGAATTTGAAACAATAATTATCAAAGAAGCTGTTATGTGAATGAAATAATGAGAAATGTAAAGGTAGAGTTCCGCGCAATTGTAATTCCGTTGGAGTTGTAAATGGAATAATAAAAGTCCATTATTAAATATTAACTAAAAAAAAAAAAAAAAAAATTCATACCAAAATATTTTATATTTTCTTCAATTCGAATCACCCTTTTCCTTTAATAATTGAACATCAATTATGAATTGAGCATCAATCTCACAAAATGCATGGCCAAATCTGGAAATGCTAACATCCTCTGGGTGTAGAAAACAATTTTATGATTTCATTCATTAATTTCAATTCTGGAATGACAGATAACATTTTTACTATTTTGTCAATGTTATTTATAGATGCACTGGAGGGACTCTATGCTATCAAATTGCATAATAAAGATTATATAAATATGCAAATATAAAAAATCAATCCACATGTAGTGTAGTATATGATTGTCATCTGGACACAGAGTTCTACAGGAGAACAGTCAAGTAAACTTTTTCATTCTTCAATCAACAGACAATGTCTTGATGGACAGTGCTCCTTTAATTGATGCTGAAAAGGTCTCTTGCCCGTCTGATGTTGACATTGGTGAAGTTAATAATAAATTTTCTTCTTTGGCAGTGATTCAGAATTTATAGCTAACGTTGATGATCTCAGAAAGGCAGGTTCAATGATTGCTGAAAAACTTTCAGCTGGTAATGTAAATGGTAATTTTGAATCATCTTCTGGTTTGGGATTTATTAAAGTGATGAAGAAACAATGCAACCGTAAAGTTAAAACAGCTATTGAGCTTCTCCAGCCTACACGGCGTCAAAAGAAAACTCAAGCTTCCTCTGATTGCATCCGACCCAATGAATATACTGAGCTGGAATCTTAGAGGTCTTCCATCTTCTTCTAATCGCTTGCTTCGGCTCTGCCGCACTCATCACATTTTTCTGCTTTTTGTGATTAAACCCATGGTCGATGCAGGTAAAAGTTATTTTTATGCTTCTAAACTTGGATTTGACAATGTTTATTCAAATGGGAATAACAAGATATGGATATTATGGAAAGATAGTTCTCTGCAGCTTTCAAATTTTGTTGATGATATTCAAATATTGAGCTATTCTGCTTTTATTCATTCTCTTTCGATTACCATTAATCTGTCTGTAGTGTATGGGTATCACTCACGTGCTCAAAGGAGCACTCTTTGGTCTAGACTTCTCAAATTGAGCCGTGATACTGTTGGTCCAAGGGTGGTTGGGGGTGACTTCAACGCAATTAAATCTTTGGCAGATTATAGAGATAACTCGACTCCTAATTTGCTTAGCATGCAAGACTTTGTTGATACTTCTAATGATTGTGGCCTTATTGATATTCCATTTCATGGTTCCAAATTCACCTGGAATGGTGTTCGTAGTAATGGTAGAGTGTGGGAGAGGCTAGATCGATTTTTGGTGAATATTGCTTTTTTAGACTGTTTTGATGATCTGAGTATCAGACATTTGAGTAGAGCTACTTCGGATCATTCTCCTCTTCTGCTTATATGTAATAAGGCTGATATCAATTTTCCAAAGGCTTTTAAATTCCAACATATGTGGCTCTCTCATTCTACTTTCCTTCCAATGGTTCGTACCACTTGGAATTTGAATTTCTATGGGGGGGGGGGGAATTTCTATGGGGGGGTATGCGTGGACTTTGCCTTAAGTTAATTGCTTTGAAAAAGGCAATTAGAGAATGGAACAAAAATACTTTTGGCAATATTTTTGATGCAGTTCAAGAAGCTGAAAAGGAAGTGGAATTAGCTGAAGCTACTTTTGATACAACCCCTTCATCGCACAACAGGAAAGTCTGGCAGGAGAAACAGTGTGACTTGATTAATTAAGATTGAGGAGACCTTCTTGGAAGCAAAAAGCTCATATTTAAATGGCTCGCTGATTGGTGATTCAAATACAAAATTTTTCTATTTATTATGTGAAGATGGCTAGAGAATTCATTGTATTTCCTCTATCAAGACTGAGGAAGGAACATGGATTTCTAATTCAAGCTGATTTGTGCGAAGCTATCACTGTTTTTTTCTTCTCTCTTTCAAGTTGCAGTGATTACTCAGAGATTTATCAACCTCTTCTGGCTACTTACCATCCTTGGTTACTGAGGAGAATAACAAAAACCTTGGAAAAGATCAGCCAACTGATGATGATAAAAAATCTTGCTATTTGCAGCTTATCCGAATAGTGCTCCTGGACCCGATGTTTTGATGGAAGATCTACAGAGAGTGTTGGGAGATAATACAGTGGGTGTGGTAGTGCAGTGAAGGAGTTTTTCTTGGGTTTGCCCATTCGTAAAGCCTTTTGGTAGTGCTCAGATTATTCTTATTCCGAAAATGTTGGAAAATCCTTCTTCCTTCAATCGAGTATAGAAGCCTATATGCCTTTACAAATTTTTATCAGCAAAGTATGTACGCATTTTGGCAAATCGAATCCTCTCCGTTTGCTAGGACTCTTTTGATTTCTTAGAGAGGGCAAGCATGTTTCATGAGGGTCGCTCAATTCATGCTCAGATAATGTTGCTAAATGAGATGGTTCATGAAATTGATAGAGCAATCGAGGGGACACAATTCTAGCCATCAAGTTAGAAAGTTGGATATGGCCAAAGCCTTTGACAGGGTGGATTGGAAGTTTTTAGAAGCAGTTATGAAAAGATTTGGTTTCTCCACTCATGTGATCAATATTATTATGAGCAATCTTGCCTCTACCCGGCTTTCTGTGCTGGTTAATGGAGTTCCTTACGGTTTCTTTCAACCGACCAGAGGAGTTAAACAGGGAGATCCGTTGTCACCGTATTTGTTCATTTTAGCTTCTGAAAGCTTTACTCGGGGTCTCAATCATTTAATGACTGCAGGAACAATTTCACCTTATAAACTGGCGAGACATTGCACTATAGTTTCTCATCTTTCTTTTGCAAATGAATTGTTGATTTTTCTTAAAGGGGATGTCAGAAGCATTTCAAATCTCAAGAAATTTTTGATTTCATATCAGGCAGCTTCTGGGCAATTGATCAATTTCGACAAAAGCTCTTTCTATTGTTCTAAGAATGTCTCTCAGGATAAGGTTTCTCATATTCAAGATGCTTTGGGCATTAAAAGGAGGACTTTCCCCTTTTACATATCTTGGTGCGCCAATCTATCACCAATCTATCAAGGTATTAATAGAGCTCAGTATTGCAGTGGCATTTTACAGAAAGTCGAATCAAAGATTATAGGTAGGATAAAAAAGATCCTCTCTCCGGGTGGCCATTTATTATTGATCAAGCATGTTCTAAATTCCATTCCTTTGCACATAATGGGGGCCATGGCGTTGCCCAAAAAAATATTGAACCTATTGGATCGTAAAATGGCTACTTTTTTCTGGGGTAGTGATGTGGATCATTCTCATTCGAAATATCACTGGGTCAATTATCATGATATGTGTTTCCCAACTAAGGAAGGAGGACTGGGGTTAAGATCTCTTCGCTCTTTACAGAAAGCCTATTCGCTCAAAATTTGGTGGATTTATATGCAGAGGAATTCTTTGTGGGCTAACTATATGCTCCAAAAATATCATAGGCAGGGAGATATGCGCTATCAACTTATCGACTCTTGCACTTGGAAATGGATTTGTCAAGTTCACTCTCTTGCTTGCTCACTTGTTGATTTTGCAGATAATAATATGGTGTGGCGAGGAGAAAAGACTGGCCAATTTACTCTTGCTTCAGCCTACAATTGTGTTAGAGAGAGCAAAGCTTCTTGCCTTTCAAGCAATGCTATTTGGGACTCATCTTTCCTGCTTAAGCTTTCCATTTTTACATGGAAACTCCTCAGGGGAGCTTTACCTTTGCCGCGATGTCTCCAATTATTTGGGATTTATGGTCCATCTCGGTGCCCATTTTGTTTCAAGTCGGAGACAACTGCTGACCACCTTTTTTATTTCTGCCCCATCATTGCTAAACTTTGGAATTACTTCAGCTCTTTTTTCCTAGATAATCTTGAGTTACAAAATTCTCTGCGGCAAGCGTTGATTTTTTGGTGCTTTGTGACAGACCCGATTCGGCTATGGGTAAGCTTAGGCGCTTGGTACCACAGGTAATTGTATGGACTTTGGAAAATGTATTGTAAGTGTACTTAGGGTAATGAAGCTTGCTTTCCAGACCTCCTTTGCTTTCCAGACCTCCTTTACAAGATATCAGTTAGGTTGCTATTAAAATTGGAGAATTGTCAATTCTGATAAGGAATATTTGCAGCAACCTGGCCGGCAAAATATGGTACCACTTTCAATTTCGGCTTCTTTGGCAAACAAAAAATTAAACCAATGATTAATACTTGGATTCGGCCTAGGCAAGATTGCTATAATCTAATAGTTATGCATCTTTCAACAAATTTTTCAGCATCCGGGGGTGCGTATTCCTCCGAAACAGCCATTTGGTAATTTTGTTGCTGCTCGCTTGTTTCCCGTTGATGCCAGGGACGAGCTTATGATGCCGAGCTTTAAAGCTTGATTTAGGGCTTTTTTGGGTATTTGATAAAGGTTTTTATCCCATTCCAGGTGGAAATGGATTGTTCTGGAACTAGTTACAAGCATGTAATTGGACACAGTGGATTAGAGCAGGTCCTTCGGTTTATGCAGGTGTGGCTGATTTGTTTGCATCTTCACTCTTTTCTTTCCATTCATCACATATGTCGTGAGGAAATCAAGCTGCACATCTTTGGCACTCATACTCATCATAGACTTCACTATACTTCTCTTTCTTTTACCTCTTTTAATTCTTTGCCTCCTTTGATTAAAGGAATTGTACTTTTAGAGGCTATAGAAACTCAATATTTGAGATATAAATAAAATAAAAAATATCTTTTGCATAAAAAAAAAAAATCAACTACACTACATCTTCCTCGATTGGTTTCTTAGAAAGTAATTATATGCACACAGAAAAAGGATTCTTTAAATCAATAAAGGCACATGCTCTGCATTGTCATTTGTCACTTAGGCAGAAAAGCTTTATAATTACTTTAAATGAAAAGCTCTATAATTACTTGTTACTTGTGGTGCACTCTCTTTCCACAATTTTTTATTTCAATATTTTACTTATTTATCTCACTTCGATTTGTTAGCTTTTTCTTTCTGTTTACTATTTTCAAGTGTAAAAACAAATATTGATTCGATAAAACGCAATGCAATTTAATCCTCAAAAAACATAATAAAGTAACTTTTTACTGTACTTTTTGGGCCAAATCTGCCAATCAGAATGAAAAGTAAATGGGAAAAGTTATACTATTCAAAAAGAAAAGATAGAAAAGAAAAGTAGAAATTAAAAAGATGATATGAATACGCACAAAGTAGAGAAAGTTATATATATAATCAATTCATGGTGGTTCAACCATTTTGAACATGTTTCCTAAAATTGAAAGGCAAATTTATACATTGATTACCAATAATATGAAAACTCCAGATCACTTCAGGAAATTCATAGACATATACTTTGAGTAGTTGCATGTATGAATGATCTAAAAATTACGCATAACATATGTGATTCAACACATTATTGCAAAAGTTTTCTATTAGGTATTGAAATATCCCGGCTAATAATTTATCATTTCAACTATGGTAGCAAACAATAAATTTTCTTTTACCATCTCTTATGATCGCTATCAACTATCAGTTCTAGCATACTGTCAACAACTCAACCAAGCACTCAAAATAGCAAGTTATAAGATTCTACTTTAAAGGTTATAGAGTCTGCTGAAAATCCCTGTTGTTGAAGTACAAATAGATCTCTTTACCAGAAGCTGTTGCCATAGGCATTGCAGAAAACCCAACATAGTCCCTCTCTGACTTAGTTCTACATATTTCAGCAACATACTTGAAGAGCTGGTGTTTTTGATTATAGGGTTGATCCACATACTCCTTAATTGGCATCCACTGAGAAAAAGAAAATAAAAAAGAAAATAAGAAACAAAAAAAATTACCATCATCTTTCTAACAAAAACCATCAATATTGCACATAAAGTAAAGATTCCTAACTTTCTTGGTTTCTTTTTTAGTATTTAATCTTAAATTGAAAGGAATATTATTTCAAAGTTAAAGCAACCAAGTTCGATTTGATTTCTGAAGGCAATGTATAAACAATTTCTTTCATGGCTAAAGGATCAAATGAAATATTACATGATTATTTATTAAAAAATGGTACCTGGGCTGCAGCAATTTCTGAATCTTGCTTCTGGATTGCAAAGGATTGTGGTCGTAACAGGCAAACGAAAAATAAATCTGATTTGCTACAGAATGATTGGTTACTTTGCCTGTCATTAATAGCAATAACTCAATTTGCTACAGAATGATTGGTTACTTTGCCTGTCATTAATAGCAATAACTCATTTTGCCTTATTTTACTCTCCAAACATATTAAATAACCTCCATAATTTTTTTTTTTTTATGGTCAGAAATATCTTTGAACAAGCATCACTGACGATAAGATATCAATTAATAGATTAATGGCAAGCAAGGTGCACATCACAATGAATTATTCCATATTTAATGATTATTTTAATTTGATTGACGTCTGGATATTATTTTCATGGCTAATGAATGAATAAATTAATTAAAGAGTGCTCTTATCACCGCTTGAAACCGGTGCTACTAATTCGTGTTCTTAAGAATATAAAACTTGCATTTGGTGGATTTTCCTCTTGTCGTTTCCTTAATTTTTTTGTTCTTGGTGTATTGAATTAAATCCTTCTAAAATTCAACTGAAATATAATCCACTTTCTATTAAAATTATTATTTTAGATGTATAAATTGATTAAAACTGTTTTTTCTTAATGAAGTATTAATTTATAAAATATTAAATTAGTTGTTCCTAAATTGAATTTTCCAAGACATTGAAATGAAAATTTTTATTTCAAAGAAATATAAAGAGCACAACTTGTGAATTTTAATAACAAACATGGATATGTAAAATAAATAAATAAGTTATTAAAATTCACAATTGAATTAAAATAAATGAGTTATTAAAATAAATTTTCTTTTTTTAATTTTAATTAAAAGTTCTTGATATTTTTCATCTATTATTGAGTTCATTGCTTGTAGTTGTCTCGGATCTCACAATTACATGATCTTAGATTTTAGAAACCAAAAGCCAAAGTTTAAAATTGGAATAAATTATAGTTTGAGTTAATAATTTTAAGTTAGACGTAACTTGAATTATTTTGAGGGTGTAATAAAGATTTCATCAAACTTAGAGTGGTTTTAATTAAAATACACTTTTGTATCTTGAGAAAGAACAATTGCTAATTTAGGAAATCTTCAACTTTAGGAAAATCTTCCCCTTTTAAATCAGAAATTTCTAAAAAATTGAAATTAATTATAAAGCATAGATAGAGGAAGAGTGCTTAAAATTCCAATTCAAGCGTACAAATTCAAGCGTAGATAGAGGAACAGTTGCTATCTTTTTCCAATTGTTTATTAAAATATCAAATTTGAATTGCTTTACTTTATTACTTAATTTAGTTCATTTTATTTATTTATTTTAAGAATTTTATCCATCCATTTAGATAACATATAGTTACTTAAAGTTCGGCACTCAAAACGATCCTCGAGGGAACAATAATATTTTATTGATTCTTGACATAATACACTTGCAGATTTTACACAATAATTTTTCTTTAACATGATCACTACTAACTATCAGCAACTACTAGCTAACTTTTAACATTTTAGTTATTTATGGAGATTTATTATGGATTTAAGATATTTAGAGAATATATTTTAGTTATTATCAGTAAGTGACAGGATTCTACTGTAAAGGTCTTACAGTTTGCTGAAATCCCTGCCGTTGAAGTACAAATAGACCTTTTTACCAAGACCTTTTTACCAGAAGCTGTGACCATAGGCATTGGCAGAAAACCCAACAATAGTCCCTTTCTTAACTTAGTTCTGCATATTTTCACAGCAACATACTTGAAGAGCTGGTGTTCTTGATTGTAGGTTTGATCCACATAAGCTCCTTAATTGCATCCACTGAGGAAGTATAAGAAAATTATCTTCTAACAAGATTAAAAGTTACAACTTCTCCATTGGTATTGCAAATAAAGTAAATTAAGATTCCAAACTTTCTTGGTTTGGATTGAGGATTTAATCTTAAATTAAAAGGCATATTATTTAAAAGTTACAAGCAAGCAAATAGGATTTGGTTTCAAAGGGCATGTATATATAATATTTTTCATGGTTGAAGGTAGGAGTGTCAATAAGCCAAGCCAACTCACAAGCTGTTTGAGCATTAAGTCTCGAGCCGAGCTTGAACTGAAATTTTTTCGAGTTAAACTCGAGCCTCAAGTCGAGCTCGAGTTTAAAATTTTCAGGCTCGTTGAGTTTCGAGCCAAGTTTAAGCTGAACTAAATTCTATCGAGCCGAGCTTCGGGTTTGACAGGTTCAAGCTCGCTCGGCTCATTTTTCAAAGCTCGCTCGCTTCATTTTACACTCATAGGTGAAGGAACTAATGAAAATATATGATTATAGATTATTTATTAAGAAATGGTACCTGGGCTGCTGCATACCTCTGACTCTTTGCTTCTGGAATCGCAAAGGCATATTTGGTCCGTAACAAGCAAAAACGAAAAATAAATTGATTTTGCTAAAGAATGATGGGTGAACTTTGCTGTGATCAATAAGCAATAATGAGAATTCAAAGACAGATCAAAACTTAAGAAGCACAATAACATGCTGCAATGGATTCTTGAATTTAATAGACTTTCTTTTTGTTGAATGAAATGCAACAAGACTTCTAAAATTCTTTTATTGCATGAAAAATTCACGAGGAAGAGTTCATCAAGAGCATAAAATAGGCAAACCTGAATGCTAAATTGTTCCACGTCAGCCGTCAATCTGGTAAGAAACAAAAGATCGGAAGATTTTAGGTTTTATAATTGCCACAAAGTTTAATGCAAAACACTAAAAATATTATCCAGGAAGTTAAAATGGATCAACTCTAGCAATATTTGTCTTGTTTTAAGTCTACAAGAAATTATATTTCTTACTCCAGTTTCTTCTTTAACCTCCCGAACTGCAGCTTTACAGATATCCTCTCCCTGAAGAAGGAAAATTTCTGTTTATTGATGTAAAATATCATATAAAAAGATAATAAAACAGAGTCAAACTGCACTCGTATTCTCACCTCATTGACAACCCCAGTTGGTAGCTTCCATAAACCTGTATCTTTAAATGCACCACCCTTCTCCTGAACTACAAGCACCTATAAAATGAAACAATTTGACTTCAAACTTAGAAGTTGTAGCTAATGGGCTGTAATATCAAACACATAATATAGAGATTTAATAAAATCCAATCCTAGTTCCGAAAATAGGAGATATTTCATTGCACCAAAAGCCTATCTTCAACCAGCACTCAAAGCCAAAAGTTAAGTGACAAGAACCAGTAAATACCTCGCTATTATCATTTACTACAAAAGCTCCAATACCCACTCGATGTGTAGCATTTACTGGAAGAGTATCGGCGGTATTAGGTAGCCATCGCACCAACATCAAGTAATCTGTCGCACCAACATCAAGTAATCTGATTCAGCATGATGATACCTAAATCCTTCCTGCAGAATAAACAGAACAGATTGTAAGAAGATTGATACGCCAATAAAATATTTTCTAATAGTTATTTCTTTTACGTTCCCCTCCCAGCCTTTGATGGTCATTTTTAACTTTCCCTCAATTTCTATTTGTGTAACAGTAAAGGGGGCCTAACTATAATACGGCAAAAACTACATCGGAATGTTGACATGAACCATCCAAGAGTAATAAAATCAATTTTTAAAGCCACATCATCATTTGACTCAGGTAAATTATTTTCTCTCTCCTCTTTATCTCTAATTTTCTACCCATTTGAGAAAACCTCAATCACACATCCCTCCCTGCCACCACCATTAATCCAATACTCCATTGCCAATAGATAAACCCATCAGACTTCTCCTCCTTTCAATCTTCTAATCAGTACACATCTAATCTAACAAATAATTTCATCAAATATGTTAACTACAAATTAAAAAGAAAAATTAGGAGTCACAAATAATTAGAATATCCCACTGTAGATTGATAAGGACTCAAAATCTATTTCCAAATTTAAATCTCCCCTCAATGACTCGCAACTTCTTTATTTCTTTGACAGTGACAATGCCTCAAATCCTTATAACTTTGCCTCAAAAACTAACACCCACCAATTATTACCAAATAACCCCACACCCAAAATAGGAATAAGCAAAACTAAAACTTTCATTATTTTGCGAGGTGAATCCTTTGAAATATTTTCCTTTTATTTTCCACAAACAAACATTTTTTTTGAAAAATATTTTAAAAAATATTTTCGAAACCTAAGTTATTTCCAGAAACGAACAGAGCCTAAATCAAGCAAAAACATGCATTTAGCAGTACCTCTAATCCACTCTTCTTCAATCACTCCAGAGATTTCTCATTTCAAAAGACTCAAAAATTTGAATATGAAAACAATAAGTCCAAAATTAATTGTATAAAATCTTGATTGGAAAATCTATAATTAGTTGCGACTCTATTTCGGCGTTGAGATTTCACCGAGTTGAGCAATGATGTGACGTGGGTTTTCAACGTCTTAGGCGTAGGCGATCTTCGAAGCTTTCTTTGCTTGGAAACACTAATTTTATAATTATCAAGAAGAGTGCCCGTGAAGAGTCGAAGCAACATTTGGAAATTCTTTGAGGAAATCTTTGAAGTTTTCTTTGAATGATGATTTGCCTTTCTTATTTTGATGTTTGAGAATTCTTTTGCAGTGTTTTGTAGGGTTGAGTCAATATGATGGAGAAAGAATGCAGAGATAAAGAGAGAGAGACAGAAGAGCGGCGGGTTGGATAGGACGGTGGTGTGGGTTAGGAAACATAGAGATGGAGAGAGAGGGAGCCGAGGTAACAAGGAAAAAGCGAGAAAGAGAGATTGAAAGAATGTCCAGGAGAGAGAATTATGGTACGCTTTATTTTTATTTTTTCACGCACCCTAGTCGCCACGTCACTTGCATTTCACCGGGATAAGGTTCGGGTAGTTTTGTTTTATAAAAATGAAAGTTTAGACGTTTTAAGTGACAGATTTAAGATGAAATACCATGAAGTGATACTCTCGTAAATTGAGAGATACCGAGTGAAAGATAGTCGTGCATAATGTCAACAAAATTATATTCGGTTGAAATGTAATATTTATGTCATTAAAATTTTAGTTTCACGTATAAGTCTAGTCATTCATTAAATCATTAGTTTAAAACCTTCCAGATTATTTATTTAAAGAGTTTGGACTTCATATGTAAGTTTAGCTAAACCAGTAGTTCAAGACCTTTTAGATTTTAATCCGAATCCTTATGTATCTAAAGTTTTATTGTTCCATACTAGGTTTCAAACTTTTCTTTTTCTACTGTTTTTTTTCCAATTTGAAATTAACATTGGATTGAAACTACCGGTCAAAATATTTAAAGTAAATTATAAGTTGAACTAATATCTTCTATTTTTGTCTAGTTTAAAATCGTAATTTTCGAACATATTCAGATTTGAATGTTTCTGAAATTGATTTCTAAACTTGAAATATTAAGTTTTAAGAGAGAACTTATATGTTTGACCTTCCAAAATATACTAATGTAATGTACATACCTGAACTACTGGATAAACGAGATTAACAAGTTGGATTGGCAATTTTATCCAAACACCTCTCTTCCCCTAATAAAAACACAACAAAATAATAATGATTTAATGAGTACATGACAAACTATTACTCTATCTATCCATAAATATAAATCGTTTAAGATTTTTTTTTACAAAATTAAAAAAGGAATTAATTCCTTACATTATAACAAAAAAGTTCATTAATTTAATTAAATTACTCTTTACCTTCCATTATTAATAAATTAATATGTTTAATACATATAAGGGTAAAATTAGAAAAAAAAATTCATTCATACTTCTTAATGTTCTCAACTTATATTTGTGGGAAAAAAAAAAAGTCTAAAATGACTTATATTTATGGAGGAATCACAAACAGTGTCGATAATAATTACCTGTTGCTTCCATTGTGAAAGGGAGGCTCTAAGTAAAGGAACAAAAATGTCGGCGTCCATATGCTGCTTCATTTCTACAACAACTCCATCATATAAATCATCAACTGCATCAAGCAATATGCTGCTTCATTTCTACAACAACTCCATCATATAAATCATCAACTGCATCAAGCATTCCAACCATCTGATCCTTCAAAGGCATTCTACTTGTGATGGCTAGCACGTCGATATAATACTGCAACCTGGAGGAACGAGCCAAAAATAGAAGATTCATTTACTTTTTTCTTTAAAGCATTTTCTGTAAGTAGAAAGCATCTTATTCTTATCTCAAAGGAAATTTCCGAGCACAACCAGCCAACATTACAACTGGTCCTGCCATTTGGCATTTCTGCTTCTAGAAAAAAACTAACAACTTTGTCTGAAACTCCAAATTTGGAAAAGAGAATCTAATACATTGTAGGATAGTCTTGGTTTTTCCTTGAGACATTTTATCAAATACATAAGGGCAAGACTCAAACTATGCATATATACTTACCTTCCTTTTCAAATATCAGAAAAAAGAAATGGTGCAGCTCCAGGAATAGGATTGTTGGAAAGTGGTGAACTTGCATAAGAATATGAAAGAGTTTGTTGGTTCTCAATATGTGATTCTTTATTTAATAGAAAGATAATCTCTCTGCATATACATATGAATTGTCGTTCGGATTAATAAAGAAGAGTTTGGTTTTGACAGTTTCAGTTGTGTCTGTAAAATCCGTCAACTTTGGATGGAAGTACAGAATTGAATTGATCAATTCAATTCTTTGCAATACGGCGATGAAATCAATGACTCAAGCGCTGCTTTTTAGAATAAACAATTGATGAAAACTGCTAAGAGGGTGAAGATTAATCTGTTCAAATCTTTGGTAAACAAATATGTTTCTGTTGATTAATTTAGCACATAGAATGTGTGGTTGGCGGGAAAGAATTACCTCTAAAACGAGATTAGTTCATATCTTATCTCAAACCAATGGATAGTATAAAAAACTATTTTCTCCATTCAAAAAAGTTATCATCTCCTCTTTGCTCACGCAGTTGAATTGTTGAAGAAAATATAATAAATGTGACGGTAACTTATATTTATACATTACTCCCAGATTAA
Organism: Jatropha curcas; assembly: GCF_014843425.1. The sequence continues at coordinate 2,022,073 of NW_023590973.1, forward strand.
TTAATTAACCAAAAGTAGAATAAACATTTTTTATTGAAAAATTATTTTTATTTAAATGTTATAATTGAAAATTAAGAGAATCAATCGATATATTTCTCTCAAGTCAGTCCATTTGCCTCTGAGGGCGAGTAAAAATTAATCAAGTTTGTGAGCCATTAAAACTGATATGTGTCTAGATATTTGTGCAAGTATTAAAAAAAAAAATCAATATAAGTATAGGTTAATTAGTTCTAGAGGTTTGATCTTATTCAGAAATTTAAGACTTTTATTTTAAAAATTGATTTAACGCATCTCATCATTTAATTTTTTGAACTATTTCTAGACTTAATTTAATACACTTAATTTGATATAATTGAATTTAAAATATGAAATTCATTTATATACGAAATTTTCATGTTGGCAATAAATTTAAATTTGAAAATTCATTTACTTTTATTTTTAAAATACATTTTAAAAGGCTAAAAAGATAGATAGTTGTGTCATAAAAATTTGAATTATTTATCTATTTATTCCAAACATGGGTAAATGTTGAATTTGGTGAAAAAAAAAATCGATTATAATCTATTTAATGTTATTTATCTTCGAAATCTTAAGCCTTTTATCATATCCTTTATTTTTGACTAAATAGAAAGTTGAGCAAAAGACTAAATAGTTGACAAAAACAAATTGTAAAGACCTATTAATTTGAATTTAATGTTAGGTGTTCTAATTAATTATAAATTATGTTAAATTTGAAAGATTAATAGCATTTAACCCTATATATCAGTCAAAATTCAACATTAGACTACAAATTTATAATAGAATAGCACTAATTAAGTTTGATTTGAAGAATTTCAAATAAAATATTTTCAGTTTGATGTTAATCTTTTCTTTAATTCAAAAAAATAACATAAAATCTACAGATGTATCAAAATTAATCCTCCACTAATTACAATCTCTATATCCACATTCCCTTCTCTTGAATCTAGGTTTGACATTTTCCTGATTCAAAAATGTTATATTGCAAAACAAAATTTTGTATGTGAGATTGAATGTTCTAGTTTTGTCAATTGAAAAATAAAAATCTTTTGTTTAATTATGAGAAATTCAAGTAAAAAAATAAAAATCGTTTTTTTAATTATGAGAAATTCAAGTAAATAGGTTTTGTTAAAATATTTATATTTCATTTTATATTGTGAAAATACCCTCAATAATGAATTTATTTTTCATTTAAAAACGAGAAAAATAAAAAACGAGAAAGATTATGTAAATACCTGAAATCAAAGGTAAAATATAAAGAATTGCAAAAGTTCTTGAAAAATGAAATTCATATTAAAAAAAATAAAACGATGCTATATGAAGACTAACACAATCCAAAATGATATATACAAACTAGATTTCGACATTTGTTAGACATGTGTCTTTACTTTGTTCATCAACATTAATAAAATTCATTGTGATTAAGGCAGCACGTGGGTCGGGTTGATTGATTTAAAGTACCTGATCTATATGTGTGGATCAATAATTTTTTTTACCCAATCCAATTCATTAAATGCGTGAATCCGCAGATTATAAACGAATTGGATTGAATTGGGTACGAATTTAGTATAAATCCGTGGGTCAAATAAATGATAATAACAAAATTATTTTTAAATAAAATACAACTCTTTAAAAGAATTAATAAAAAAATTAAATATACTTAAAATCTTAAGTTTAATATAATTTTCACAAACTACAAATATATTTCAATGACAATATTAAAATTAAATTTCTTAACATGTTCATTATTATTATCATCATAATCATAATCATAATCAACAAGAAAAATTAAATTTCCTAATGAAAAAGACGATTAGTAAATCAAAAATACTCATTAACATAATTACATAATATGTTTAATTTAAACTACAATATACTCCAAGAACAAACGTGATCTCTACTAAATATGTAAATAATTTAGTATTTATATTCAAAATTGCAAATCAAATCAACTAAATAATTCATAATTTATTTATGAGTTGGGTCGGGTCTGCAGGTTCATTTAATGAATATGTGATCCATCCTAACTCAACATCCTAACTCAACCATGGAATTGTAAGATGGCCCACCCAACCCAATCCATTATATTTCATTTCGCCAGGTTGAGTATGGGTGGCTGGATTGGATCGGTATCAAAGGGTCCCATGTGCACGCCTTAACCGAGCACGGACAAGACGTTTCAAGTTTTTAATTATAGGTTTAATTTTTTTTACGTCATCATTATTGACTATTTTGGCGAATACATGGTACTATTATTTCGGAAAAATCAGAAAAGAGCTTAAACCATCACCAAAAATTAAAAATTAAAAATATTAATATTCAAAATATAAATTACTCTTGCTTTTAACTTACAATTACAAACTTTAGTTTTTGATTGAATAACATCAATTTGATGTTATTCTTTTGGCAATTATTCTTGTGGTTTTCAAACTTTATGAGAACATATCATAACCCTACACTTTCACATTTCAGTAACAATCACGTCTCTTACCAAAATGAAACATGAAAGTGCATAGTCATAATTGAACATCCATAAAGTTATTTTATTTTGGTGAGAGATATAGTTATTATTAAAATGTGAAAGTGTAAAATTATAATTAAATTTTCATAAAATGCAAGGTCACCTGAAGAATCATCCAAATTTTAGGGTTATTAACTTCTTGCGAGAAGTGCTACAATTATCAAATAACACTCTACTAGGATGGCCAAAATTCGATGTTCGAAACTAGAACTGCCACTTTGGAACTGGTTGCAACTAGAATCGAAACCGTGCGGAAATGGAATTGAGAATTGGGTTTGATTCTGATTCTAAATTTTTTTATTTTAAAATTATATGAACAGCCTGAAACCATGGATTCCGCATTTTTTCATTTATGTTATAATTCCAAATATTTTGAAACCGGAACTGTGGCGAACCTACATTCCACAACCTAAAACATCCTGAAAAGGGTTTCTTCTTAAGAAAAAAAATGACACGGTTGAGATATTTTCGAGAAAAAATAACATATGCACAAAAAGAAAAAAAAAAAGCAAATAATTCATTAATGTCGGAAGATAACTGAAATGTTTAATGATGATACTGCAAAATGCATGTTTAGTTAAAATATAGTATTAATAGCAGAAAAGAACTCACAAAATATAAGTAAGAGAAGTATTTTGCATGCATACCTTTTAGCCTTTAGTCTTTTGAAACTCCAAACGAAAGAAAGACAGCCTTTTAACTCGATGAATATACGAAGTGGATCTGCCTTGTACGCACATATTTGTATTCATATATACACACACATACGATCTTTCCTCGCATCATCGCATGTGTATTTTAGAACATGCGAGGATCCAGACAATACACGTTTCTACTATTCAAGTACTCCACTTTTCTTCGTTATTTCCACAGTGGTGCTTGCATGACTCCACATAGATTCAACTAATATACACGTTAGTCGTACTTGAACGCTTTACAAAAGGTAGGCATTTTACAAAATATTGGTAATAAAAATATTATTTTGTAGACCACCAACCTTTTTTTAAAAAAAAAAAAAATCATTTTTCATAAAATATTAGCAACTGGAGCTATTACTTTGTGATCATATAACTTTACAAAAACAGGCTTTTACTACCGTAGAGAAGTGAGTAAATTCTGTACCCATACAAATTTTTAATCTATTGACACATGTCTAATTGAGTAATTCCTGTACCCATACAAATTTTTTAATCTATTGACACATGTCTAATAAACTTTGTTATATAGATTAACAATTACAAATTTACTGTTTTGAATAATATTATTTTTCAAATTTAATTTTGAACTAGTTTTTAATTCTTGTTGTTTTGCAATCTTTTTTAGTTCCTTCCAGATTTGATATCTTAATTTAATATCAAAAATATTTCTTATATTTATGTTTTTATAATAATTCCAAAAATAAAATGAAAATTTATAATTATCTTCTTCTAAATACATGACTAGAATTAAAATCTAATTTATACTGGATTGAACACCGCAAATTCTCCTCTCAACAAAAAAATTTTGATCTCGTAAAATAATATACAAATAATTTTTTAAATTGTTCGGCAACTTAATAATATTAAAATCTATAATAACTTAATTAGTACAAATTTATCGATTTAAGTTATAGAATTTATGTATTAATTTTGATATAAAATTAAGACATTCCAAGTTATCTTTGAAGGTATTGATTATATTATATTTTAACCACTTTTTTATCAATAAAATTTTTCTTTTATCTATTACCGAAAAAAAATTTAACATATCTAAGCATTCACCTGTGCTATCATGTCTCTTCAATATCCTCATTTAGCTTGAAATGCTAAGTGAAAATGCTAAGTGAAAAAATTCGGTAAACTATACATTAAATTGAAGTCTTTTCTTTTACAAAATGAATAACAAAATTTTATAAAAGTTATAAAATTTATAATTTTTTTATACTGCTTTGAAACTATAAGTTGATAGATAATCACAAAAATTAAATTATGAGTATCAAAATAATTTTAAAATGTTGTTTAGATAATTAAGCTTTCTAGAAGAAAATATTTTATTTTAGAGGAAAATTGAATAAATTTTTTATTTTAATTGTTTATTAAAAGGATAATTAATATCTTTATTATTATTGAATGATTTATATGTGTTTAATAATAAATAAAATAATAACTAAGAAGATATATGAATAATAAATGATGACCTGTTTTATAGGTAGCAAGTTATTAAATATTTTTTAAATCTAACAATTCACAATAAATTTATTTAAATCTAATGGAAATAGAAATGGATGTTTCTCCATAGATACAGAATTTTAACTTTCTGTACTATAGTATTATCCCAAAAACAATTCACTTTTAGGAAGTATTACAAAAATATTGCTAATTGGGATATTATTTTGTGAATATTACAAAATATTAGTTGAAAATATTATAAAATATTACAAAATATTAGAAAGAATATTGCTTTGTAAACTATCAACTTTTACTAAAAAAAAAGGTCTATATTTTAGAGAATAGTTGAAAATATTATAAAATATTAGCAATTAGAGTTATTATTTTATATAATACCGTAATTAAAAAAACAGTTATATTTTATAAATTATGAGAAAATATTCTAAAATATAGGCAATTAAAGCTATTAATATGGTGCTGCTTGATTCTATTTTCCCATATTTATGATATTAATTTAAACTATTGATTTGAGTTAAATCAATAACTTTCTTAAAAAAATAATAACTTTTTATAAATTATTAAACAATATTACAAAAGCATTATCAATAATTGCTATTATTTGCCAATCAGGTGTGGTTAGATTAATTTTTCTACAGATGTAGGGAGTATGTCGTCACGTTACTTTAAAAAATCCTTTTTTTTTTTTAAATCATATTCAGTTTTTAACTTCCAATTAATTCATATTCCGTTTAAATGATCCACCTTTTAAGTAATTCTGTGGCTGTAATTTACTAGTTTATAATTATCCTATGAATTGACCGATTTTGACTGTAATTTATTCTTTTTCTTGATTACACCTGGTTATTTGGGATAAACGAATTCTACAAAATGTCATAGAAATAAAAATGTAAATAAAAATTAAAAGTTTAAACTTTACAAAATTCAATTATATTTTTAAATATAATTCAATCACAAAATTCACTTTTAACCACTATTTAAACGGTTAACATCTAATAACTAATAACTACTAAAATAACTAATAACTATTAAAATAGCTAACAACTACTAGAACAGCTAGTATTGCTGAACAGGCACAAAAACTGTGTATTATTAAAAGTAGACAGTAGAAATAAAAATTTGAGAGCACAATGTAAAGTAAAAATAAAATAAATCGAATACAATAAATTTAATAATTTTAAAAAAATGGAAAATATTTATATTATTAAAAATATACGTAATTTTAAATATCATATTTTATTTAACAATCATTTATTTTTCTTAATAAACTAAAGCGTTTATATAACTAATAATTTCCTAAAATATTACCTTAAAACTCAACAACTCAAATAGCTTCTAAACATCTAAACAATTATTTATAGATTTTTTTAAAAAAACTATTAATTTAATATAGTTTTACATATTATACTATCAATTCTATCATTTTTTAAACGAATATAATTTTTTCACTTTTTTTACTATATTTTCAACTTTTTAAGAAAAAAAATTTGGCGCACCGGCGATTGTTGTTGTTTTCTGAAGATAGGTCACGTGATTAGTTACGTGATTAAACACTAATCGTGTTGTCCAGCGGTAAGGTTTTTAGTGCATAGACCATCAACAGTGATTGTCACTAAAGATTAAATTATTAATTTTTTTGGGAAATTTCTAAAGAAAAAAAAACATTCTTGAGGAAAACATGTGCATGATTGTCAATGGAGAAGCTGACACTAAAACAAAAATTTCAAACACACAATCCCTTTTGAAAGATTCTAAAAAACCCATTTGAAATCTCGTCCAGACAAGTTCATTTATGTTACGTGTCAAAGACAACTTACCAAATATTCTTTCACTTTGGATTTTAGAAAGCAATAATCTTTTTTTACCTCTTTTTTCATTATATGCATTGGAAGCGTGGTAACAAGCCCAAACGAACAGGTCTAAACGGCAAAAATCATTATATTATATTTTTATAATATAATATAGAGCATAATTTCTTGCCGTAGAAAATTATTATTATTATTATTATTATTAGTGACTGGAAATTATTGAAATAAATAAAATTAACCCATTTTGTGCAATCAAGAATGCAACAACCTAAGAATGAAGAAAAGAAACAAAAAATTTTTATTTATTTTTTTAATGCTTATTAAACATTTTAGATTAATAGGAAATTATTATATAGTTTCCCTATTATAAAGTAATACAATTTATTTTAAATATTTTTGTAAATTACATATTTAATCAAAGACGAGGACTTAACCATTGTCCTTTACACTGAAACCCTTTTTCTTTTTGGTCACTAATATTTGTATATATACATGCACGACATACACAACATGATCCAGTTGACTATTGTTGAGGTCAATGCGTCTCCTTCATGCTTTCTTCTTCTTCCTTTCCGGCTTTCACCTTTCTACACGTTTTCCTATTTTCATACTAATTAGATAAGATTGTAACTTTTTAATCTCAATTTCTCGTTTCTTTCATTGTACCTTAACTTCAATAAAAATCTATCACAAATTTTTAGTGGCTATCTATTTATCGAATATTTCCTTTGTTCAGTTTAATTTGTCAACTTTTGACTTTCACAGCAACTAAGAAAATAACTAAATCATTTCATATTTTTAAAAATTAAAGATTTCAAATTTTTAATTTTTGGCATCTTTTGGTTCAAAATGGTCTATTTTCTATATTTCTCGGAAAGATATGTCCACTTACAAGGAAATTATTTTCTAAGAAGTATAATTTGAATATATTTAGTATACAAGTCAACTTCATGGGAAGCAAATTACTTTCAGATTACAAAAGACAATATTGTTCATAATACAAATTTATATGTGTTTAGATAATAGGACAAAATGGTAATGCAACTTCCCTAGTCATCTCTAAAGAAGTTGCTTCCCTTATGTAAGGAAAGTAGGATAGACTACTTCGAGGAAATAGAATTGAAAATGCAAATTAAAATAAGTATTTTATGCACTTTCCCGTAACTCACAATTCCCTAGTTTCCTTATCTCCAATCAAACATCACTTTTAGTTTGGAACAGAAACTGATCTTGTACTATTTTATTTATTTCGATTTAACTAGATGTGTTTTTCTTATAATAAATATATTTTTTTTCTTAATTTTTTATTATTGTTTTGTCTCCATATTATTTGAGATTTAATATTATACATTTCTGCTAGTTTATTATTGAAAAGAATTTAAACATTTTTTTTCTTTTATTAAAAGATGAACGAAATGGCAGCTCTATATGAGAGTAATTATCTATATATAATACTTTGATATTATTAATGAATTATTAATTATATTTCTGAAAAAAAAATTATCTTTTGTAAGTGGAGAGGTTCAATTATATTTCTGAAAAAAAATTATCTTTTTGTAAGTGGAGAGGAATTTATTTTTAAATCAGAAGGAGGGTCTAAAGCTCATTAACCAACACAGCAATGTTGCCAAGCCACACCCGTTCTATCAGCATGAAGCAAGTCACGAACACCAGTAGGAGGAGAATTAAACAACACTACCTCATGCGGACCATGAATAGCATCCTTTGCTCACAAATCGGCTACCGAGTTAGCTTCCCTATAAAATTATAATCATCTTCACCTCCCAATCACGAAGAAGAAGAGAACTGCAAGCTGTAAACAAATTATGATTCCGGTAGCCACCTGCCTATCGAGACTGAAGCATATCGACAACCACCTGAGAGTTGCATTGTAAATGAATATGCCGCCATCCTCTATCCCATGCTATCAGCAGAGTGGTAAACACCCCATTGTTCAGCATCCACAGCAAAGCATACTAATCAAGAGCTCGAGAAAACCCCAACTGCCATAGACCATTCCATGAACGAAAGGAACCTGCACAAGCAACTATGCCAGGCTGACCGCAAGCACTCCCATCAGCCAGTATGAACAGCTGATGGCTTTGGAATTGGTGTAGCATGGCGGTGACTTGAATAAGTTAGGTACAACGGCTCATTAAACGCGTTAACTGCTTATAAATAGAGGCAGCAGGCGAAACAGGAACACAAATACACACAGAAACGAGAGAGAAAATGTAGCGAGAGAGTGTTACCGTTTTAGGATGGGTTCCTAAAAGAGGGAGAGAAAAATAGTCGAGGTTTTCATTTTGGGTGGAAACACTTTGTGTGCCATTATTTTTGTATTATTCTTCTCTTTGTATACCTACTATTTTTTAATAGTGGAAGAATGATTCGGAGTTTGTCCCGTGGACGTATCCCTAAAACAATTGAGAGTGAACCACGTAATGAGGGTGAACCACGTAAATTTCTGTGTGTCCCATTTCTATTATTCCGCTGCCGTAATTATTTTCTCTTAATTGGTTAAAAGGGCTCAACGAGTGGTATCAGAGCTGATGCCCAACAACTGGTATCAGAGTCGATATCCTAACAAAAGCATACCAATCAAGAGCTCGAGAAAAACCCAACTGCCATAGGCCATTCCATGAACGAAAGGAACCTGCACAAGCAACTATGCCAGGCTGACCGCAACTACTCCCATCAATATTAATTGTAATCCATCCAACAGGAGCTGGCACCCAAGAGACAAGACATGTCTGAATCGGCTGAGTGCTACCACTAATTCTTTTGTCATTGTCCCAAGCTTTCCGCACCTCCTGAACCAGAAAAATAAAATCACAAGTGACCTATAAGTGGCCTCAGCAACAGGAGAAGAAGGATAAAAAATCCTCTTATTTCGCTCCTTCCAGATCCGCCAAATACACAATGCAAAGGTAACACTCCAAAGGGCCCCCTATAGAACAAATATCCGTAGAACTGAGATTATTAAGAATCCATTGAGGAACTATGTTAGAGGCAAAATCATCACACAAAGGCAAAATCATCACACAAATCATCAATAAGGAACCAGTTCCAAACTCTGCGAGCCCTACTACAATCACGAAGAGTATACAGCACTGTTTCACTAGCGCCATTGCAACTAGAACAAGAGTCAATAGAAGTAAACCCACTTCTACACCAGTGGAGAGGAATTTATTACTTCATGGAATAGGCCAATAAGATATTTGGCTCTATCCGGCTGGTTTCATGTTTCTCACTTGGTGGTCATTTCTAATATTTCAGTTGAAATCTCATTCACACTTGACATTCCAACGATAAACTATTTGGACATACTTTTCTAAGTGGACTACGTCTAAAAATCAAAGAGCATTAAATAATTTGCTATATCCATTCTTAAATACTTGTTAAAATTTCATATCTCTCAAAAAAATCATTAAATTTGTCTAAATTACAGACAATAAATTATTCAGTAAATTAACTACGTTATTCTTAATTTAATATATCCAAACACTGATTTTTGACGAATTGAAGCAACAATTCTTGCTCATATATAAAGTGCTACATGAAAGGAAAAATTTATTACCAGGAGAAAAGTTCTTAGAAAGAGGCAAAGAATAGTTTTTAGAATCCAAGGCTGGAGATTAAGCAAAGATTCTCTGCTGCAAAGTTAAGTTCAAGATATTGCTGAAAGAAATTTGAGGGGAAAATACTTCTGCATAACTATAAGGAAAATATATTGTATTTATCTTATTCACATATTAATTAAGATATGTGAATTATTTTGTAAAGACGATCAATTAATCAATTACCTGTAAATAGCTTAATGATAGGCTGATGTTTAGGAGATGATATGGTATATATCTCTGTATAAATTAGTGTTGATGATCAATAAGAAATACACAATTCTCCATAAAATTAATTTCTTCGCTTGATATTTTAGATGGTATCAGAGCCTGATTTGAGGGTCTAGTTTATTGTCCTCCTTTAGCCATGAGCGATGAAAACAAAACCTCAGAACAGCCTATACCTAATCCTTCTCACCCATTCCTTGTCCATCATTCTGACCAACCTGGACATCTTCTTGTGCCCGTTAAGTTAAACGGTGCCAATTATCAATCATGGAGCAAAGCCATGATTCATGCACTCACTGCCAAAAACAAAATTGGCTTTATTGATGGATCCATTGAAGCTCCTTCACAGGTAGAAGAGCCCGCAGATTTTGCATTTTGGAATCAGTGCAACAGCATGATTTTATCATGGTTAACGCACTCTTGTTGAAACCTAATCTAGCCGAAGTATAAGTTACATGCAAAAACTGCGCACCAAGTCTAGGATGATCTTCGATCAATTTCTCAGAAGGAATGCACCGAAATTTTCCAAGTTCAAAAATCAATTGCTACAATTACCAGGGTACATGTTCAGTAGCCTCTTACTACATCAACTGAAGGCGTTATGGAGACGAATTAGATAACTTATCGAACCCTTCAACCTGCAAGTCAGACTGCATCGCATTTTAGAAACAATTTCAGGAAGAACAGGTTGTGCAATTTTTTAATAGGGTCTAATGGAGTCATATAAGGCGTAAGGATCTAAATATTACTCATTTTGATGGGACACCATTACCTAACGTGCGACAACGCATACTCGTTAATAGTGCAGAAGAAAACGCAGAGGCCAGTTATCATCAGAAACGGTGGAGAATTTATCCATTAAGCGCTGCCGCTATTCAAAACAAGGTGCAATTTTCGACAACTTCATTCTAAAAACTTATGTGATCATGCATAGACCGGACATACTATTGATGATTGTCGTACTTTAAAATTTCATTGTAATTACTGTAATAAAGACGGACATACTGAAGATCGTTGTAGGATTAAAAGAAAAGAAAGAGCAGGTAGCAATTTCTCAAGCCAAAATCGTGGAGGACAACGAAACAATGGTAAAGCCATTCCTCAGGCCAATTATTCCGAAGTTTCTCATGAAGAAAAAAAAAATCCTAATAAATTCCAGGGATATTCGGTTGAATATTTACAACAGATAGCACAGGCATTATCCTCAATTAATCAAGCAGCTTCATCTGGTAACACTGATGTGTATGCAAACGCAGCAGGTTTGTTTTCGTTATCCAAAGCTTATGCCAATTCTGCCATATCAAACCCATGGATTCTAGATAGTGGTACTACTGACCACGTGTCTGCAGATTCACATCTGTTTAGCCACACTAAATCACCAACCGTTCATTCAGTCAACTTACCAAATGGAATCACTTCTCCAAATCACAACAAACTGGCACAGTTAAAATTCAGTCCTAAAATATGACCTTAAAACGTGCTATGGTGTTTCTTTCTTTCGTTTAAATTTAATTTCTGCCAGTAAAATTACAAAGATCTCAATTGTTGCATCATAATTATTTCCTGATTTCATGTATTTGTGCAAGGACTTGACAACGGGGAAGATGATTGGCCTTGGGTAAACAAACATGGAGGACTTTACCACAGTGAATGCCGTTCGTGTTCACCCATCCACTCTTGCAAGTGTCCATCTCGCCTTGATCTGGCCACATGCGCCTCGGACATCTATCTTCTTCACGTTTCAAATTAATTTTCTCCTTTGTTTATTCTTGAGTAAAAACCACCCGTCTGATTTATTCTAATAATTGTAGTGTTGTCCTTTAGCACAACAACAAAGACAACCTTTCCTATCATTCCATTACAACTAAAAATCCTTATTGATTTAACTACATTGTTTGGGGTCCTCATAAAATTCCCACACATATAGGAGCACGTTTTTTTTCTTACCATCGTGGATGACTTTACTAGATGCACTTGGATATTTTTGATGAAATCTAAGTCAAAAACTCCACACTTATTAACAAAATTCATCCAGTTTGTTCACACACAATTTAACACATCTGTTAAAATCATCCGACCTGATAATGGATCAGAATTTCACCCTCTTAAAAATTTTCTTCATCATCATGGCATTGAATTGCAACATACTTGTGTCTACACTCCTCAGCAGAATGGTGTAGTAGAACAGAAACATCGTCACATTCTTAATGTTGCACGATCTCTCCTTTTTCAATCACACGTACCATTAGAATTTTGGGGAGATTGTGTCCTTACAGCTGTTTACATCATAAATCGACTACCAACACCTATCTTATCAAATAAATCACCATATGAATGATTATATCACAAAACCCCTTCTTTGCAACACTTAAGAGTTTTTGGTTGCCAGTGTTATGCAACTAATGTCCATCCTAAGCAAAAATTTGATCCTCGTGCCATTTCATGTATTTTTGTGGGATATCCAAATGGACAAAAAGGGTATAAACTTTATGATCTCACCACCAAAAGATATTTTGTCAGTCGTGATTTACAATTTCATGAAAATTCATTTCCTTTTTCTCATAATGTTCCTTGATCCACGTGCTACTTCTTGTATTTGTTGGGCTACCCAAAACGGACAAAAGGGTTATAAACTCTATGATCTTACTACACATCAATATTTTGTAGTCAGTCGTGATGTCCAATTTTGTGAAAATATATTCCCTTTTGCCCAGAATACTTCACAAACATCACAAAACCTACCTCAGCCGCAATTAATTATGGATGCTGATCAGATTTCCTTTTCCACTAGTAATGTCCCACCTTCAGCAACTATAGACTCCTCTACCAGTCCTTCTCCTTCCTCAAATAATTCACCTCATAATTCTTCATCACATTCTCAAATTGTGTCCACACCTTCCGCAACTCTTTTCGACGACCAACCACTTCGTCGATCGACTCGCACAAAACATCCACCACGTTGGCATCAGGAGTACTTTATGCCGCCTGGAGCCAATCACGCTGCCCCAGAAGCAAGTCCACTTCAAAATACCAGGTATCCCATTACTAATTACATGACACTCTCTAACTTTTCACTTAAACACAGAACCTTTTTAGCTCACCTTACCACGCAGGTATTCTTATGAAGAAGATTGTCCTAATCCCCATGCAAAAGGGCCTATGGATCTCGAATACAAGCAGCGGAACGTAAACCATACATGGAGTCTTGTTTCTCTTCCTGCAGTCAAAAAAAAGCCATCGTTTGACGGTGGTTTATAAAATAAATACAATTCTGACGAGATCTATTGAGCGCTTATAAAAGCCGTCTTGTTGCAAGGTTATACACAAGTCGAGGAATTGACTACCGGGAAACTTTCCACCAACAGCCAAAGTTGACTACAAGCGATGCTCTGCTCACAATTGCCGCAGCACCGAGGATGGCTACAAACCATCGTTGGATGTCCAAAACGCCTTTTTTACATGGTGATTGCAAGAAATTGTCTACATGACTCCTCCACAGGACTCGCCCGACAGGGGGAGATTTGTATGTCGGCTTCATAATTCCCTTTATGGACTCAAAACAGCTTGCCCGCAACTGGTTTCCACCTTCTCCATCGCCATACAACAGCTTGGATTACACACAGTCCAAGGCCGGACTACAGTTTATTCACAAAAGTTCAAGGAAATGTCTTTTTACTGCGCGTACTCACTTTACCGTTGATACATTCTTATTGACAGCAACAGTTTCTACAGAAATGAGCCAACTTAAACAAACATTACTTAGGACAGTTCACATCAAAAGGATTTGGTCTTTAAAGATACTTTTTGGGCATTAGAATTTTCAGATCCAAAACAAGCATATTTATGTCTCAACGAAAAGTTATACACTCGATATACTACAGGATGCAGGTTTAATTGGAGCCAAAGCCAGAAATTTTCCTTATGGAGCCAGCAAATGAAACTCCAATGCAACCTTGATGGCGAGTTACTACATGAACCAGGCCAAGTACAGAAGGCTGTGGTTCGCCTATCAGTTTACTTGACCAGTAACACGGCCTGATATAGTTTACCCACCGTGCGGATGCTTAGTCAATTTTAATGGGCGGAAACCACGGACAAACACATTGGACACTGCAACTCCGGTTGTTGAGCGTAATATCAAAGGATCAACCTGGAAGGGTCTTCTATTTGCCATCACGAATTTCCTTGCGAATTGAAGGTTATTGTGATATCAGACTGGGCAGGATGCCGCTATGACACGACGATCTATTTCAGATTACTGTTAACTTCTTGGTCTTCCTTAAATATTCGTGAAATCAAAAAAGCAAGCAAATGTTTCGCGGTCATCTGCTTGAAGCAGAATATAGGCAATGGCAAAATGCTATGTTTAGAGATTACATGGCTTCAACTATATTCTACAGGATTTGGTGTGAGAGAGTAAACCGACCAAAAACTGTTTTTAGCTGATACAAGCAGCCACTACATATAGCGAGCAAATCCGGTCTTTCACGAGCGTACAAAACATATAGAGATTGACTGTCATATTGTACGTGAGAAGTTGCAGTCAGATCTTATTAGACCAGTGCCTATGTTCCGACTAAAATGCAGAATTGCAGATATCTTCACAAGGCTTTAGACTGATCAGTTAAAATCTGAAGGGCAAGTTGGGTATCAGAAATATTCACGTCTCCAAACTTGGAGGGGGAGGTAATTAAGGAAAATATATTGTATTATTATCTTTTCCAAATTTAGATATAGTGATTATTTTGTAAAGACGATCATCAATTACCTGTAAATAGCTTAATGATAGGCTGATGTTTAGGAGATGATATGTTATATATCTCTGTATAAATTAGTGTTGATGATCAATAAGAAACACACAATTCTCCACAAAATTAATTTCTTCCCTTGATATTTTAGAATAACCCATAGATATATTCCAGAGTTCTTTAACAAAAGTCATCTATTCTCTTCGCTAATCTTCTATTCCTATAGAATGCTCTACTAAATAAAAGTTATTTTCTAATTAGAAATTTAACATATAATCTGTAATGTAAATCTGATGGAACTATAAAAATCATCGGCATCGGAAATGAAATACATAGCCGGAAATATTGACTGAACCGGAGTTTGAGTTGATAGATGGAACTTGTGTGTTTTTCTATCTCTAGAACGGCATTTAGGTTTTTATTTTGTTTTTTTGGTTCTGATTTATTGAAATTAAAGCATTAATAACTAACATGTTACTGCCTCGGTTCTATAGTCAAATTTGAGAAAATAGTTTGTTTTAAAATAATCGTCACATTTGTGGTTTGAAGGTGTAATAAATATTTTTTTACCATGTTTACCATTTATATATGACCAATAATTATTACTTCAATTTAATGAATTTTTTAGAAAATTAGTAATTAACGGTAATATAGCTAATTTACTCAATAATTTATTATAACTTAAACAAATTTAATGGTTTTCTTATAAGACGTGAAATTCCAAATTCTATATATATAATACTTATATAATAATTTTTTTTTCATTAATTTGAATGAAATTAAAATTAAAATTAAAAAATCTATATATATCTATATATCAAGGTCTATATTCATCCTTATCCTATATATGATATATATATATAAAAAAATAACGCTATCTCTTCGACTTCATTGTGTACACTGTTTGACAAAACATAAATACTTTTATATTTATCTATATAATATATACAAATTTATAAATTATATATATATTATGAATATTTAAATGTTATTATAGAAATTATATTTGTTTTAATGTATTAATTTATTTATGTTATTATTTTGGACTATATATATATTAAAATATATTAATAATATATCTCTATAAGTAAATATTTTAGTATTAAAGTATTTATATTGGATTTAGTATATTTTTTATACTGTATATTATTCAACTACATATTCTCCTCGTTTTAGTTCATACTACATCTTCCTCGATTGGTTTCTTAGAAAGTAATTATATGCACACAGAAAAAGGATTCTTTAAATCAATAAAGGCACATGCTCTGCATTGTCATTTGTCACTTAGGCAGAAAAGCTTTATAATTACTTTAAATGAAAAGCTCTATAATTACTTGTGGGTGCACTCTCTTTCCAAATTTTTATTTCAATATTTACTTATTTATCTCACTTCTATTGTTAGCTTTTTTTTTCCTGTTACTATTTTCAATGTAAAAACAAATATTGATTCGATAAAACGCAATGCAATTTAATTCTCAAAAACATAATAAAGTAACTTTTTACTGTACTTTTTAGCCAATCTGCAATCAGAATGAAAAGTAAATGGAAAAGTTATACTATTCAAAAAGAAAAGATAGAAAGAAAAGTAGAAATTAAAAGATGATATAAGATAGAAAGAAAAGTAGAAATTAAAAGATGATATGATACGCACAAAGTAGAAAAGTTATATATATAATCAATTCAATAAAAAAATGGTGGTTCAACCATTTTGAACATGTTTCCTAAAATTGAAAGGCAAATTTATACATTGATTACCAATAATATGAAAACTCCAGATCACTTCATGAAATTCATATACATATACTTTGAGTAGTTGCATGTATGAATGATCTAAAAATTACGCATAACATATGTGTTTCAACACATTATTGCAAAAGTCTTCTATTAGGTATGGAAATATTCCGGCTAATAATTTAACATTTCAACTATGGTAGCCAACAATAAATTTTCTTTTACCATCTCTTATGATCGCTATCAACTATCAGTTCTAGCATACTGTCAACAACTCAACCAAGCACTCAAAATAGCTTTACCATCTCTTATGATCGCTATCAACTATCAGTTCTAGCATACTGTCAACAACTCAACCAAGCACTCAAAATAGCAAGTTATAGGATTCTACTTTAAAGGTTATAGAGTCTGCTGAAAATCCCTGTTGTTGAAGTACAAATAGATCTCTTTACCAGAAGCTGTTGCCGTAGGCATTGCAGAAAACCCAACATAGTCCCTCTCTGACTTAGTTCTGCATATTTCAGCAACATACTTGAAGAGCTGGTGTTTTTGATTATAGGGTTGATCCACATACTCCTTAATTGGCATCCACTGAGAAAAAGAAAATAAGAAACAAAAAAAATTACCATCATCTTTCTAACAAAAACCATCAATATTGCACATAAAGTAAAGATTCCTAACTTTCTTTTTTAGGATTTAATCTCAAAATGAAAGGAATATTATTTCAAAGTTAAAGCAAGCAAGTTGGATTTGATTTCTAAGGCAATGTATAAACAATTTCTTTCATGGCTAAAGGAACAAATGAAATATTACATGATTATTTATTAAAAAATGGTACCTGGGCTGCAGCAATTTCTGAATCTTGCTTCTGGATTGCAAAGGATTGTGGTCGTAACAGGCAAACGAAAAATAAATCTGATTTGCTAAAGAACGATTGGTGACTTTGCCTGTCATTAATAGCAATAAAAATGAGATTAAAAATATATCAAAAACTGTGAATTCTTTGAATACACTTTTTTATCATCAAGTTTAAAATTCATTGGTGGACCGGGACTCATGGTTAGGGAGGCAAAACAAAAAATTACCTTTAAAAAATTAGGGATGGTAAAAAAAAAAAATGACACTAATTTATAATAGATTTTTTTTTTTTTTTTTTTTTTTTTTTTTTTGAACCGGAAAGGTGGCTGCCACCCTCTGTTCCGCGTTGGCAATGAAGGAAAAAATTCCATTTATTGGAAGCAAATCATGAGAAGAGAATTTCGAGTATTTTTTTTTTTTTTTTTTTTTGAACCGGAAAAGGTGGCTGCCACCCTCTGGTTCCGCCGTTGGCAATGAAGAAAAATTCCATTTATTGGAAGCAAATTCATGAGAAAGAAGTTCATATAGCATAAATAGCATACCTGAAGGCTAAAATTTCCAGAAATTCTGCCTCAATCTGATAAAAAGGCAAAAGATTAAAGATCTTAGATTTACAATGGCCACTATATATAGTTTAATGCAAAATACTAAAATATGATTATAGATTAACTCCAGGGCATAACGCTTGCACTTATGTCTACAAGAAAATTTGATTCTTACTCCAGTTTCTTCTTTAACCTCCCGAATTGCAGCTTTACATATATCCTCTCCCTGCAGATGGAAAATTTCTGTTTATTAAGGAAAATATCATTTTGAAAAAGAAAGCCTCAAACTGCAGTAATATTCTTACCTCATTGACAACCCCAGTAGGTAGCTTCCATAACCCTGTACCTTTGAATCCACCACTCTTCTCCTGAACTACAAGCACCTACAAAATGAAACAATTTTACGTCAAAGTTATTAGAAGCCATAGCCACAATGTCAAACACATAAATGACAAGAACCATTAAATACCTCTCTGTTATCTTTCACTACATATGCTCCAATACCCACTCGATGTGTAGCATTTACTGGAAGAGTATCGGGAGTGTTAGGTAGCCATCGCACCAACATTAAGTAATCTGGTTCAGCATGATGATACCTAAATCCTTCCTGCAAACATGATTATAAGGCGTGAAGATTGCTATGCCAATAATAGTTGTTATTAATTTATTTCTCAGAAAGGGATATATAAACTCGGATCAGAAAATCAATTCATAAAATTGTAAGATTTTATGATTAATATTTTTTTTTTTGGTGTAAACCACAGTGTTCGGACCTATCGCCAGAGACCGGCTAATCGTTGCCAACTGAGCCACACTCCATTGGTATGTAAAATAATTTTTAAAATTATCTATATAAATTTTAAAAAATTATATGTAATTTTTTTTGAAGTACTAGTAATTAAGTATAAGATTCAAATTAATATATTTTAAGGTAAATATTTCTTTTGCCAGGATTTTTTCATGAGAACACAACTTTTAAGTATAGGTTCAAATTGTTGCTAGCTCTATTTATTTTAATTTATACTTTATGGCCTTTTCAGTATTGTAAATCTAAGTTTATTGTTTCTGATATCTAATATTTTATTAATTTATTTCAATATTTAAAAACTAGAACAAAGAAACAAAGATAGAGAGAAAAGTACTGGGATTGACTTGCCTGTATTGGGTCCATGACTTAATCTATAGACCGTCAATGAAAGTAAAAGTTTTTATTAAAACAAGATAAAGTAAGAATAATTCATTAAAAAATTTTATTTTATTCGTTTGAGCCATGGATGGGCCAAGAACCCAATCAGCCAAGTATAATTCAAAAGTATTTGGGGCTAATTTTTATATTTACAATTCATCCCTCATAGGAGTATATTTATATTTTTGGCTTTACAACATATGATATTATATACAAACCTGAACCATTGGAGAGACGAGATTAGAAAGTTGGATTGGCAATTTGATCCAAAAACCTTTCTTTCCCTAATAACAAAATTAAAATAATGATTAAAAAATTGCTACACAATCAAGTGGGTATATTACAAATTATTAACAAATTGGATGATGACAAGGAAGTAGTACCTGCTGCTTCCATTGTGAAAGAGAAGCTCTAAGCAAAGGAATAAAAATATCAGAGTCCATATAATCCTTCATTTCTACAACAACTCCGTCATATAAATCATCAACTGCATCAAGCAGTCCAACTTGATCCTCCTTAGGCGTCGAACTTGTAATGGATGACATGTTCCTATACAAGAATGAAAGTTTTAATTCCGTGACCTGGGGGAATTTCCAAGCATCCCATTTAGTTTGTCTTAACCTTATTTAGTTTATATACTGCGATGAGCATTGATGAGGGTAGAAGTGGAACCCCTGGACCCACTCTTTCTTTTTTGTAGAATCTCCATAAATATGTTATGTGCCTGTTAAGTTATATAATTACGTGAAAATATTAATATTAGAACATACCTCTAGGCTTGGCTTTATAGGCTTCTGAAACGCCCTGCTGAAATGACAGAAAGACAGCTTAATGCATATACGAAATGGTATCGTTTGTATGGATTTATATAGACAAACAATTATCAGAAGAATTTTGCAATATGTAGTTACTGATTAGATAGAGACAACGCGAAGATCTTTCCAAGCATTTGTAAGAGAGAAGAATGAGGAGAATTCCTACGCAATCCGCATTATCTATGATGGCGCTATTCATTTACTCTGTCCTTTTTTTTTTTTTTACTTCTTTTGTCTTGTTTGTTTGTATGGTTTGACAAAACATATATATTAAAAATTAAGTTACTAAAAGTGTTTTTTTTTTTTTTTTACACTTCACTCGTCAAAAATATTAATAAAAGTCCCTCGTTTAACGAAGGATCATAAAGTTATCATGAGAAAAATAATTATTTACATATCTAAATTTAGAAACCTTGTAAACATTTTGGGACATCCAAAAAAGGAATAATAAGCAAATAAAATATAACAGAGTGAGTATTTTTTTTTTTTCGGTGCTTGAACTTGCATTTACCCTATTTGTTATGTTGGACTGTTTATGTGAATTAATTGTCAAGCCATGTAAGTAGACACATAAGAAAAAGTAGATCCGACTTCGTTCTATTGTACAAACAAGCTGTTCATTTCATCAGGAGACACCAAATTGAAAAAAAAAATCACAAATTCAGATATTTAATTCTCTATTTTCCGTTTAGACATCAAATTAGAAAAAAAGAAATCGCAAGTTGAAATACCAAAAATAACATATTATCCCATTTCTAAAATAATATTGTTAATCTTAAAGCTTATATATATATATAGCACAGTTTGCTCGAGATAGTTCACCTAACTGGAAGATGAGTTAAATTTTTTTAACAAATTCCAGCCTTATCGCGAAAGCATTGACAAATTAGCAATTCGATGTGAACTGAGCTGCATTTGGTGGCTTATTTTCAAAATTGCACAAAATTTTACTCTCTTATCAATTTTTCTTCAGTTGCAATAAATTTTTGAGTTTACCAGAAAATGAATCTTTATCAAGTTTCTTGGATTTCGTTTCTTATCTTTCTCAAGAATGAATGTCACTTCTAGTTGCCAATAAATTTTTTGGAGTTTTACAGAAATGGAATCTTTATCATACGGTTTCTTGGTTTTCGTGATTTTCTTATCTTTCTTCAAGAATGAAGATTGTCATGCCGAAAAGACAGAGGACAAAAGCGTTACAGTTCAGTTGAACACGTTATTAAATCTTTGCATAATTGAGGTAAACTGGTGTACTATGTTAGAATTTTCTTTTTTAAAAATAAATTCAATCTGACTATGTACAAGAACCGCTCATAAGCAATTTCTTCTGTGGAGGATCAAACTGAATCTGCCACACAGAAAGATCTGACTATGTACAAGGAAGCTCATAAGCAAATTCCTGTGGAGATCAAACTGAGATCTGCACACAGAAAGAGAGGTGATGGTTCAAAATGTGGACCTATCTATAGTAGTTTTTGCTTATAACCAAATAATGACAATACCAAAACTACCAAACAAGACTTGCAGATACAAATGTGAGATTCACTGTAACTATATGTATATTGTATACAAGTTGAGAGCTTCCATGAATCTGATTTTGTACTGGCCTCGTCGGGAATGGACAGAGGAAAAGGTGAGGGGATTAAGTTTAACTAAACTTATGTGTTTGCATTAGTTTTGGGATCAGAACAGGATTTAGTGCGATTTCAACTACTATAATTTTCCTTTTTTTTCCTAAAAGAAAAACACTTGACAAATGACAAAAGAACTTCTAAGTTTAACACAGTAAAATTTCAGGAACTATTAACTCAAATTTTTTCAAGACACAAATTTGAATTATTTCATTTTATTATAATAATAAAGAAATTAAATAATAAAATATGATAAAATATATAAAAAAAGAAATATTATAAATTAAAAATAGAAATTCATGTACAGAAAGACGAAGATTTAATCGATCTAAAAAAATGTTAGTGGAATAAAAGAATTAAAAAATGTTAATCGAGTTTTGGTAGTAATGGATATACACAACCTTAATCCTAAATTCTGATCCAAATACATGTCGATAATAAATTTTGCACTCTCATTCATCATAAATTTATTTACTCCCTCATAACATTTAAACTGTCAGTTTTTAAGATTTCTTTTATTTCACATTAAGTGTCATTTTTTAAAATTCAATAAATAATTTATTATATCTTTATTCTTTTTACCTTATTGAATCCCATTATGATTTTAGAGTATAGTGTTAGAAAATTAATAAGAAGATAATGAGATAATTTGAAATGTAAAATGTATAATAAGTTAAAAGTTAATAGTTTGGATGGAATGGGAAATAATTAATATTTAAATGTACTTTTAACGAATTTTTACAAGCTGCACATCAAGGTATAACCTAATAGTAAGTATATATATAATTTGACAACAGATTCAGATTTAAATTCCATTTCCCAATACTAAAAAAAAAATTACGAGTCCATCCATTCCTATTTATAGGAGAAATCTACTTGTCAACTTTTGTTTAATTCTTTAGTCATTAGTCACCTTGACTTTATAATTTAATTAAGCCCACATAAATTATTAAAAATTTCATGTAATTTTTTATTTATTTTTCTTTTAGATAAATCATGCAACGTCGATATAACATAATATGATGATGTCATCACCTAGACTACTCAAATATGACAACTAAGCGTAGATTCGGTCATCCTGATGGAAATTGGTTGCCTAGGCCGAGATCATGACCCCCGTTTATAAATCAAGTAAATAAAACTAAGGATTTTTTAAAATATGTTCCGACTTTATCTTTTTTTTTTTAAATGTATAGTTAGAAAATATCATCGTTTCAATAAAAATCCTTAATTTCATTAGTTTTGTTCATAAGTGGGGCTATAAACTCGGTCTAGGTAAAATTTTTCCATGCAAATAAGCTACCCCTTACCAAGCTCAAGGGTTCACTTTTTAATTTATTGATAAAATTTAGAGTAAATTTGCTTTACCTATTATAATTAACAATTTTAGTTTCCATAAATAATTAAATGCCACACAAATCTTAATTATGTTTAACCTAAAAATAAAATTAACCAAAAATGTGGAAAAAAATAATACAATGTCCCCCCTCCCAAAAAAAAAAGACCCAAAAATATTATTATATTATCTTATTGTATTAATTATTCTTTTGAGTTGAACATAAAAAGTCATATTCGAAAATATAATAAATTCCAAATGTTGTAAAAAGCTTTTTTCTTTTTCAAATAAATGAGTACATGCTAAAATCCTCGATTTTTATATATAACATCATATTGGTCAATGATTATTTTTCAGTTTAATGTCTTAAAACTAATTCGAAAATATAATAAATTCCAAATGTTGTAAAAAGCTTTTTTCTTTTTCAAATAAATGAGTACATGCTAAAATCCTCGATTTTTATATATAACATCATATTGGTCAATGATTATTTTTCAGTTTAATGTCTTAAAACTAGGGCTATGCACGACTTTTGGAAAAGAAAGATTAATTAGACCAAACTGAGTCCGAAAAAGAACTATCACTACAAAAAAAAAAGGAATTTTAGCGACCGACCATGAAACTGAACGTGAAACCTATGTACTTTTACTGACAGAATCAGCGACTATTAGCGACAGATATACCGATGGACTTGACATCGGTCGCTCATTTTCCCATGAAAAATTGGCGCCAAATAGAGCTACAGATCAGCGATCCCCATTGCGATGAAATAGTGATCAATGTGGATTTCGTTGGCACCACATATTTGGCGGGAATTAATAACGACTATTGGGCTACAGCTGTGACGATCAAAATTTCAATAACATTAGCGGCCAATTTGATAATATAGCAATAGAATTTATTTATCATGTTAATT
Source organism: Jatropha curcas (assembly GCF_014843425.1). The sequence continues at coordinate 2,046,199 of NW_023590973.1, forward strand.
AATATAGCAACCGATTTTGTTAAATTAGCAATCCATCTGGCAGGCGGTAATTTTTTAGCTCTATTTAGTCACCTTTCTCTCTCGAGCGAGACTAATCACGCCTCTCTCCCTCCCTCTCTGTCCCTTGCCCTTTGTCTCACTCCAGCGCCAGTGAAGAGCGCCGCCGTCGAGCAACACCGCAGGTAAGTAATTGAATTTGAGTTTGTTAATAAAATGGTTTGTTAATGTATTTCTTAATGAAAATTGTTTTTGGATGTTTAGTTAATTTGTTAATGTGTTTGTTAATAAAAATGATTTTTAGGATAGTTAGTTTTTTAGTTAGTTTACTATGTTAATTAGGTTAGTTTTTTAATTAGGTTACTTTGTTAATTAGTTTACTTTGTTAATTACGGTAGTTTTTTAATTACGTTAGTTTGTTATTTACATTAACTTTATAATTGGATTCTGAATTTTGGTTAATTGATATTCTACTTAATTTGCTAAAAAAGATTTGTTTAAAATTTGCAGATTTAAACATCTCAGCATATTTGTGAAATCTCGCAAATCTGGTACTCATTTTCTTTCTCTTTCTACCTTTATATAGTAGATTTTGAGTAGGAAAATAATAAAAAATAAATTAGAGAAAGCATAAACTTAATAATTCTAATCTAAAGAATAAAACTTAATGATTACATAAACTTAATTAGGAAAGTGACAACAAAAAATTTACCATAAGCTATATTTTTATTGTAATCTAAGTAGTGTACCAATTGTAGCTTTCTAATTAGAAAAGCATAAAACTTAGCATAATCATAACAAACATAGGAATTAAAAGCATAAACTTAAAAATTCATATGAATTAAAAGCATAAAACTTAAGGATTCATATGAATTAAAAGCATAAAACTTAAAGAAAGTAAAAATTAAAAGCATAAAAATGGCTTTACTCAGACATGTTTAAGAAAGCTTGGGAGACACAATCGACGGAGCGTTACTCGGACTTCCTCTACAAGATGCGGAGTACAAGAAAGAAGCAGAGGTATGTTTCAGACGAGATTTGGGCTAGTTGGCAGCAGGCTTGGTCCGATCTGAAGTATCAAAGGAAATGGGAGATTACGTCTCATAATAGGCTCAGTGAGATGGGTGGTGAGGGAACTGGTCCGTCTCGACATACCGGCAGTTCCATTTCAGCAATTGAGATTATTGAGAAATCGGTAAGGAAAATCTACTTTGAGAATTTTATGTAGCTTCATTTTATAAGCTTGATTATTAAATGTATTTGAAAATGTTTCACATTTTATGAATTGTACTGCAAACCAAGAACTTGAACCGTCAGCCTACCCCTATGGAGGTCTTCACATTTACACATACGAAGAACCATGATGGGGTCACATTCATTGATAGGCGTGCCAAGCTTGTTAGAGTAAGCACAATTAAGTTTTTTTTTTTTTGTTTTTCCATCTAATTTTGAATATTTTTGCATTGTTCTAATCTTGTTGTATTTTATTTGCAAGGATAACTATACTACTGGAAAAGAGCGAGTTATTGCATCTCATGCTCAAACTGGTGAGCACCCTACGATCGATCAGTTGCAGCCTTATCTTGAGGCTGCAGGAGGCAAGAAGAAGAGAAAAATGTACAGGATTGGTTCACAGTCGGATATTTTCTATAGCCGCATGCATGGCTTTAACGAGTAGAGCCACACTAGCTGAGCCGGAGGCATGTACGAGGAGATTCAGGATTTACAGGCTCCACTTCAAGCACAATAGTAGCATATATCACAGTTTATATTGCAGCAACAACAGCTGATGGATATGTATGCTCGAGACTGACCTACTGCGCTGCCAGCTTCCTCTGCACCGATAGATCACTCTGATCCCTAGACTTCTTAGGCTCCGCCTACTTCTCAGAGTCCCATTACAGATCTTGCAGATCATAACCCCCCCCCCCTTAGACTTCTTTTTTATTATCATGTTTATTTTGTATATATTACAGTATAATTTGTATAATTTTATTGGCACATTAATATTTTTTTTTGATAATTTAGTATTTTTTTTTCATTGTTGCAATTATTTGTGTGAATTACTTGAATCAGCATATATTATCATTTTTTACATGTGAAAATTTTTTATGGTCAAAAAAATTTTATTTTTTTATTCCAGAAAAAAATAGCGACCGCTGAGCAACAAAATAGCAACGTATAACAATATTTTGAAAATTAATTGAGACAAATATAGTGACCAATTCGCGACAGCCTTAGCAACAGATTTGAAACAGCTTAGCAACGGACGTGAAAGATTTAAAACAATATACAGCGACAGATTAGCTACATTTAGCGACCAAAGTAATTAGCGACCGAATAGCGACTACTTTATCTTTAATGGAAGTAAATGATTCAGCGATCACTTCGGCAATTTTAGCGACTGATTTTACAATCGCTAATCTGCGACAGACTCCATATTCGATCGCTAAGAAATTAACGACAAGAAATTATGCGATCGATTACGGTGATTGCTGATCGGTCGCTATATCTGTTTTAGCGACAGGAAAAAAAAATTTAACAACCGATTTGTCCATAGTGAAATAGCGTTTTTTTTTTTTTTTAGTGTATTCTACGAGAATTAAAATAGAAATGATACAGAAAAGATTTATGTGCTGGTTTTCAACCAAACATTTATGTGTTGGTTATATTAAACTTTTTATATAAGAAAAAGACTTTTCTATGCTTGAGTCAAGTCAACGTAGTTTGTTTTATATAAATATATTATTCTTGTAGACCTTTTAAGGTCAAGGTCAGTCCACAAAAGGATTGTTGCACTGTCCTACCAATTTCATCCATCCAAAAGCAAACAATGAGTAGAGGAAACTTAATACTTAATCATAATTTTAGGTAAAAAAAATGTATTATTAAAGCTTTATCTACGGTAACATTTATGTGTTGGTTATATTAAACTTTTTATATAAGAAAAAGACTTTTCTATGCTTGAGTCAAGTCAACGTAGTTTGTTTTATATAAATATATTATTCTTGTAGACCTTTTAAGGTCAAGGTCAGTCCACAAAAGGATTGTTGCACTGTCCTACCAATTTCATCCATCCAAAAGCAAACAATGAGTAGAGGAAACTTAATACTTAATCATAATTTTAGGTAAAAAAAATGTATTATTAAAGCTTTATCTACGGTTCGTGGCTCAGTTGGTAACGGAGACTGAACATATGAGAAGAGATTTCAGGTTCGATCTCCATTAAATATACCTACCGGGAGAGTGAAGAGCCTTAACATAACTAAATCCTAAGTCGAATTAGACTGGCTCTGATATTAGGTTTGGACAGCAATAGTTTACAAAAAAAAAAAAAAATTCTCTTAGCTTTAGAATTTTTAGAAGAACCCTATAAAGGAAATTTTTAGAAAATAATTTCTTGGCATGACAAAAAGATACTCTCCCGGTCCTATTTTATTTATTATTCTTTTTTTGGACGTCTCAAAATGTTTACAAGATTTTTAAATTTAGATATGTAAACAATTATTTTTTTCCATAATAATATTTATGATTGTTCATTAAATAAAGAACTTTCATTAATACTTAAATGAGTGAAGGATAAAAATGACAAAATAATTTTTATTGATTAAATTCTTAATATACATATTTTGTCAAATCATGCAAATAAAATGGGACGCAGAGATTATTATTATTATTATTATTATATTATTATTATTGGTATGATTAGGATAAATATCCCTTGATGACAATTGCGCGCACACGTATGCAACGACTTGAAGATCAACAAAAAGAAATCAAGTTGCTTTTTTTTTTTTTCATTTTTTTATATGCATCATTCATAGCAGGTGAGGCAGCTAAACTAGAAATTGCTTAAAAGACATAGTTCAATAGTAAATATATATACCACGTAGCAATAGATCAAGTTCGAATCCCTCCTCCAATACTCAAAAAAAATTGCTTTAAAAAAAAAGATTGAAAATTATTATTTTGATGTTTCTAGCCATAAATTTGATTTTTTTAATCATTTAGTGCAAAGTTAGGGCGATAATTGTAATAAAAAAAAAATACATTTTAAAGTAAATTTTCAGAGGGCAAATTAAGTCTTGCTCCTGTTATTAATATGAGAAAAGTTCTTAAAACCAGGCCAAGAATAGTTATTAGAATCCAGAGTCGGCAGATTAAGTAAAAGATTCTTTGCTGCAAAGTTAAATAGTTGTGGATATGCTTGAAAGAGATTCCAAGGGAAAATTTCTGCAAAAATTCATAGATATATATCCCGATGTTCTTCCATTTATTCTTGAGCAAAAGTCATCTATATTCCCTTTACTAATCTCCTATTCCAACACAACTAAAACTTGATCATCAAACTACATCTTCCTTTATTTGGTTTCTTACAAAGTAATTTTTTCCAGAGAGGAGAAAAAGGATTCTGCAACCAAAGGCACATGCATCGTCATCTGTCAGGCAGAAAAGCTCTCTAGTTACTTGTAAGTTACCAGGAAGATGTGGGCATGTGGCTTCACAGCCTGCACTACTTATTCTATATTTACTTATTTATCGATCTGTTGGCTCTTCTCTTTCATTATTTTAAATATAAAAGCAATATAATAGCAGTTAGTTATTAGTTTTTACCCGTAACTGTTTATATAACGGTTTAAATTAAAAGTATTAAGTAAAAATAATTTTTTAATTAGTTATTTAATTTAAAACATTAGTCGTTCAATTAACTAAATTCAGAGGAAAAAACAATAAATTGATTGTAAAAAAAAATTTATTAATAATTGTACGCTAAAAATTAAAAGCTACAGTGTTTAACGTTTTATAAAAATTTTCTTAACCATATATAAAAATTCTCTGCCTGTAAAAATTTTTATAAAAGTAATATTACCGATGCTATAGTTAATAAAGATAGAATTTTGAATCGGTGAAAGCCGTAAAAGCTAAGTAAAAACAAATAAGCTATTGTTTTCTTGAAATCCGAATAATGAGCGAAATGGATGAGTAGCTTCTAATGGGGTTCTTGTTGGAGATAGAAATAAATTTTTGTCAGGCTGGGCTCCAAACAAGTTGGGTCTTATTGGCCCATCAATGGTGGGCTTTGGAGCCTAAAGCAGAAGCCTATTTGATCTTCTTGGTCACATACCTTATTTTGACATTTGAGCCTAATTTGCCACTGTGGGTAGAAGTAGAAAGCTTTTTTTGGAAGCCCATGTTATAGAAATGTATTGGATCAAAGAATCAAGTCACCACAAGCAACTGAAGAAATGAGCACTTTCTGTAAACCCCATATTATATATTTATTTAATCCTTCAATATCACATTAATTTTGATATTTTAATTCTTTAATAGGTAATTAACTAAACAATTTATTCATCTAGAATTCAAATGTTAATTTCTCTCTACATATAGTTTAAACCATTCTACAATTTGTATATTATACGTGCTATTGTATTTCCACAAACAACCTTTAACATTTAGACTTTCCATAAAATAAATATATATAGTTTACCTAATTAATGTAAAATTATGGTTAATTGCAACTGAATATACACAATCAAGATAAAGAAATTTTATAACCTGAACCAAATCACAAATTTTCAAAACCATCTTTAACATTTAGACTTTCCATAAAATAAATATATATAGTTTACCTAATTAATGTAAAATTATGGTTAATTGCAACTGAATATACACAATCAAGATAAAGAAATTTTATAAACTGAACCAAATCACAAATTTTCAAAACCATGGTTTTGAATCGATTTGGATAGTTTTGTGACAGTTTATGAACACTCCTAAGGTGAAGTGACAGCATCAAGGCACTCAAATGCTAAGAACTTTCCCTGTGTGCTGACGAACTATATTATGATGGTCCTATTGGGATGCAGGAGATATCAATGGTTTACCTTAATCTTTTCCATCTTCCCTGATATTAGTGTACATTAGTATACCTAATTTAATTTGTAACACAAAACACATTAAACATCTATTTATATAATAATAATAATAATAATAATAATAATAACAACAATAAGCTTAAAGGAAAAATATAATATTTGGTCAGAGAGAAAATGATTTGAATATTTTTACTATTTCTTTCCTTTTCTTCCAATGTCATTATCTGGGTCCATATCTACATACGTATCCACAACGGAAATTGATACTTTTTTACATTTTAATACATAAAGTTACCAAAATTTACATTCTCTACTAAATTTTTACATTTTCCCCCACTAAATTATTAACTTTATAAATCACCACCATTGACCAAATACAAGGTTAATCTTATCAATCAACTCTCATAATTTATTAACTCACCCTCCCTATCACAAATTCACAATCACACACTAATATTTTACTCTTAACAAAGCTCACACGCAAAGCAATCACCATTGTATCAATCTAAGCAAGGACTTAAAAAGAAAATGTCATCAAGCCGATCATTACTTGGAGAATTACCACCATACACCAACAGCCCATTTTCCCCATTCAACCGGCCCGACGAAAAAGCACACCACCCTCGCGGCCCAGGATGATTTTTCGAGCCCCGCCCATCATCCACCTTCTTCCACTCTAAAATCTCCGTGTCCAAAGCCCATGCTTCGCTAGTAAACTTTCCGGCACCCATGTGGCCCAAGTCACTCGAACAAGTCAAATATTTTATATATATTCTTCTTTTCTTTTGCTACAAAAGTTGCAAGTAGAACACAGCTGACAGCTAGGCAAAGGAGATGAAAGGTTAACGCCGGCTTCAGTTAAATTTAACAGGAGGCATTAAAATTTGGAATCAGAAATATTATTAATCTGCCAATATTTAGGGCCAAAAATGGTCTAACCTGTTGAAAAATTCCTAATTGATAATGCACCAGCAGAGAAATTATACCTGCTAAAATTTGTTATCTAAAAAATCCAGAAAATCTCCACAATGAAGGTAAATGAAAAAAATAACAATAATAATAAAATAACACAAACCAATATATTGAAGTAGATAATAAACTATTTATAAAATATGAAGATTTTCATGATGCAAGCAATAATAATAATCAATGTGATTAACCTCAAATGCTACACATATACAAGGAGCAAAAAACTTTTAATTTTCAAAGCGAATGTTCATCTTTCATGGTTCTCAGAAACAATATTTAATTTGATACAAAAATTTTGCAGTTTCTATTTCAATGACTGAAAAGGGAAAACAATTGATCGTAAGTCTGATCTTAAAGTAAACATGGTGTACATCAACATATATAGGACTTCACAACTCATCATTGACTCGGTCAATATATTTAATGAGAACTAAGAGCTTTGCCATTCTTCTTCATGTCCTGCTTCCTCTCTCCTTCCTTGAAATGAAAAAACAGCCTAGTAGAGAAACAAGGAGAGGAAGAATTTGGATGTGAAAATGGCAGATGGAGCTGTAAACTTTTTACTTGATAAATTAACTACGATTCTACAGCAAAAAGCATCATTACTGAGAGATGTTCATGAAAAAATTGAAGAAATCAAGCACGAGTTAGAGAGCATGAGATCATTCCTAAGAGATGCAGAACGGAGAAAAGAAAGGAGCGCGTCAGTTGAAGCATGGGTAAAACAAGTAAGAGAAGTTGCATATGAAGCTGAGGATATAATAGATGAGTTCTTGCACCACATACATAAAGAGCGGCTTAACAACAGATTCAAAGGAGCAGTCCAAGATTTGGTCAACTTCCCCAGGACCATTACTGCAAGGCATCAAATTTCTTCAAAGCTACAAAAGATCAAAGCTAAGGTTCATGAGGTTTCTGAGAGAAGCAAGCGATATGGATTTGATCAGCTTGATGAGGGAAGGACTGGAAATGTATTTGGAGATCCGTGGCAACACTATGGAGAATCATCATCTTTTGTAGATGAAGATGAACAATTACTTGGATGGTTAACAGAGGAGGAACCCCGTCGGACTGTTATTTCAATTGTGGGAATGGGTGGCCTAGGTAAGACCACTTTAGTCACAAGGGTCTATAACAATCAAATAATCAAGAGAATGTTTGACTGTTGGGCATGGATATCTGTGTCACAAACATATGGAATCGAAGATCTATTGAGAAGCATGATCAAAGAAATATTTGATAAAACACAAGTGCCAATACCAAATAATCTGGGTTCAATTTATTATAGGCAACTTCTGCAGATGCTCATTGATCATTTACATCAAAAGAGATACGTTATTGTCTTAGATGATGTTTGGAGCATAGATCTTTGGAGCAAAATACGAGGAGCCTTTCCTAATAATAAATGTGGAAGCAGAATTATACTCACAACAAGGAATGAGAATGTGGCTTCCTCCATTGGAATTGGAAGCCGTGTCCATCGCCTTCAGCCTTTGCAAGAGAGAGATGCTTGGGTCCTTTTCTGCAGAAAAGCATTCTGGAATGATCCAGAGCATAAGTGCCCAGAAGAGCTTCAACCTTTAGCGGAAGCCATTCTAAAGAAATGTGAAGGCTTACCACTAGCAATAGCGGCAGTTGGAGGTCTCGTGTGTTCAAGAAGCAAGAGGATTGTGGAATGGAAGAATGTATATGAGAGTCTCAATTGGCAACTCAATAACAATCCCATGCTTGAACAAGTGAAAGGAATCTTGTTGTTGAGTTTCAATGATTTACCATTCTACTTGAAGCATTGTTTCTTATATTGCTGTGTTTTCCGTGAAGGTTACTCAATTAAGAGGAAGAAGCTAATTCGGCTATGGGTAGCGGAAGGATTCATCAGAGAAAGAAAAGGGATGACAATGGAGGAGATAGCAGAAGAGCACCTCATGGAACTTATTCTTCGAAACATGATTCAGGTCACAGAAACTAATGAAGCTGGGAGGTCAAAGACATGTCGAGTGCATGATGTTATGCGAGAACTGGCTTTGACAACATCTGAAAAGGAAAATTTTTGTACAACATATGATGGGTATCAATCGAGTCTAGAAGGAAAAATCCATCGTCTATCAATTTATAATACAGGTGAAAGCATTCAGTTGAGCAGTACAATATCACGCCAACTTCGCTCTTTCTTTGTATTCCCAACAGATATGGGCTCATCATTCTCTCTAAATTCTGTTTTATCAAAATTCAAATTACTGCGGGTGCTAAATCTAGAGGGAGTTCCTGTTCAAACCATACCAACCACATTGGTAGATTTGTTCAATTTAAGGTGTTTGAACTTGAGGGACACCAAAATTAAGGAGCTTCCCAAGTCAATGGAAAAATTAAGTAATCTACAGGTACTGGATGTGTGGAGAACCAATTTGGAGAGGTTGCCAAGTGGAATATCAAAACTATCTAAATTGCGGCATCTAATGTGCAGCAATCATGATCAAAATTCTGAGACAATTAATGTTAATGGGTTGCAGGCTCCAGCTGGAATATGGAACATTCGAAGCTTACAAACATTAGCATGTGTTGATGCAGAGAAAGAGTTGCTCCAACAAGTTGGAAACCTGACTGATCTTAAAAGATTAGAAATTACAAAGTTGAGAGCTATTGATGGACCTAACCTATGCACTTCGATTCAAAGGATGACAGACCTAGTCCGCTTAGGTTTGGTGGCAACTGACATAGAAGAACAACTTCAATTAGAAGCACTAAATTCGCCCCCATTGTTTCTTCAAAAACTAAAACTGGTTGGGAAACTGAATAAGTTGCCTCCCTGGCTTCCGTCCTTAGCTAGCCTAACACACCTACATTTGTGTTTTTCTTGTTTAGAAGAGGACATACTTTCTTCTCTCCATGTACTTTCCAATTTAGTTTCCCTTGAACTCAAAAGGGCTTATGATGGGAAATTATTGCACTTTAAGTCTGGATGGTTTCCCAGACTTAATAAACTGGTGCTTCTACAGCTTGCAAGATTGGACAGCATGATGCTAGAGGAGGGCTCACTGCCAAGCATCCAGGAGTTGTATCTAGTTCGTTGTGAGGAGCTAAAGGTGTTGCCTCATGGCATTGAGCACCTTACTAGTCTCAAGATGTTACATTTGGAGGAAATGACAGAAGAATTTTTACAGATGTTAGACATCAATGCCACTGAATATCAAGAAAAGATACAGCATATACCTGTGATCAACTTGCTCGTGTAACTGGGAAACCAAGTGGTTGAAACACTTTGAGGTTCTCCAATTATTTGATTCTTTCTGTAACACCGTCTCCTATTAAAACAAAACCTTCTTACGATAGTTGATATTTGTATAATATTACACAAGCCAAGAAATTGACTAGTTAAAACCAGCCAATGCAATTAATACCTGCGCAGCAACAAGATCAGGAAATGCTCATTCTTTGAGTATATTTGTTGATGTTCTTTACAACCATGATTATTTTCGGCTTTATTTCTGGTGGATTCTTTTCGAGTTACCATTGTCTTCCATCATGAACAGCTATTCTTGTAAGTCTCTTAGGCATTTCCACAAACACCTAATAGGGCCTTGAATAACATCCAATCAATAGTTAAAGGTTAACCAAAAATAATTCCTATTTCCTAATCATATATCCTATAATTTAAAAATATTAAGGCCGTAATCACTTTTTTACAAGGCCTATATATCTGAGCTTTGTTATGAATGTGGATTTGATGATTGGCCAATCATAATAAAAGCATCTTTTTTTTTTTTCCTCATATTGGAATTTAAATGAGCCATATGATCTTGCAATTTCTGATTGAGGAAAATTAACAAAAATGAAAACTTGAATTCTTTGAGCTAGAACCTTACTCGAACCAGTTGAAGAGAAGATGTTTGCTATGTTCTGCAGTTGTTCGTTGGTCCTACTCCTACTGCATGTAGCATCAACAGTTACAATAGACATTATCTGCATAATCTTCATACTAGAAATAGGCCGTAAAATACAGTAACAAATACGAGAATTTGGACGAGCCGAAGGTAAGCAAAGTAGCAAGAGGAAGCTATGAACAATTTGATGTTCAGAGAATTTTTTATGGTTTGGGCTTGGTTAATTAATTAAAGATTGGGTTTGTGTATAAAGCCCACATTTTTAATTAAGAAGACTTAAAGTAAATGAAAGACAACATGATGGAGTTGAATTTGAGTGAGAAAAGGAAAGAGAAGATGATGGAGTTGATTTTCAATTTCTGTAGTCTATTTTCCTTTCCAAGCAATCATTTTTGCAAATTTACTTGCAAATAATTGATGAAGTAAATATTTGCAGTTTCAGTCTATTAGAAATATTTCTGTTCAAAAGAAAAAAAAAAAGTCTATTAGAAATACTTTTCCCATCTTTTTTCTTAAAGAATTATTGGGTGGGCTAATATTCTGAATTTTTCTTTTAGGCTTCATTTGTTTACAGAGAATAATTTGTTTGATAAATATTTTTTAAATTTTTTTGGTATTTGGAGTGTTCATATAAATTAGTCAACATAAAACATTTTTATGGTCAAAGGAAAAATTAAGTCATCCTTAAAGCAAATGACTCCCCATTTTTTAAAAGAAAAAAAATATTTTTAGACATTTACAAACTTATTATAACATTATAAATATACATTTATTAATTTAGTAATCAATGGTAGCTACTAGCTACCACTGCTAGTCGGCCGCCACTACAAGTCACCAATTACTATAGATCACAGCCATTGGTTATTCACAGCTATCAGAATTTATTTTTTATACATCTTTCTCGTATCTAACAATAAATTTGTAAAATACATGATTTCTATAATTATAAATATTTTTATAGTAATATATAAATTAAAAATTTTACTATTTTTTAATTAATTTTCAATCTTGCAATAAAAATAATGAAAATAAGTTATTTGAAAAATATTTTTTAAAGGAAAAATAATTTTTTTGAAAAATAGTTTTTAAAGATAAGTTATTTTTTAAATACAAACATAGTCCTAGATTTGATAATTTTGACTGATGAATGAGTTTTGGAGTCAAAGGTTATACTTATTGGCACCATAAATAAATTACTATCAAACAATTTTTTAAAGTCAAAAAAATCTCCAAAAGTAGCATTTTCTTTAAATAGGATTGCTTTGAATTTTGAGTCCCTGATCTTATTATTACCCGCAACTTGTTTAAACTTGGACTTGGTAAGCTACAAGCAACTTTCATAGCTTGTTGTCCTTCATTAGCATTAATAGGAGGACGGTGCAAGCCCCAATTTTCTACTTTGCCTTCTTTATTCATGTTTCGTCATTATCATTATCAATTGGCGTGACGGAATGATACTGTCGATTTAAATTTAAATAGTTGTTAACATTGAAAAGTCACATTAGCTATGTTGTGATGAATATAAGCCTGCGTTGGCTTTAAATTGACTTACTTTCCAATAAATATAATTTCACGGAAGTATAATTTTAAGGTTGTAATTTTTCAAGAAGTTCACTTCTCCGGTAATTATAATTTTAGGGAAGTAACTTTTCAGAACATATAATATAATTGTGTTTAGCTGATTCTTTGAATTCTTGAAAAATAAAAATATGTTGATGATATTTGATATTAGAAATGATATAAATGTCTCTACATAGAAAACCTTTGGCAAATAAAAAAAAAAAATGAAAGAGATAAAATAGGAAGTGACAATACTTATAAATAATGAAAATTGTTTTACTGGACTCAATATTTGAAAAAATTTTCTTTGCCCTCTTGGTCTTTTAATTGAATAATTTGCAGACAAATCACATTTTAAAGTTAGAAAGTTAAACTGGAATCGAAGATTAGAGAAAACAAATAAGAAATTTCCTTTATAAAATTAGATTTTTTTTTTTTTTTTTTTGATTTTACTGGACTCAATATTGGTTGAAAAAAAGTTTTCTTTGCCCTCTTGGTCTTTAACTTGAAAAAATTTTGCAGACAAATCACATTTTTAAACGTTAAAAGTTAAACTGGAATCGAAGATTAGAGAAAACAAATAAGAAATTTCCTTTATAAAATTAGAATTTTTTTTTTTTTTTTTTTTTGAAGGATTTTTTTTTTTTTTTTTTGAAGGGGGCTGGGCGACGCCCTGACGGTACCTGCCCATCCCCTTCTATGTCCATCAGTGGGAATCTTAATTTTCATATTAGCTAGTGGTGTAATAATGAGTATATATAAACTGAAAGTAATAACAAAATACCCATTCCAAGATACATGAATTTTCATTCAACATTTGCGGATATATATATATATTATCAAATTATTCTACATTTTAATTTAAATTAAATATTTCATGGTTACACAACAAATGCAAGTTGCATTTAAACGCACACACAGAGGAACGAAGGGGAAGGGAACCTGCAGCCCCTGCCTCCAAAATTTTTAAAATTTTGGTTTGATTACAATTGTTAAGTAACTTCTTTTTTAATATATATATATATATTAAAAAACAAAATCAATGAAAGTGTAGAATGAAAAGGAGCAGTTGGGCACAAGGCAATAATTTTTATTTGATTTATTGTTAATTTATGTTTAGTTTTGTCAAATCAAACTTTAAGAATCCTTTTGATTTAGTTGTTCATTCCGACTACTATTTAACAGTAAGCGGATAAATAGTTGGTGTTTGATAAAACTTTGGTGACAGTTTTGTTAAAATATAAAATGATCATTAATGATTTAATTCCTTTTATATAAATTTTAATTTTTAAAGTGAATATATATTTTTTTATTTTTATATGTTATCTCAGTAGAAAATACTAATTAAATTTTTTAAATAATATTAAATATAAAATTTTTGTTTCTAAATAATTATAAATAAAATAATAAAAAAATATTAATTTGAATTAGTAATATTTTTATGAAATTAATGAAGTCCAAATATAATATAAATTCAAATCAGCTATCAGTTGATACGCACCTATCAGTTGATACGAAAAAGATCCACCAGATAGTAAATTGAATCAGCAGCTCATAGAAAGTTTCAATCAGCTAATGATCCATGAATCAATTGAACCAAATGCCCTTAAAAATTTCAGGGGAAAAAAAATGAAATAAAGGTCAATTTCTCCCTGAACTTGGGAACAATATACAGTTTGTTCAAAAACTAACTTTTCATACAAATTACCCCTTAAACTTGTCTCAAAAATACAAACTGCCCAATTTTCTAAAAAATAAATTATTTGATATAAATCAGTTACATTCTTCATCATGCCATTGAAAACTCAGTCAGAAATGTTGTAATTAGTGTGAAATATTGCTGTTGTAACCAAATTATTTTGCATTTTAATTTAAATTAGAGATTCCAAACAAATGCAAGTGGAAATATCAACATTTTTGCATTATAAATTATCATAGTATTCCTTTTTTTTTTTTAATTGGAGATTCCATGTTTGCACAATCGTAATTGACCTATATATATAAAAATGGAAAAACTTACCTATCAGGTGTGGTCATGGAGTCAAGATTTTTATTGGAAGGGGATAAGAAAAATACTTTAATAGTCGTTAGGTTAAAAAGGAAATTGTACCAAATACAATTTGTCTTTTAAGAAGATATCAAATTATCCATTGTTCTACTGTAAGTGATAGATAGTGATTGTGTCAGATTTTTTTTTTTTTTTTTTTAAAAAAAAAGATTTTTTTTTTTTTTTTTTTAAAAAAAAACATTATTTTTATAAAATGGCAATAACAAACCTAAGACTCAAAGATTCAAAATTTTACTATTTGTTTTTTTTTTTTTTTTTTTTAAAAAAAACATATTTTTATAAATGCAATACAACCTAAGACTCAAGATTCAAAATTTTACTATTTGCAGGAATATTTCTAAATCTCGTTTGAACATGAGACTAATATTGTTTCAGAGTTTGTGATAACTTCTCCCGTAAGTAATTTAATATTTATAATTTTTCTTAGAGGATTTAATATCTATAGTTAAAAGTTAAATTGAATTTAATGAGACTTTTCCTCCTCAAATTCTAAATATTTTAATGAAGGTTGAAAAATTCAATAAATATATTATATATACATATATTTATTCTATGTCATTTTGTTGAAGTAGAAATTTTCAAATTAAAATATAATATTTAAATTTATTTTAGTATGAGTTAATTAATTGATTAATTATTTGAAAAATTTTTGTTGGCCTAGTGTATGAAATTGTAGTTCCATGAAAAGATTAGATTATTTTTATCACTCGGAGAAGACTTCCTCACGCCTCGTGTATTAATGATCACATGTACCAAATTAATTCGTAAATAATTTTTTTTAAAAATTATTATTATTTCATTTTTTTTTCTAGTGAATAGTGAAAAATACCATCACCGCAACTAAAAGCTTATATTCAGAATAAGTAAGCCATTCCCTTCTCACTAAGAAATTGTTCTATGTGTTCAGGTCAGTCTACCAAAAGAAGAGAAAAAAATATGGATTATACAAAGAGTCAAGTGCAAAAAATATTAGAAAACAAATAATTGACTATGCAAAATTCAGAAAATAAACTCACAAATTAACCATCTCTTCCAAATGCTTTAAGATTCACTTCCTTATATGGCAAAGAAAAAAGTTCATATTACTCTTTCGATTTTTAATATATAAGGCTTAATTTTAAAAAGTAATAATAAATTTTTACCATTTTCCTAACTTCATACCCAACATAAAAACTTGACGAAAATTGAAAACTACTAAACAATTTGTTGCAGGGTTATCACTTGCCCATCTTAGTTCAAAATTAACCTAATTTAAAAAAAAAATATTGTTCTCTAAATTTCTCGTTGATCAAAATGATATGATAAATAAGACTACTTCTTCTTTTTTGAATAATGGTGAAAAAATGAAAACCTTGACGATGGAGAGTACTCAAAACCAATAAGACTACAATTAACTGGTTAAAGCTCGTAAATCTTTATTACATATTTGAAAATAACTGAATTACTGCTGAACTAAACCTGATTATTCTTATTAGTACAGGTTTAGTTTTGTTATTACAAGAAAAGATTACATATATTTCCTAGCTAGTACAAATGAGCGGAAAGGCGTGGAGTAAGAGCCACCTCGAGAGGAGTGGCTTTGAGGTTGATTATTCCAGTGCCCTCACTCATATCAACAGGTTTCCCTGATGGGGTTTCGATTTCAAATGCATGTAAGAAAGAAGCAAGTGTAAGGTTCAAAATTTGAAGAGCAAAAGTGGCTCCAGGACACATTCTTCTTCCGCTTCCAAATGGTATCAGCTCTGGGTTTTTGCCTTTCACATCAATATTCATACTCAGAAATCTCTCCGGTTCAAACTCTGAAGGATTCGACCACACGCGCGGATCTCTATGAATTCTTGAAATATTAACAATAAGGCGTGTACCTGCTGGAATATGATAGCCACCGACAGAGCAATCTTTAATACATTCGCGTGGTACTGATACTGGCCCTGGAGGATATAACCTTAATGCTTCTTTAACGATAGCTTGGAGATAAACTAAATTCTTCACATCGGAGTCCTGCACTTGTCTATCTTGACCAATATGGGTGTATAATTCTTGTTTGGCTTTCTTTAGGACATTGGGATTATTGAGTATTAAAGATAAAGTCCAAGTCAATGCAGCTCTAACAATGTCTGATGCTGCTAAAATCAGAGACTGTAAAATTTAAAGAACAAAAATAAGAGTTGTGTGTTATGGTAAATAAATCTTTAAAAAAATTTAAATATGAGTGAAGTTGGAATACCAAGCATGTAGCTTTGTTGATAGTGCCAGCGTCTTGAGTGAAAAGCGTATTTTCATCATCCAGGGCGGACATTAAAACATCCATCAAGTCTTCTTCTTCTGGCTTGGCTTTCTTTTGCTTGTGTTCTTGTAACCATCTGTCCATTATCTCGTCCATATCTGTCATGGTTTTTTTCATAGCTTTCTCAACTCCGCCCACATCCAGCCATCTTAGAAATGGAAGTGCATCTGATACTGCAAATTTCCCTGCTAATTCGAAAAAATCCCTGACAGTATTTTGCCATGTATCACTCTCCTCATTACTCTCATCTTCGCCATTTATATACTCCACGTATCGCTTCCCTACAACCATCTTCAGTATCACATTTAAATTTAAATCCCAAAACCAATTCTTCATCTCCACCACAAGTTTACCGGAACTACTTTTATTTTTCATCCATTTCTTGTATAATCCTCCTACGGCTTCCTTTACCTCAGTCTCTCTCACATGTCTTAACAAGTCAAGCCGGTAATTAGAGAGCAGCTTAAGAGTGGATATTTTGCGAATTTGTCGCCAGTACTCTCCATAAGGAGTTGCCCCGATCATGGCATAATTATAACCCATGACATCAAAGAAAAGAGCTTTAGGACGACTGGCAAAAGCTTCATCATTGGTAGAATAGCATTCTTTAGCCATCTCCCAACTACTCACAATCAGAGCTCGATGCACACCGAGCCTGATTGTGAACAATGGTCCGAGCTTGTCAGCAATTTTTCCCAGAGTTATATAAGGTGCTTTTGAGAGACTTAGAAGGGGCAGGTGGCCGACAATAGGCCATCCGCCAGCGGCTTCTGGTGGTAGTCTCTTTTTGTTATTAGCACTCCTCTTTCTTGATATCAGAAAAAAGGAGAAGAGTATAACTGGTGCTAAAATGGAAAGAATGATAATGTCCAAACTTTCACAGAGTGGAGAAAGGAACTCCATTGTTGCTTTCTCAGTTTGGAAGGATAATGTTTGTGGTTAAGCACAACACAGAAGTGGGTAAACATAACACAGAAGTGGGTAATTTATAGAAAAAATAATACAATGGTTAGCTTGCACTAATTTAAAAAATAAATCAGTTATAATGAATAAAAATAAATGCAAGTTGGAATTTAATTCATATGTATCTGATTATATATATCGTATATGTGTGTATATATACAAGTTGGAATTTAATTCATATGTATCCTGATAATATATCGATATGTGTGTAATAATATATTATATATATATATATATATTAGGATTATATATAAGTATATATAGATATATATAAGTAGACACGTGCAGGTTGAAAAGTAGCTCAACGGAGCAAATAGCAATAAACAATAGTACGATATTGATACCAAACTTTTCAACCCTTGATATTTCTTCAAATTTATCTTGATGCATTGCATAATTAACACCGCAAAGTACACACTATATATGAAGTCCAATTCAACTAAGGCTGCGCACGCCAAATAGATAAACAATTATATGAATCCAACCGAGAATTTATATTAAACCGAATCATAATCGGAAAGAGAATTGGTATTAATTATAGAAACTGAAATAACATTGGATCGAATGGAATTTAATTTTTATTTTTGTAATGGATAATTTATCATCTATTATTAATATCCAATATTTAATAATATGATAATATAATACTCATTAAAGTAGAATATTATATTTTAATTTTTTTAAGATAATATTTCTTATTTAATCAACTAATATAAGGTAATAGTTTTAACTAGTGAGGAGCAGAGCTAGAATTTAGAGAGAATGGGAACAAACTTATATAAATTTTAATTAAATAAAAATTGAACAAAGAAGGAGAGGGGAAAGATGGATGAAGGCGTCTTGAAATATTCGTTTGTCAAGGTTTGAACCTTTCATGTTGTTTAAGAAAATTTTAAATTTAAAAAAAAAAAAAAAAAAAAAAAAAAAAAAAAAAAAAAAAAAAAAAAAAAAAAAAAAAAAAAAAAAAAAAAAAGGAACAAACGGGAGGGGGGATTGTCCTCTTACCTAATACATAGCTTAACCCCACTATAGTTTATATTATGTTTTTATAATAAAAATTCAGTTCTTTTTTCAGATTAATAGATGGTCCAACGACACGAAATAATAATGGTGCAAGCTAGATAACAGGTTATCTCTCTCCTCGGTTAACAAAATTGATAAAAATAAGTTGAGAGGATTTAAATTCACCTTGATACCTCTCACTTCTTATATAAATAAAAAAACAAAACATACCAACGGTAATAAAAAAAATCAAATTTATAATAATATTAATTTGCTTTATGTATTCCATTTGTGCATAAATAACTTTTTTTTTTAATAGATAACTGTTGTATTAGAGTAGCTTTTTTGTTCATAAATATTTATCGCTTAAGAACATAAAGAGTAATTAATTTTTTTCAATCTTATCATTATTTATATTATACACAGTAACTATTTCTATAAATTTTATTGACTAATGTATAAATTAGACATGCTCTTATAAGAGAACTCTAGGCTTGAATTCCATAATATGAATGCACATTAAAATATTTTTAACTTCAACTGATTTTAAGCTACGTTACATCTTGGCATATAAAAGTTAATTAAAAAAAAATACTCTTATTCGTTTGTAAAAAAAAAAAAAAAAAAAAAAAAATAACCTTATCACATCCATGTTTTTCCTCTTTCAAGGGAAATGAAAAATCGAGAAATTTGCTTCAACAAAATTATATGCATTGACTTTTAGATGCATGGTGGACGACTTTTTAAATTTGAAATCTAATTTTTACGTATAATTTACAATTTTTTCGTATGCTGACAAAATACGTGCGTGCTATGTCCGGTGAAACTCTATTTTAAAATTTTGAAAAAACTTGTTCCAGATCCGGTCCCATGTCCTAGTTTATAGACCAAACTAATGAAATTCAGTATTTTATTAAAAACGGAAGTATTTTCTTAAACCATAGAATGGAAAAAAAAAATCAAAACACTGTTAAAAATCTTCAAATTGATTTTGATTGGTTCCATTAATGTCTGACACTGTGGGACATCAAATGCCAAACAAAAACGGAAAGAAAAATAACATAAACTGCACCAACACATGTATGTTTTTCGTGTTAAGGGTGGATATTTTGGTCGGTTAGATTAACCATTTGCATTTACTGATTTACCACTTTAGGAATTTATTGTTTAGCAAATTGATTTACATATTTATCAAATTAAAAATTTACAGTGGCAGGCCTTATGTTTATCGATCAAGCTATCGGAATTTGGATTGTTAGATTAGCTTTTTTAAAAAATAAAATAAAACAACGCCAAAATGAAAAAATTAAAAATTCTGAATTTTTTGGAACTTTACCAAATAATTTTACCATTCATCAAATTTTTATCTAAATAATTTTTCGATCATTTATCATTTTAGCAAACTATTTTTATTTCGTTGGGGCTCAATAAATCTGATCTTTGTTTCCCTAGTTAGTTCAAGCCAAGTATTGTGTATGGGTTTAAGCGGCTTAAAAACTAGGGTACTTTCTTAAATGTAATTTTGATGTTTCATTGCATCATTTCCTGTCACGGAGAATTGGTTTTTGAAAAAATACAATTCTTCATTTTTGGTTTGTTTAAAAAATATATCTAAGATGAGAAAGATAAAATGGGTATTATCATTATTTCATAAGGCGCTAAATAGAAAAATGTAAAAATTAACGGAAGACCTAATAGTTTATTAAAAACAAACATAGGGAAAAAAATATAATATTTTCTTTCTAAAGCATAAGAACAAACTAGTTATGTTCTTAAATCCCCGTAGTCTTATATTATTATTTTCCCTTTAAAGT